>OX439133.1:7196136-7796136 GCA_949318235.1 Ecdyonurus torrentis | reverse complement strand
TTAGTTATTGCTCCAGTATGGCGTCAAAGCGCATTTCCGAGCTTTTTTATACACATGCTATAGAATCATACATAATCTTACCAATAAAAATTATTCAGTAATTTAGAATGAACATTTAAATCAGGTAGCATATTATATATATTTTTATAGAAATTTGCGATAATTCACGATTTCCAATAGAATTATGTTGCAAATTTTGTGATTGATTTTTATTTTCGTAAGAAAAGCATTGAGTAAAAAATTTAAGAATTTGATCGCAAGTTTGACACAATGAAGAAAATTATTATGGAAGTCGTGTATATTAAAGTTTTGACGTCATTGCTTTTTTTTTTTTTTTTTTTTTTTTTCAAACAATAAATTTATTTTTAACTAAAAACACTAGAAACGTTAAAAAAAATGACAAATATTATTTATTCATATAAATCATATTCATATATTATATACTTGCACTTTTACATGTTCGCTAAAAGTGAGACAAATTACAAATATATGCAAATAAGCATAAATATACAAGTTTTATAAAAATGTAAATTTTAAACATGTTGATATACGAAAAACATACTTTAATTTATAATAAAAATTAAAAAAGACCTTCATAAAAATTTATTAAATATTTATTATTTATATAAATTAAAATTGTTATTATTTGAAATGCATAACAAAACGTGTTAAAAGTAAGGCCAGAATATTGACATTTAAAGGCATAGAATATCTTGAACAAAAAACATGTACTATTATCCTAACATACCTAAATATCAACGTTAATTTGACCGAAATCATTGATCTCTAATTTATTTTACATTCACAAAATGTCAGATGCGGGTTTATGACGTCACAGCTTACTAGTCCACGCACGCAGTAACTTACGAGCTGTGACGTCAGAAACCTGCAGCTGAATGTAAAATAAATTAGAAATTAATGACTCCGGACAAATCAATGTTGATATTTAGTTATGTTAGGATATTAGACGTTTTTTGTTCAAGAGATGTTCTATGCCTTTAAAAGCAGTGAAATCAGACGACAATAACGGTGTTAATTGAAAACTATATCATGATGAGAAATATTTGTAAGTTTCACTATAGCACGATAATACAATGCAACATTAGGTATTTAAGAAATTAGGCTATATGTTCGAAATATAATTGTTTTTTCTTGTTGCTTTTATAAACTAATGGAATATCGTGGTGGATTTAAAACACCGTTTGAAGTGATTTCTGTAGAAATGATAATAACTAATTTCTGTTTTATTTTTCTAGACCTCTTTACCCATATTTGATAATATGGAGGAGGGTTAGTAGCGATTAGATGAGTAAATAAATAATTGGTAATGAAACCCGATTTTTTATTATCATTTTATTATTATTATTATTTTTTTTTTTTTTGTATGCCAAAATTGGTAAATTTGTACCAAAAAAAACCATTAAAATATTATAAAAAAAAAAAAGAAAACAAAAAAGGAACTGTAAAATTTTGAATGTCAAAAGGCTTTTAATTTTGATGCCCATGGCTGACTTAATTTTTTTTTTTTTTCTTCTTCCTAATTTTAAAGTTAGCTTATACTCTGCGTAGTGAGTTTTTATCAATAATGGTAACTAACATAGAAACTTTTAAGACTTAAAATGAAATTCTGCTGTGATTTTGCTTTAAGCTGTATATTATGTAGTATAATTATAAAAGGTAGAAATAACTGATTTTTTGAGAAGTAGTATTAAATTTTAAGGCAACTACAAATATGTATGAAAGAAATTTTTTTATCATATAGATTATTGATTTTTAAATTACGTAAAAAGAATGTAATGGGTCAACTTTGGATTTTTAATAATACTATACCATTTAAACACCGAGCTGGTATGGCCGAGTGGTGAAGGCAGCTGACTCGTAACTCTGTACTCCTCACCGAGTATGGGTTCGAGCCACTGCTGGGTGCGTACGTGAAGTGTGAGAGCACAATATGATGCATGTTTACATGCATTCCATGACAACGCACAGTATTCGGGAGGTGCATGATTGATGTGATTGCACTGACCAGCCTGCCTAGATGTTTCCACGGTTTCTCTAGGCTGTTAGGCGAATGCCGGGCTGTGTACTTAGGCCGTGGCTGGCCCGTGTGTGCTTTTCCATTAATTTGGAAAGTCCTTACCTGTCGATAAGACAATGTCTTGACTGGGACTTGGATTGGTGCATTATAACACAATATGGCAAGCAAAAAAAAAAAAAAAAACTTTTTTTCCCCCCATTAAGCAATCATTACGACATTTTAGCCGACCTCCCAAGTATATTTATAACAAATATAAAAACTAAGGTAAAACCCTGACAAACACTTGAACAAAAGTAGATTATGACAACAACAATAAGTTGAACATATAATTTACATTACATCGCTGTAGGGTATCTAAATAAAATTAGATCCGTGACCTAACATAATGTGAGTCAGTACGCAATGTGACATTGTTTTGTTTTTATGTTGTGATACATTGAAACTTGTCTATACCTTGTTGTATAATTACCTTGCCTGCTGGACTAACTTGTTTGGACTACATTGTTTATTTTTAAATTCTTTGTCATAGCCTTATTTTTTTATTTAACTATTTTATTGTGTACTTATAAGTTTAAAGAAAATAGGGTCTTTGTATCATTAAAGCCATAGACCACATAAGCAACATGTGCTTTTTAATGAATAAACACAATATTTGATCTTCAAAACTGATGACAATTTTTACCAGAATGTTAATGGAGCCCCACGAGAGAGCGTGAAAATACTGTAAAGTATGCAATTTAAGTGACTATTCATGTTTATGACGTCAGAAACATGCAAAAATTAGTATGAAAATGTTTTGCGAGTTGCATAAATTGAATTTTCTGATCACTGCTACGAGGCTACTGTTGGGTCTTGAGACAAACTAATGTTATTTATGTAAGTCCCATCAAGTGTTTTGTGATAAAAATATTTATGTTTTTCTTTGGTCTATTCCTTTAAATACGTACTTTTAAATATTTGATAATTGAAGTTTTATGCGCATAGGACAAAGTCATTCCTGCCTAAAGCTGCATCCGGGGTTGCTTAACCAATCAGAGAACGTGTTATAAACCTAATTAACCAATAGGAGTTGATTTTACATATAATATAGTTAATTATACTGTATCCGCTCAAACTAGTTTGGGAGAAATTTTAATTTCAAATTCACAGCAAACACTTATACAACTTTTTTTTTTTTTTTTTTTTTTTAATGATAATTTAATGAATTATTTTAAAATTTGCCTGCTTATAATGATTGTAACGATTTTAAAATAGACATTCAAATATATAATTTCTCCTTACATTTCTCATAATTAATTTTTACCATTTTTATTTTCCCATACGAATGTTTGTAAAATGGGCTAACTCTTTTATTTTCTCGAAACAGAGGTTGAACTTTTAGATATATATTACATAAAATATCTATTGATATAGGATGGTTGCATTTATAGAAAATCGACGCAATATGTAAGCTGTAAATAACATGGTCTGGTATGGGAAAATTATACCTTTGGCCAGTTTAAAAATAGTTATAGCAATAGTTTTGAGAGCATTGATGCTGTTAACAGGTTGATTCAGGTTTTTAAAGGAATAGACCATAGAAAAACATAAGCATTTATATCACAAAATACTTGATGGGATTTACATAACTAACTTTAGTTTGTCTCAAAACCTAGCTGTAGCCCCATAGTAGTGATCAGAAATTTCAATTTATGCAACACACATAACATTTTCATACTAATTTTTGCATGTTTCTGACGTCATAAACATATATTTTCACGCAAATTGCATACTTACCAGTATTTTCACACTCTCTCGTTGGACTACTTTAACATTCTGGTAAAAATTGTAATCAGTTTTGATGATTCCATTTCGTGTTTATTCATTAAAAAGCACATGTTTTATATGGTCTATAGCTTTAAGTAAGCGAGAAAAAACTCGAAAATAATTTTCCAAAGAAAATGGTCAAAAACTACGTTTATCTTGTGCTCAGCTTGTCATTATGCTCCAGTATGGCGTCAAAGCGCATTCATTATGACGCCATGCGCATACACCCTATATACAGAGCATAAAGATATCGTCTTATATCACGATAAAAATATTTATAAAAAAATAAAAAAGTTCTCGAAAAAAAAAAGTGAAATGAGATGAAAAAAGCAAGTTTTTAAAAAACTTAGATATGCAGTCAAAATTGTCCATTTCCCAACATCACTCTAGAAAACCCACGACTATGAAACAGTTATTATATTATATTATATACGATCTCTCTCTTTAAAAAAAAAAAAATGATATTTATGTATAAAGATGCAATAATACATCAATCAATCTGACAAAAAATGTTAAGAGATGAAAATCACGCACTACACGTATATTATTATTACTCTACCTGATCTGTTGCTTGCATTTTAATTTAATTTATTTATACTTCAGAAATAACAGTTTCATGCTTTTTTTTATGTCACTCGTGAGTTAGAGAAGTGTGAGAATATTTCAAATATTTAAACTTTTTTTTTTTTTTTTTTTAAGACGTTATGGAATATAATTCATTTTACTTTAGATATTTGTTTTATAGGGTCTATGCATTCATGTATGCCATGTTGGAACACTCATTAACATGGGTGGCATAGGAAAATAACTCATTTTGCCAGTTTAAAAACACTATGTAATATTTTTGAGAGCATTGATGCTGTAAATATGTTGAATTAGTATCTCAAGTATGTGAGAAAAATAACAATAACAAAAATTTAGGCGATTTCCCAAAGAAAATTGGCTTAAATGAAGTTTGTCCTATGCTGAGCAATGTTATTCACTACTCCAGTATGGCCTCCAAGCGCATTAAATGTGACGTCATCTGTATACGTCTGTATAGGGTGTTTTCGCATGACGTCATACTGAATGCGTGTTGAAAATTAATAATATTGCTCAGCATAGGGCAGATGTGGTTTTTAACTATTTTCTTTGTAAAATATTAGTTCGTTTTTTAAAAGCATCAATGCTCTTAAAAATATTGTTAAGTATTTTTAAAGTGGCAAAATATTATAATTTTCCTATACTGGTCCATGTCATTTAGTGCTCACATATGGCGTCAAAAAGAAGAAGAAAAAAAAACAACATTAAAGCTTCATCATTCTCCCATAAGAAAGTATGTTTAATCAAAAGACGCAGGAATAAAAAGTCATCTGCTGCAGTATTTTGTTAGTATAGTTGGTCTTTGTTTATTTTCTCACTAAACCCTCTTTTTTTTCAAGTCATCTATATTAACGTTTTTTTTTTTTTTTATGTTAATTTCATTTTCAAGACATTTTAACATATACATGAAAATTTAGAACGCATTAAGAGAGTAGGGTACCTATGTCGTCTATTAGACTCAAACTTTTATCGTCAAAAAAAAATCTGAAATTTTGTACAATGATACTTCAGCTTGAGACAATTTCAAATATATAAAAATTTGGGGGGGTCACCGTGCAAATTAATTTTATATGATTTTTTGAAATTTTAAGCCCATAAGACCCAATGTTAATTTCAATAATTTTTTTCTTTATTTCTGGACGGGCAAACATCATGAAATTTACATCACAGCTAGGTGTGACCCTTAGCTACACAATGACACCAAATTTAGACCCAAAACACTTTTAGTTTTTTAGATATAAGGTCGGTAGCCTACTCTTTTAATCTGTATAAACATGCAGACATAATAATAGGTAGCATTATTATATACCGTTAATTTATTTCCTATTATACTCTCAATTTCTCTAAATTTAATCTTATAAAAATTATTTATAAAAACATTAGTCTAAATCATGATGGTCTAAATAATAACAATTGGCCTTGTTACTTGACTACATTTAACAAGAATTTCAGTTTATATTTACGTAGTTTTTAACCATGAAAATCACGCTGAAATATAATCTATGTAAACTGTGCTTTATCCTTCATTTGTGTACTAGTGGTATCCGCATTCAAGTATGAGATAATGTGTTTTTAACTACTGCACTTGCTTTTTGTTTTTAAATTACTCAATAGTGTTTTCAATTTGTAAAATATGAAATTATATTCGAACTACATTCCTCTTAAAATGAGATTTAATTGAGCAAATTCTGTCCATAATTAACTTGAAAAAAATATCAGTAATTATATGTTTATTTATAGGCCAATTTATTTATTTATTTATTTAAATTATACGCCAGCATGTAATATATAATTAGTGATTATGAATGCTCTTTCTAGCTACAGGAATCAGCTAATGAAAAATTGTATTGATAACAAAAAAAAAAAAAAAACGAAAAACCCAAAATGGAAATTTTATTAACTATAAACCTTTGATTATTATTATTTTTTTAACTAAAGATGTGTATCAGGCCATCAGGCCCCTTCTAAGAAGGTCCTGATGTCTACGCTATTAATTGTCTTTTTTTTTTTCCTTTTGTCATCTGAAATTCACGGAATCTTAAATTTTTATCACAGGTATATAGATGCATACCAGGCACCTTCAAAAAAGGTTATTATTAAAAAAGTTCAGGGTAGATGATTTTATAAGCTTTGAAATAACTTGGTATATTAAATATTATACTGTACAGCTTAATTATTTATGTATAATTTTTATTTAATAACATAAAAATTACGTAATTTATTTGTTAAATTAATTTTATTATAAAAGTAAAAGAAATCTAGAAAAGCTATCAATTTAAAAACCACATCTTCATATTTGAAACAAGATTCACTTAATATATATTAGGACTAGATATAGAAATAAGAGATCCTTGAAATAAATAAATAATTAATTTTGAAATGATGATGCGTGATACTTCTTATTTAACCTAAAGCTACAGTAACAAAACAAAAAAAAAAAAAAGTTATAACATGTTACCCCCGCGGTATAAATAATTATTATTTACGACTTCACACATACATAAAGATCAATTTATATTGTTTTAATATAGTAATTTAAACTTTATCAACATATAGGAATTTTTTTACCTGTACCCTTTTCATGTTTAGGGATTTTAAATAAGAAAATCACCTGATTTCGTTTGTGTATAACAACCCTAGTAGAAATTTAAGCTATTTCTAAACTATTTCCAACATATTCCACGTAACTTATTAATTTGCTATTTCCTAAGCCGTAAAGTTGCTCTATTTGTCACAGAATAACGGCATTTTTAAGTCTCAGAAATAGTAAGATAATAGGTAAGTTAATATGTAGACACGTGCCGTAATATGAGACAACGTATTTCTAAGTTATATCCAACTTATGCCGTACCTATTATTTAGCAGGTTTCTAACCTATACCTAAGATGTAATGCAGTTATCTTTATTACTGCAAGCAATTAGTCTGCTCTATTTTGAATATATAAAGTAGCTATTCCTAACTTGTAACTTAGACAAGACTTGTATCTTTACTATTTTTTTTGTTATATGCAAGGCGTTATCTAATTATTTTTTACTTATTCCTACTCTATTTCTCTCGTATTATGATTATTTTTACTTATTTGGTAGCCGTTATGAACCTGTTTCCAACCTTTAAGAAAAATTATTTCTGACCTATTCTTAACATATAACTTATCTATTCTATAAAAATATGTAAATTTGATTGGACTGTGCTATTTCTAAGTTGTATAAGATAATACACACACACAAGAAAAAAATTAGCAGCTGATATGTTTGCAACCAAAATTTAATATAATTTCAATTACATATACTTTTATGAGTCATATTTAAGATATTCAAAAGCAATTAAAACTTAAACATAATTTACACAATTTTTTGAAAATTGCAAAATAATTTTTAAAATTATATATAAAATAATTTTTTGTTTGTTTCTTTCTTAACCACTCCAGAAATCTGTTTTAACACTTTTTTACTGTTATAATTGCGTCACTACACATACACTCTCACTGAATAAATCCCTGGTGCAGGTCAATGTGCATGTAGACTAAAGCAGCGAGTCATATGGCTATCACCCTTGTTGAGTCTCCGCAGCACAGAAGTCATATCCATCTTTTCAGAAATCTGTTGATTAGAAAAGCATTAACATTTTAATAATAATTATAAATTATTATAACTTTTTTTTTTGTACTTAAAAAAATTAATAATCAGCTTGCTAAGTTCGTGATTCAAAGCATATGGAAAAATACAAATTTTTATTAAATAAAAATGTAATGATATAATGTGAAAAACGTACCTTGTGAATAAACAAATAGATTTCTTTTCTTGCACCCTTTCATCGTGGCTCAAAAGATACTCAAAGAACGCAGCGTTTATAACTTTATATGCTATATCAAGCATGATCCACCCTATAAAGTATTGCAAATGTTAGATGTTATTATTATTGTTAGTGCTATTTACTCTAATAATAAATAAAAAATTATATCAAGATGCAACAAAAAAAAAAAAAAAAAAAAAAATGCTATACTCAATAGCATATAGCATATATAGCTATATATAGTATACATACATATATTTTAAACATATTTATATTTTATTGAATATTCAACAATTTATAATTTATAAAAGTTGTATAATAAAATAATAATATTATATTGTTACCTTTCTGATTGTAATTCTGACGATTTTCATAGCTTATTCGATTAAAATCCACACTTTTTATTTGTTAGCTTATATAGCTGTATACTAAAATGAACTTCACAGTCACTCATCCTCACACTGACTGAAGAAATGTTCGTTATTTTTGTCAAAATCTTCTGTTGCTATGCAGAGGTTCACCAATACGAAGTCTGCAACCAACGATGGCACATCCTGCCTGTTTTATCTTCCCCTATATTCATATACTCTTGCTCTTGCACACATATATCTGCAGTGATTTTTTTTACATGCAAGCACTGAGTGTTGCAGCTAAGGTATAGCTAAAAAACTAGTTAAAAATAATAAAAAGTAAATAGATTAGAAATAGGAATAATATACAGCTTAGGAATAGTAAAAAAAATGATCAAAAATAACAGCAAACATAAAAATCGTAGTAACAATTAAAATTTGCAGCTAAGGTATACCTAAAAAACCGGTTACAAATAAGTTAAATATAAATAGCTTCGAAACATCAAAAACTTACTGCTTAGGTATAGCTTAAAAACCGGTCACAAATAAGTTAAATATAAATAGCTTCGAAACAGCAAAAACCTTACCGCTTAGGTATAGCTTAAAAACCGGTCACGAATAAGTTAAATATAAATAGATTAGAAACAGCAAAAACTTACTGCTTAGGAATAGCTAAAAAACTGGCCAAAAATTATTTAATTTTAAATAGTTTAGAAACAGCAAATACTTACGGCCAAGGAATAGCAAAAGAACAGATAAAAAAAAAGAAAAAATTATCCCTTTTAAAAATAAGTTGAATATGGGTTGGAAATAAGTAAACGAAATAGCTCAGAAATAGCAGTATGATTAGTAGGATATGGCTTAAAAATAGTACCGTTCATTGATAGCAAAAATACAAGTAAGAAACAAGTGGAACCTATTGCTCTCTTATTTCAAGAAATAGCTTAGTAACAAGTTGCTTATACTGAACATGATAGAAACATCTACAAAATAACTTAGAAATAGGATATAACATATTTAGTTTGAGAGAAAAAATATTGAAATAAGTTGGAATAGGTATTTTACAGATACCAAATAGCTTACTTTGTAAGAAATAGCATGATTACGGCAGATTTACATTTTGGTAATAGTTTACAATTTTACTAGGGAATCATTTGTGTGTCCTATTTTTTCATCTTTTTTTTTTTTTTTTTTACTTTTCCTAACGTTTTAGTTAAAAATTATTGAAATATTTTTGTAATTTAAATATTGTTTAGAGTAACTCAGGGTGCATACGCATGACGTCATATTAAATGCGCTTTGACGCCATATTGGATCAATGAACAACATTTCTTTATAGGACAAACTTTGTTTTTAGCAATTTTCTTTGAGAAATCGGTTGATTTTTTATTATTATTTTTCTTACATATTTGGGATATAATTTCAATCTATAGGGTGTATGCGGATGACGTCATATTTAATGCGCTTGGAGGCCATATTGGATCCATGAACAACATTGCTCAGCTTAGGACAAACTTTGTTTTTGGCTATTTTCTCGCTGAAATTGGTAGATTTTTTTATTATTATTTTTCTCACATACTTTAGATACAATTTCAATCTATATAAACAGTATAAATGATCTCAAAAATATTGATTAATATTTTTTAAACTGGCAAAATGAGTCATTTTCCTATACCAGCTCATGTTATTGAGGGATCCAACATGGCAATGACTTTAACATGGATGCATACATCGTATCAAAATAAATTATGTTGTAGAATTGCATAGAAATGCGTCATACATCATAATTTGTTCCATTTTTTAATTTTATCCGATAGAAAATGAAAAAGTCATATAAAACACATATTAAAATATAAAAAAAAAAATTAAAAAACCTATTTTATGTAAAATACGGGTCAATAATAAAAAAAATGTAAGCATAACCACCCTTCAATAAAGCAAATTACGTAATAAGTCGTAAAAATGTAAAATGCAAATGAACTTACGTAAAAAAAAAAGTACACGCTTATTTTTTTCCCAACATAATCTTGGGTCCTTGAAATGATAGTATAACATAGGGGCAAAGACCTGATAAAAATATATATACGGGCATACATACAGTGACAAAATTATTATAGTAGTTTGGTCAGCTACAATATAGCAGACATTGAAGTGGGGAGGGAGAGGGTATAGACCAGTCGGTATTATTTGAATATCAAGGGCAAAGTGGGCCTGGGGCGTGTGTGTGTGTGTGAGAGAGAGAGCGTCTATGATCGTATGTGTATTGATGGTTAGACAATATCGTGGTGTTAAAGAATACATTGTTAAGGTATGAGAATATGTGAGAGTGAAATAAAGTAATATAGTCCTGTGTCAGTTTTGAGGATCAGTCGTGTTAGGTGTGGATTTTAAGGCAGTCATCTTGATGGTAAGATTAGTGTTAGATTTTTTTTTTTTTTTTTTTTTTTTTTTTTTTGAAATATAACTTGTGTATAGCATGGTGTATAGGGTTTATGCATTTATGTTGAAGTCAACTAAATAACATGGGTGGCATAGGAAAATAACTCATTTTGACAGTTTTAAAAACACTCTGAAATATTTTTGAGAGCATTGATGCTGTATAAATATGTTGAATTAGTATCTCAAGTACGTGAGAAAAATAGCAATATAACCAAAAAATAAAAGATTTTGTAAAGAAAATTGCCCAAAAAGACGTTTTTTTATTCTTAGCAATGTTATTCGCTACTCCAGTATGGCCTCCAAGTGCATTAAATATGACGTCATCCGCATACACCCTATAGGGTTCATGCATTCATGTTAAAGTCAATGCAATGTTGGATAACTCAATAACATGGGTAGTATAGTAAAATAACTTATTATGCTATAGTTTAAAAACACTTTACAATATTTTTGAGAGCATTGATGCTGTAAATATGTTGAATTAGTATCTCTAGTATGTGAGAAAAATAACAATAAATTAACCGATTTTCCAAAGAAAATTACCTAAAACGAAGTTTGTGCCAAGTTTTTCTAGATTGCTTCTAATTGGTGCAACGTTACCACCGATATGAACCATTGCTTTAAATTGTAAATATGAATTTATTTCTATATACAGTATGGCTTTTTAAATAAATGATAAATCTAACAATTATTGTATTGTTCAAGTCCCTAATTATAGAACCAAGTACTTAGACCGACTTAATTATGTATTTTCACCACTTAACTTAAGTAACGTGCTTTGAAATCGTGACGTCAGTGGTGGTCATTATGAGATTTTGTAATGGGATGAGAGTGAGAGTACTTAGGGACAATCCTATAGGATAAACTTCACTAGGGTCAGTAATAGCTATCAGCTGATCATAATAATGATCTAAAGTAAGTAGATAACCTCTATGTAATCTAGAGAGGATTCCCGCTGAAAAGTACTGGTCAGCTGGAGACGTGTATTGCGGGTCAAAATTACATTGATCAAATGGGCAACAAAATATAACTTCCAGGATAAAATAAAATTGAAAGGCAACAGAAAATTGAATAACGATATTCTCTTTGGATTACCTATGTATATAGAAATACCTTATAATGATCATTTAATTAGAATTTTGTATTTAATAAAATATATTTTGAGCCATGTATAAGAAAGAGAGAGAGAGAGAGAGAAAGAGAGAGAGAGAGAGAGAGAGAGAGAGAGAGAGAGAGAGAGAGAGAGAGAGAGAGAGAGAGAGAATGTACTATACTATAAAAGTTATGGGATAGAAAAGACCAAGAAGAAGGAATGAGAAAGGAAGAATAAAGTAATAGACCAGAGAAAAACATAAGCATTTATATCAAAAAGCACATGATGGGACTTGCATAAATAACATTAGTTTGTCTCAAAACCCAACTGTAGCTCCGTAGCAGTGATCAGAAAATTTTGATTTATGCAACCAGCACAACCTTTTCATACTAATTTTTGCATGTTTCTGACGTCATTAACATGAATTTTCTCGCAAATTGCATACTTTACAGTATTTTCATGCTCTCGTGGGGCTACATTATACATTCTGGTAAAAAGTGCCAACAGTTTTAAAGATCCCATTTTGTGTTTATTCATTGAACAGCATTTGTTGTTTTATGTGGTCTATGGCTTTAAAATCTCAAAATATTACTTCTGGAAAACAACCTTTAACTTTTTAATTTAGCTTCATCTATATATAAAATCAAAAGCATATCGTATAACAACAATAACAAACAAATTATTGTTCTAAAAAACATTATTGTTTACAAAAAAAACAACAACTTATGTATAACAATACAATAATAATAATAAATAAAAAAAGAAAGTATAATATCCTTTAATTTATAATAGACAAAAACAACAACAGAAAAATGAATCTTATTAATGTACGGATATGCAAAATAATTCACATACTCTCTAATTGAACTACAATTAATAAGGTCATACATTAAAGTTCATTTATCATATTAATAAAATATAAAAATAACCTTTATCAAGTTTTTTAATTGTTAACTTATTATATATAGTTAAAGTAAATTGAGAATTACATATGGGATTAATGTTATATGATAGTAAAATAGACCTTATGTATATGGATTCTAATTAAGATGAGTGTGACATACTTCCCAAAAGTGAGAAAAAAACAAACACATACTTGTTGGCTTTAGGCTTATAAATGACCCTGATCTTATAAACTTTTTGTAACTTGAGTAGAGTTTTTTTTTTTTTTTTTCAATGCGTATTTTTATTTCTGATTAATTGTTATTAAATTTTATTTTATTGTTAATATTTTTGATATGCTGTCAATTTTGGCATACTTTTTTTTTTATTGATTTCTTAATTTAGTTTTTTTTTTTTTTTTTTTTTTTGTCTCCACATTTTTAGTCATTTCATATTACTGTAAATCGTTTTTATGTTTATATTTTTAATTTTTAGTGGTCGCGTTTTTATACATTTTTATTCAAATTTCTTATTAAAGGCGTTGAAGAACTGAAACAAAAAACATGTCTAATATACTAAAGCAATAGACCGGAATAGGTTGAATTAGCAAGTATGCAAGAAAAATGGCAATAACGAATAATTTCAAGATTTCCCAAATAAAATAGCCAAAAAAAATGATATTTGTCTGATGCTAAGCAATGTTATTCATTGCTCCAGTATGGCGTCGAAGTGCATGCAGTATGACGTCATCTGAATATATCCTATATATCGATAGATCGAATACGATATCACCGTTTAATTTTTCTGTAAAATTTTAGCTTTATTATATTTTTTATGATTTCTGTATTCAACTGTATTTTTAGATTTATAAAAATTTAATTTTAATGCAATTTTTAAAAATAAATACGTAACAGTTTTTTTAAAAAAAACGTAATTTGCTCTTTTTTATTTATTTATTTATTTATTTTTATTTATTATTATTTTTTGTATTTTTTGTATTTTTTTTTTTTTTGCACAAAAACTAGATCAAATCTAAAATAATAATACACCAATATTAATATAGTTTATATAATTTTGTGATATTTCAAAGGTCGAATTATATTTTATATAAAATAGATTCTATGACTCATATAGATTTGTCTATTATATATAAATAACAGTAATTTTTAAATTGGACAGTTTTACAGTGAAAATTGGATAATTATTTTTAATTTGTAATTTTTATCTATATAACTATTTCACCTTTAAATTAAATTACTATTTAATGATTCTCTAACTTTAATCATTGAACGGAACACAATCAAATTGCAGTGGAGCTTGTTCCGTTTTATTTCATAGCCAAATAATACTTATTAAAGTTTAATCATTTAAAATTACGAATCGATTTTTTTTTAACTGTTAATAAAAATTGCAATTTTTTTAATCAGTTCTTTTGTTTTTAATATAAGTAATTTTTTAATTTATTTTTTTTATTTTTTTTTGGGTCACATATAGTATAGGTTGTATGCAGATGACGTCATATTTAATGCGCTTGGAGGCCATACTGGAGTAGTGAATAACATTTCTCAGCATAGGACAAACTTCATTTAAGCCAATTTTCGTTGGGAAATCGGTTAATTTTTTGATATTGTTATTTTCCTCACATAATTGAGATACTAATTCAACATATTTACACCATCAATGCTCTTAAAAATATTGCAGTGTTTTTAAACTGGCAAAATGAGTTATTTTCCTAAGTCACCCATGTTATTGAGTTATCCATCATGGCGTCGACTTTAACATGAATGCATAATACCCTATATGTAAAAATAAAACAAAAAATTGCTCTATATAAAATATTTTATTTGTTTTATTGATTCCGCATTTCTATTTTTAGTATCTCTTTTATATTTTGATAGGAAATAATAAAAATATATTTTATTGATTCTAGAATATAACGTCTCAATACAGATTTCAGTAAAGTAGTCCACGTCAATCACGTAGATCAATGGCCTTTTACTTCTTTGATGCTTTATATTATACAGTACGACTATTGTGAGAATGATGACTTTTTTATATAGGGTTGCATTCATATTAAAGTCAACGTCATAAGTGAGTACTAAATAACATGAGCTAGAATGGGAAAATGGCACATTTTACCATTTTAAAAATATTTAGGAATTTTTTTGATGCTGTTAAAAATGACCAGAGAAAACATAAGCATTTATATCACAAAACATTTGATGCTGGGATTTACATAAATAACTTTAGTTTGTCTCAAAACCCAACAGTAGCGTAGCAGTGATCAGAATATTCGATTTATCCAACCCGCACTACATTTTCATACTAATTTTTGCATGTTTCTGACATTATAAACATGAATTTTCACGCAAATCGCATACTTTACAGTATTTTCACGCTCTCTCGTGGGGCTACATTAACATTGTGGTAAAAATTGTCATCAGTTTTAAAGATCCCATTTCGTATTTATTCATTAAAAAGCACATGTTGTTTTTTGTGGTCTATGGCTTTAACAAGTTGAATTAAGTTGTCAAGTTTGCAAGAAAAATAATAATGACAAAAAAAAAATCCAAAGAAAATAGTGAAAACCCACGTTTGTCCTATGCTAAGTAATGCTCAATTATGGCATCGAAGCGCATTTATTATGACGTCATGCGCACACACCCTATTAGAAAAGTAAGCTTTTGCTATAAACTCTTATTAAATTTATAATGATTAAATTTTTTTCTTCTTCTTTGATGCTTTATATTATACAGTACGACTATTGATAAAATGATTACTTTTTCATATATATTGGAAAAGTAAGCTTTCGCTCTATAAACTTCATATTAATGAATGGCTTTTATTGGAAGCTATAAAAGTACTTCTACATGCTCGTCTGACATTTACAAAATTAATTTGTTAAAGTTCAAACAGTTTTAAATTACATATTCATTTGAATGAGATAAATTGTGTTATGCAATAAATAGAGCAAAATATACAATTTATACCATTATTAGTATATTATTCATGAATTTTATATACAGTATTGATTACTTGCAGAATAATTGGCTGTTTGTATTTTAGCGTAAATTCAGCATTAAATCTCTCTCTCTCTCTCTCTCTCTCTTCTCATCATTGATATAGGTGTTTTATGATAAAAAGGTATAGAAATGGAGATTTTGTTTTTATTTTAGGTACCTGAGTCTTTGTGGGGGGGGGGGTATGAAAGTATTTTTTTATTATAAATATAAAAATTTTGTGTGCAAATCATGTAAAATTAGATGTATTAAAAAAAAACTGAAAAAGATCATCTTTCCCTGGTATAGAGCAAGGTTAAAGCTTTTTTCCGAGCTAAAAAACCAAATTAAAAAATGTTATTCTGTATTATATTAGAAATTAAAAAAGTTAATTGATTTGTTGTCCTTATAACTATAGCACAAAATGCATATAATTTTATGTATATTAATATGTAATTTAGCTAAATTTTTAGTGTTTTTTCTAGTGTTTTGTCACAAAATTCGCGCTTTGAGCAATGAATAACGTTGCTTATAGCATAGGACAAACGTGTTTTATTTGTCAAATCTTATTCAAGATACTACATAATATGCAGGAGTAATAGAAGTTGTTTTATTATTATTTTTTTGTTATTTTTTTTTACTGGTGCTAAAAAAAAACTCAAGATAGTTCCAGAGATCCCATAAGATCAATGTTAAATTTTGAACTTTTTACCGGAGCTCAGCTCCTGTTAATAATAATAATAATAATCTTTTATTAAGGCGCATACAGGGCTATTTCAGCCATATTACATGAACCTTGGCCATAAATTGAGCCAATAATATTACAATAAAAATACAAAACATTACAATAGCAACAAAATTAAACCATTGGTGGTAGCGCAAAATCAGCGCATCACATCTTACTCACTGGACATAACTTATTTGACACACAACAAAATAACACTTGTATAATAATATATCAATAAAACTTTTACTATCACTTATTTGCTAACACACTAATAGGCTTACATCAAGCAGCCTAATAGATATATAATACTGAATTGATTTAAAAAAAAAAAAGGCAAATTGAAAATCCTTAAATAATAATAATTATAATGATAATAAAAATATAATATAATTATAATAATAATAATGAAACATGTATAACGTAATCTACTTCCACTCTTCGTTTAAGAAAAAAATGTCAAATACACTAAAAATACCATACCATCTAAAAAAAGAATACTTTAACATTATTTTACAGTTTTTCATGCTATTATTTTTTGTTTCTCCTGCCGCAGTAAAATTGAGCTACATATTTAATTAAACGGTATTTTTATTATTTTAAACCTTTGTTTACATTCTGATTAACGTTTACAACATTAATTTAAGTCGTGCTGAATAAAAATCACATGTCGGCGTAATTTTAATCAAAATATTTATGAAATTTTAATTAAATTTTTTTTTTGGATGAAAAAGTAATCAAAATTTAAATATAAATATAAAAACTAAAAAATCATTATTTTAGTCAGCGTGTAGAACATTTCATTTCCATAAATGTTTATTTATTTGTTTAAGTTATTATTATTATTATTTATTTATTTATTTTATTTTTTTGTAATATTTTTACTGCTATTTAGATTTGTTTGTTAATTTAAAATGGAAAAGTAAGCGGTGAATTCTTATACTATCATTTTAAGGGTTGTATGTGTATGACGTCATCTGAATGCGCTTCGACGCCATACTGGAGCAGTGATTAATATTGCTAAGCATAGGACAAACGTTGTATTTGGCCATTTTTTTGGCAATATTAGGGTTTTTTATGTTAATATTTGTCCAATATGCTGATTATAAAATTGTAATTTTTTCATTCAATTATTTATTTATTTTTTAGTATTGATTTTATTTATAATTATATTTTTATTCAGTAATTTCATCATAATTAAAGATTTGTCAATATCTTAAAGGTATAAAATGATTGAATTTCTTCATTATTAATAAAATTTTATATAATTAATTTTATACTATTTTATAATTCTGTAAAAAAATAAAAAATGAAAGACTGTATAGCCTATAATGTACTGAAAAAACGTTTGTGTGAAAAATGTAAATTTAGTTTTCGACTACTTTAGTGAATATAGTTGATAGTTGTACAGTACTCACCCCTTTCCCCTAACTTTTATTAATTATTTCATATTGCAATAATCCTTTTTTTTTTTTTATTGATTTTATTTAAAATTAAATTAATACTCAGTATTTTTATAATATTATAATATTTATAAGTATTTAAAAGCTGTAAAACGATTTTATTTCTTTATTAAAAATATATAACAATATTTTTATAAGATTTTGTTATTTTGTAAATAAAAGTTTAATACATAACCCATGTCATGGTAATCATTGAACATTAAGTTGAGGCATAATAAATAAAATTCAGTTGTCGGTTACTTTTGTAAATAGCTACATAGTCGTACTAAATCCTTCTCCTAATTTATATTCATAATTAAAATAAACCTTTTTTTTTTTGTATTGGTTTTATTTACAATCATATTTCTATGCAGTATTTTCATCATAATAGGCATACAATGTTTTTATTTTTTCATTATTATGAAATATAATATTATATATAATTATTTTTAACATTTTTATTATTCTGTAATAATTTCAATAACTTTAACTTTAAGTAAAGTAACTCCATACAATTATTGGCAATGGCATAGCACTTTAAAGGAATAGACCAGAAGAAAACATAAGCATTTATATCACAAAACACTTGATGGGACTTACATAAATAACTTTAGTTTGTCTCAAAACCCAACTGTAGCTCCGTAGCAGTGATCAGAAATGATGATTTATGCAACCCACACAACATTTTCATACTAATTTTTGCATATTTCTGACGTCATAAACATGAATTTTCACGCAAATTGCATACTGTACAGTATTTTCACGCTCTCTCGTGGGGCTACATTAACATTCTGGTAATAATTGTCATAAGTTTTGAAGATCCCATTTCATGTTTATTCATTAAAAAGAATAATGTTGTTTCATGTTCTCTATGCCTTTAGTTATTTCATATTGCAATAATCCTTTTTTTTTTTTTTTTTTTTTTTTTTTTTTATTGATTTTATTTAAACTTAAATTTATATTCAGTATTTTTATAATAATATAAGATTTATTAATATCTGAAAGACGTAAAATGTTTTTATTTCTGTATTAATATTAAAAATATAATATTATTTTTATAAGATTTTATTATTTGTAATTAAAGTCATGATCAAGTTTGGCCAAAAAATAAAATCTTATTGTCGGTTACTTTTGTAAATAGCTGCATAGTCGTACTAAACCCTCCTACTAATTTATATGCATAATTAAAATAATGCTTTTTTTTTTTTTTTTTTTTTTTTTTTTTTTTTTTTTTCCATATTGGTTTTATGTACAATTATATTTTTATACAGTATTTTCATCGACATAAAAGATTTTTTAATATTTAAAAGGCATAAAACGTTTTTATTTTTTCATTTTTATTAAATATATATAATTATTTTTAAGATTTTTATTATTCTTTAATAATATCAATAACATTAACTTAAGTAATGTCAATCCAATATCATCATGGCATGCACTCCAAGAATTGTACAACTAATTGTATTACAGTTGTCAGTTACTTTTTTTGAATAGTTAAGGGTTGTGTTCAGATGGCTTGCATCTCAAAATCTAAAAAGAAAACTTGGAAACTTTATGATGCCAGTTGAAAGTTAATAGTAACCTATGATAAAAATTTTAGAACTCGTGACCATCAGATAAGAGAGAAAATGAAATTAACATGGACTCTTATATAGGGTGTATGCATTCATATTAAAGTGAAAGTTCAGGGGTTACAATATGCCTTCTTTGATGTTGGATAATGAAAAGAACTGTTCATAAACTCATATATGATGACCCAAAGCCCTTTCATAGCCCCGAAAACTCGTGATCATCCTGCTAGATATGCAACTTTTCCCGTATCTTTTACGTCATAGTTACGGCTTTACTATAGAAAATATTGTAGTAGGTTGCATATCTTGCAGGATGAGCGCAAGTTTAAGGGGCTACCATGGGGCTATGGAAGGGCTTTGGGTCATCATATGTGAGTTTATGGACAGTTCTTCTCATTATCTAAAATTGAAGAAGCTATGTTGTAACCCCTGAACTTTCTCTTTAAAGTCGATGCAATGTTGGACAACTCAATAACATGGGTGGCATAGGGGAAAAAAATCATTTTGCTCGTTTAAAAACATTATGCAATATTTTTGAGAGCATTGATGCTGTAAATATGTTGAATTAGTAACTCAAGTATGTGATAAAAATAACAATAATAAAAAATTAACAGATTTCTTAAAGAAAATTGGCTTAAATGAAGTTTGTCCTATGCTGAGCTATGTTATGCACTACTCCAGTATGGCCTCCAAGCGCAGTAAACATGACGTCATCCGCATACACCCTATATTATTTCATCATATATATATATTTTTTTTAAGTATTAGTTTTATTAAAAAATTATTTATAATTAGTATTTTTATCATAATTAAAGATTTATTAATATCTGAAAGGTATAAAACGTTTTTAATGCTACATTATTATTAAAAATATATAAATTTATTTTAATAAGATTTTATTAATATCTATATAATGATCTTTATTTACTGTTTAGCAAATATGTTATAGAAAAATCTTTTTGAAAAGTTAAAGTTCATTTTTTGGTTACTTTTGTGGATAGTTGATAATCGTACTCAACCCTTACTCTAATTAATTATTTTATTTTAATTTTTTTTTTCTTTTTTTTTTTTTTTTTAGTATTGATTTTATTTAAAATTATATTTATGTTCAGTATTTTTGTTATAATTGATGATTTGTTACTAATTAAAAGTTATTAAAACGTTTTTATTTGACAATATTATTGAAATTTTTTAAAATATTTTTATAATATTTTTTATTATTTGTTAATAATTCTCATTGACTGTAGCCAAAGTCTTGATAACCAATAACTTGTGACAAAAATTGAAGATAAATTGTGGATTACTTTTTATGAATTGTTGATTGGCATATTGACCCTACACCTTACTTTGAATTATTTCATATTATTTATTTATAATTTTTTTTTTTTTTTTTTTTTTTTTTTTTTTTTTCTGCCTATGACACCAACATCGGAATTCTGATTGATGCAAGGTAAAAGTGATAGTAATCCAGTACCAACTAACTAAAAAAAAACTGCTATTATTATTTTTATTATTAATTGACCACTTTAAATAACGAACTTTTAAAATTATTTTTTATTTTATTATTTTATTTTTTACTAATGTATTTCTTATAAAAAAAAATCGTTTTCCCTTGTTGCAACAATTAAAAACATTTGCATTGCAAGTGGTCCATTTATTTATTTGATTTAAGTATTGATTTTATTTAGAATTATATTTATTTTCAGTATTTATACCATAAATAAAGATTCGTTAAGTTAATACCTGGCATAAAATGTTTTTATTTCTTCATTATTTTGAAAAATATAAAATTATTTTTTTTAAAAGATTTTTATTATTCGTAATCATTTTAAATGACTTTAGCCAATGTATGATGATGTTGTTCCCATTTCTGCCTCATAGTAAGAAATTTAAAATTGCATATCATATTAAAGCCATAGACCACATAAAACAACATGTACTTTTTAATGAATAAACATGAAATGGGATCTTCAAAACTGTTGACAATTTTTACCAGAATGTTAATGTAGCCCTACGAGAGAGCGTGAAAAACTGTAAAGTATGTAATTTGCGTGAAAATTCATGTTTATGACGTCAGAAACATGCAAAAATTAGTATGAAAATGTTATGCGGGTTGCATAAATCGAATATTCTGATCACTGCTATACGGGGTTACTGTTGGGTTTTGAGACAAATTAATCTTATTTATGTAAATCCCATCAAGTGTTTTGTGATATAAATTCTTATGTTTTTCTCTGGTCTATTCTTTTAATATAATATAAATATTTTCAACTATACATATTTTACTCTCCATTTACTTATTTATTATTTTCCCACTATACACAATGCATAATAAAGTATATAAAAAAGATGAACGCGCATGCAGGAAGGAAAATTAAAAACTGAATAATTTATTACTTTTATTTTTTTTTGTTACGTCAAAGGTGCATAGGTTATTGTTAAGGTTTTTGTTTCTGAAAGTTTATCAATATTTAATGTAGTGCGGAGAAATGGAAGAATAATATTGCACATTGAAAATGACATAAATATAAAGGGTGTGTTTCTCTTTTCTTTCAATATAATATGAATAGAACATGCAACGTAATACAAAAGTTAAGAAGATCGGGAAATGGGTTTGTAAAATTGAAACATTTTCATATACCAGGTCATAGAGGTTATAAAATTATATGGTGACACTTTTTTTTTTTTTTTTTTTAATTTTTTTATTATTTTTTTTTTTTTCTTTGAAATAATGTTTCCTGTAATATTTTTGTGCAGATAATTTATGTCAATTTAGTTTTATAGCTTCTAGTGTGAACTAGATTTACGAGTTTTTCTTTTCTTTGCATTTGAAAGTATATAATATATAGTTCTTTAAAAAATAAAGTGCACAATTTGGCCTATTGACGCGAAGAACTATTTGCACTGTGCAAGAAATTTAAATGCATGCAGGAATTATAATGGTTTTAAAATATGATTTTTTTCAAAATCAAAAGACTATAATAAGTATTATATAAGCAATCTTAAATATTAAAAAGTAACTAATTATTTTCGTATTCATTTTTCCCTTGCTCCAAAAAATGCGCAATTCCATTTAAAAAGCATTAGATGATCGTTATTTTTTTTGTAGTTTGGAGCACAAAAAACAGAGTTTACGAATATTATTAATATTATATGGTATCAATTCAGTTTAAAAAGCATTTTAAAATAAGTTATTCCTAAAATTCTACGTAATAGTATATTTGCAATTTCTCAAATTTTCTTAGTAATAAAAATGAGTGACATAAAAAAAATAAATAAATGATATATCATGAGATGGGACTTATTGCACAATATATTTTATACCCCTTACCCCGTCAGAACTCTCACAAACTGGGTAGAAAACTTGTAAAGGTACTATTTGTATTGTAGACCTGACATCAATGACGTCATGAATTCCTTAAGTTGCCTACTCTACAGTATTATTATTTTTATTTTTTTATTTTTTTAACCCCAGTTTGAGAGGATACAGAAGGGTTGATAATATGTGCCATCTCCTGAATGTTGCGTTTTAGATTTCATACATTTTTGAGGTCAGGATTCCTTTAAGAAATACAAATCATATATAAATATTTATACACTCTACAAATTGGTGCATTACTTTAGTTACGAATCCTAACTTATTTAAGATAATCACTTTTAAGTTATTATAAGCATAAAATAATGCATTTTAGAGCAAATTATTAAAAATAGCTTATTTAAGTTGTTTAATGTTTTTTAAAAGTTTTTTAAGCTATTTCAAGTTAAATTAGCTATTTTTAATAATTTTCTATAATGCATTATTTTAGCTACTCATAATAACTTAAAAGTGTATATCTTAAATAAGTTAGGATTCGTAACTAAAGTAATGCACCATTTTTTAGAGTGTATACCAGTTGTTCATTATAAAAATTGCTAAGTATAACCATAGTATAAATATATATATTTATACTATGGTATAACACTAAAATTGTTATCACTGTGTGTGTGTGCAGTCAATTGACAGTTCACATACATTACCAGTTATTGTCATAAAAACACAGCACGATAACCGTTACTTCTTTATATATATATAAATACCTGAGAAAAAGAATAAATAATGAAATATATAAAGACAATGCAATAATTTTTTACATAATTTTAATTTTAAATATGCATTCACATAATTTGGCTTCTATTATAACAATAGAAATTTATTATTCCGTATACAAGTGACCGCTATGTCAGAGGAAATTACAGAGAGAGAGGTTTAAAACAATGATATCGTAATAGTGAATATTATCGGGATTTAATTGATTTTTAATTATGTATATTGCATAATATACCGTATTTTTATTACCGATAAGAGGGGTCATTTTTTATATAATAATGTTTTTAAAATTGCGTTGAACTTTGTAAAAAGGTAATACTTTATGAGTTATTATGCTAATTATTATTAGCAAATTTCAAATGAAAAGAAAACTTTAAAATATTATATAGACCCCTTGCACATCATTGCGCTTTGTCGCCATGTTTGTGGTGTCTAATGCATTGTCCAGCATAGGGGAAATCATCATTTTCCTAATTTTTCACATATAAAAAGAGTTTATTTTAACTATAAACAATTTTTTTTTTATATTCTTCGAGCTTATTAGGAGCTAGAAATAAGGCTTTGATTGAGGTTTGAAGCTTTTTTTGCTATTAAAAATAAAAATGACGTTTTTCCTATGCTGCTCTATGTATTCCATGACCAAAAAAATGTAAAAAATGTCACAAATTATGTTTTACTGCAAAGAACTTCTGCATGGGCGTGTATAATTTTGTCTCTACCAAATGACTGATTTCACAGTTAAGCTTTATTTAGTGGTATAATAATTTTATTGTATATTTATGATATTTGAGCCAACTTTTTATTTCCGTGTCTTTACCAAAAAAAAAAAAAAAAAAAAAAAAAAAAAAAAAAAATCTTAAACAAAAAAATTACGTAGTTTTTAATTGTATTACAAAATAATTTTTTAAATCCACCGCGGATCACAGAGTTTTAAAATAGAAACGTATACACAAAATAATACTATAAAAAAGTTTCAGAAAAACTATTATAGCATGATATCATTAGTGCATAGCAGGTTATATCATTACGAAATATTTTTGTCATTTGTTCTGCTGTGTTTAACACGACTCCTAACTTTTGCTTTTCACTTTTTTTGTCTCAAATTATATTTATATAGTTTAACCTCTCTACGGAATTTTATTTTATGCACTTATTTTTAACGTTATTTATATAAAATAGAGTTTTAATTGCATTCGTGTTACTTGATTTTTGAAGTGGTACTTTTCATGATTATCGGTTTACACGCGAATAATATAATAATTAATCAATCTAAAAAAAAAAAAAAATTATATAAAAAATAAAAAAATCAAAAAAAAAAAAATCCAGAGCATTGCTTGCATTTTTTTTAATGAAATTAAAATCAAGATTTTTTTTTTTTTTTTTTTTTAAATATTTCGAAACTACGCCTATAATAAGGGATTTCGTAATTCAGGCTGCATTTAATATGATATAGAATAAATGTTACTGTTTTTCAACTGCCCGATTAATCTATGTGCAACATATTTGAAATGCTGTGCAATTTTAATTATTATTTCATTTTACAGAAAATTATAATTAAATGCATAAATATTTTTTGTGTAATAAAGAAAGGATTATAAATTATGTAAATATAACACATCGGAGTAATTATAAAATTAAGAGGAAGAGAGAGAGAGAAAGGAATATGAATATAAAACAATTTATAAAACTCACTTTATGAACGCTAATTATTATAGTCTTAATTTTTATTATTACGTTTTTTTTTACTATATACACGTACAAAAATGAATCCGTTATAATTATGCTAACTCAATGCAGCAATATTTATGCATATAAACAACATAATTTATGCTATATTGTATAGCAATAATATCAATACAATATCATAATTACTTATGTTATTAAAAAAAATAGCAACATTATTTGCGCTCTACAATATAGACCAATTGCACTCATATTTAAGAGCTGCCATTTTGTTGGTCAGGAATACATAGGCCAGCATAGGAAAAACTTCATTTTTATTTTTTAATAGCAAAAGAAGCTTCAAACCTCAATCAAAGTCTTATTTCTAGCTCCTAATAAGCTCGAAGAATATGAGAAATATTCTTTCAGTTAAAATAAACGCTTTTCAAGTGAAAAATTAGAAGAAATGATGTTTCTCCTATGCTGGACAATGCATTAGGCACCACAAACATGGCGACAAAGCGCAAGGATGTGCAAGGGGTCTATATCAATTATTCAATTCTGCATACATAACGTAATTTTTTGTTTGCCATGAATGATAAAGAAAATGAATAGTTTCTTATAAATATATATATATATATATATATATATATATATATATATATATATATATATATATATACTGAATAATGCATAATATAAATCATTTTCCAGTGATATTAATAATTAGCGAGAGAGAGAGAGACGGAAAAATGAATCTTAACAACTTCATTCGTTTTAACGCTTAATTTTATTAGTATTTTATTTACTATTATTCATGCGCTTAATTTTCGTTTTTATTTTATTTGCGCAATATTATTTAAATTTTACTAATTCTAAATTCAAGTAAATATAAAATATGAAGTAAGCAAATAACAATTGTTTCCTTGAATTATAATAATATAAACAGACATTTTTCACAGTACAAGGTTAATTGTCATTAACTTTTGTTTCTCTAACTGTACCTGGCAATATAAATTACAGTTAAATATAAAAAAATTATGTACAAAAAAAAGGAAGAGTTAGAGATGATGAGTCGGAAATACTTTTAGATCATAAATATAAAATTTCTCTGTACAGAGGAAATGTGGAACATCAGTTTATATGTATGGTGCATTTTAGTAAAAGTTTTATCAAATTTTTTATTACTTTATTATACAAGTAATTGCTCCTAGTTTTTTTAATTTTTAGTAATTAGAGCTTATGCTATTTTCGTAGTATTTTCTTATATAGGAGAAATTTGAAAATGTGATAAATTAAAAATTTTCATATCGTGGTTCTAAAGTCAATTTTGTGTTTTCTTTTCCTATACTGGATATATAGGATTTATGCGCATGACGTCATACTAAATGCACTTCGACGCCATACTGGAGCAATAGACCCCTTGCACATCCTTGCGCTTTGCCGCCATGTTTGTGGTGCCTAATGCATTGTCCAGCATAGGGGAAACATCAATTCTCGTAATTTTTCACTTGAAAAGAGTTTATTTCAACGGAACAAATTTTTCTCATATTCTTCGAGCTTATTAGGAGCTAGAAATAAGGCTTTGTTTGAGGTTTGAAGCTTCTTTTGCTATTAAAAAAATAAAAATGATATTTTTCCTATGCTGGCCTATGTATTCCTACCAACAAAATGGCGGCTCTTAAATATGAGTGCAACCGGTCTATAAGTAACATGACTCAGCATATAGGACAAACGTGGTTTTTGACTTTTTTTCTTTGAAAAATTAGGTGATTTTTTATATATAGTTATTGTTATTTTTCTCCCATACTTGTAAACCTATAATTCAGGCTGTTAACAGCATCAATGCTCTCAAAAAATATTGCTAATATTTTTAATCTGGCAAAATGAGTCATTTTCCCATACTGGTCCATGTTATTTAGTGCTCACATATGGCGTGAACTTATATATGAATGCAAACACCCTATACCTGGGAAGTTTTATAATGCTACTATTATGTTACGCATAAATGTTGCTGCATTATAGAACATAATTATATACCGTACGTGTTTATTTTTATATACATGAGAAACATACGTACATACGTATAGTTATATAATAATATGTAGCATACATTATGTAAATGTGTGTGGAATAATTAATTACTTTTTTATTAAGGGACACGTATAATAGAGCAAAATTTTGATTGACTTGGACCGGAAATCGTTAAAAGAGGAACTATATTTTCACAATAATTCTTTGTGCATGCTTTATTTCCAGCAAAAAAACTATTATTTTCAAATAAAATCGCGAATAAATAAATAAATAAAAAAGTATTTTTGTTCCGAAAAAAGTTTTATAATAATATTTTTAATTTTTTAAAAAATGTATAGTTTAATGACTAAAATTTAAATTTCCACATTTCCATGTAATCTTTAAAGTGTAATAACTTAAATATTTGATCGTGTTTTCACATGTTTGACGTAGCTATATAAACTTGTAAGTAACATTTCTTCTGTATTTTGTGTTAATATTATAATGACCGTCTATAGTTTGCGAGATATCAGTCGGTCACCTACTCCCTTTAAAAAAAATATATATAAAAAATAAATAAAAAAATCATATTTTTTTGTAAAGCAACTTTTTTTTTTTGATTAGTAAATAATTCATAACGTATACGAGATTCACATGTGTAAATACGTTACTCAGAGAGAGAGAGAGAGAGAGAGAGAGAGAGAGAACAGGAAATGCTAAATAAATAGCTACATGCGAGAGTGTAATTATATTTAATTATTATACATCACGTCACAGCTACAATTAACATTTTTACTTTCAAAATATAAAAGTACGATGACTTTCAAACTTGAACTTTTTTTATTTATTATTTATTTCACTAGTGAAGAGCTTGACTTTGTCAATGAGAAGACGAAATGTTAGTAAGTTTTTGTTATTGTTAAACATGGTACATACATACATTGTTATTTAAATATATAAAGATGAGATGTTATAGGTGAAAGGAAAATTATTTTTTCAGTCATTTTACATGAGTCATGAGAGAAAATAATTAGTAAAAATTTTGTACTGTCATTTTTCTTTTAAAGGAATAGACCAGAGAAAAATATAAGCGTTTATATCACAAAACACTTGATGGGATTTACATAGCTTTAGTTTGTCTCAAAACCCAACTATAGCTCTGTATAGCAATGATCAGAAATTTCGATTTATGCAACACGCACAACTAATTTTTGCATGTTTCTGGCGTCATAAATATGAATAGTCACTCAAATTGCATACTTTACAGTATTTTTATGCTCTCTCGTGGGGCTACATTATAACATTTTGGTAAATATTGTCAACAGTTTTGAATATTCCATTTCGTGTTTATTCATTAAAAAGCACATGTTGTTTTATGTGGTCTATGGCTTTAATATTGAATTTTTTAGCAAAAAGAAATGTAGAGAGAGAGAGAGAGAGAGAGAGAGAGAGAGAGAGAGAGAGAGAGAGAGACTTGTTGTGTACATTTTTATATGTACTGCATGCTATAAACACAATACGTATTGTTAAATGGTATTTCACTTTTTTTTTTTTTTTTTTTTTTTGTAGATGGAAGTTTTATAATACACAACTTTTGTTGCAGTAAAACTTTTTATAAATGCTGTTAAATGAAAAAAGTTCTGCCAGTGATAATTTTTATTTTACGTACAGGCACTTATTATTTTATTTTGCGGTAGTAAGAATTCCCTATTTCATTTTTAGTCTTAATATATGAAAGCACTGTAATTCAATAGAACAAAATATTAAAATTTGATATCATATAGCATCTGTATAATAAACAATCAATCATGTTGTTTAATGTAGTTTCTGCTTAAATTTTGGGTAAAAATAGGGGGGGGGGGATTAGAAAATAAAAGTTAAATGAAAAAAAAAATATTTTATTTAATACAGTTTAATTAATATAGTGAATAATTATTATGTTTTATAGTATATCATAATCATTAATAATGTTATTGTGGAATTGTAGAGAAGTAATTATGCAGAACAACTTACAAGTTGCTCTACAATAGTGTGTGTACGCATGACGTCATTCTGAATGCTTTTCTATGCTCTTCTTGAGCAATGAATAACATTGCTCAGCATAGGACAAGCCTAGTTTTTGGCTATTTTCTTGGAAAATTTGGTCATTATTATTTTTCTTGCATACTGGAGGTACTAATTCAACCTGTTAACAGCATCAATACTTTAAAAAAAAGTGCAAAGTATTTTTAAACTGGCAAAATGTGCCATTTTCTTATACTGACCCATGTTATTTAGTACTCACTTATGACGTCGACTTTAACATGAATGAAACCAACCTATAACCTTATCTTGTAATAAATCAATATTGTTGAAATTGAGTCAACATTTTTTTTTCTCTCTCGATTGCAAAATTGAAATTGAAAATAATAAGCTATAGCTTACCTAATCCAACTATGTTTCTACATTTTCCCATGGGTATTGTTTACTTTTCCGTTCCTAGATATACCTGTATAGAATTTGGTTAACAAATATTAATATTTTATAAATTGAAAAAAAAAAAATAAAAAAAAACAGTAGAAGTAACTAATTTTAAATACATTATCCCAGTTATCTATTTAATTATACCAACAATGATAACAATAATAAAAATTGTGAACTTGATTATAATCAGATATCGCACAAGAGAAATAATTTATAATTACATTAGCTGAACATCCTAGAGCAAATCTGATTTCTTTTATAAATATACAAGCTCCCTGAGAATATTCCCATACTCACAACAGCATAGAAAACTTTTAACTTGAAAATTGTAATTATAAATCGTATCTTTGAAAGTAAATAACATTTTATTATTGCTTTTTATATATATAGTATGTATATTTATGAATTTATAATCTTAGTTACTTTCGATTCATTCATTTATTCAGTGTTTTTTTTTTTTTTTTTTTTTTTTTTTTTTTTTTTTTTTTTTTTTTTTCAGTAAAAAATAAAAAAACGTAATTTCTGTACAAGGAATAGACCAGAGAAAAACATAATAATTTATATGACAAAACACTTGATGAGATTTAAATAAATAACATTAGTTTGTCTCAAAACGCAAATGTAGCCCCGTAGCAGTGGTCAGAAAATTTCGATTTATGCAACCCGCACAACATTTTTCATACTAATTTTTGCATGTTTCTGACATCATAAACATGAATATTCACGCAAATTGCATACTTTACAGTATTTTTTACGCTCTCTCGTGGGGCTACATTAACATTTTAGTAAAAATTGTCAATAGTTTTGAAGATCCTATTTTGTGTTTATTCATGTTGTTTTTTATGTGGTCTGTGGCTTTAATTATGGTATTATAGCAAAAATATTGCTATTTTGCTATAACGTATTATGTTGAAAATCTGAACTGTTATATTATGATATAATTATAGTATAATCTATATTAATAGCATAAATTATGATGTTATGAATCAATAATGCTTGGATTGAGCTTGCACAATTATTAGTTTTTTTTTTTTACTATTATTATTTGTGTATGTGTGTGTGTGTGTGTGTGTGTGTGTGTGTGTGTGTGTGTGTGTGTGTGTGTGTGTGTGTGTGTGTGTGTGTGTGTGTGTGTGTGTGAACACATTAATTTTTGTTTTAACAGCAAAATCATTCATAACATCATTATTATTTTTTTTTTATGATATATCATTCATATTACAAATTGGTCTGATAATAAAAAAAAAACTGCATGAATCATTTATTAATTTTTATACTAGCGATTATTTAATGATATTGTTTATTTTTCATATTTTTATAATGATAAAACAAATCTACGCAATTTGTACAATCTTTTTCAATATTATTATTTACGCCAGAAAAGTTATGATTGATCTAATTTCTATACATATATCTTTTTTATGATACGACACTAACACATTAAATTCAAAGCTTTCACACCTTTAAAATGTTTAATTATTGTTTATTTATTATCAAATTTGAAAGTTTTAATCAATTTAATAACTTTGATATTAAAAATAAAATTTTGTTTCTCTCTCTCTCTCTCACTCTCTCTCTCTCTCTCTCTCTCTCTCTCTCTCTCTCTCTCTCTCTCTCTCTCTCTCTCTCTATCTCTCTCTCTTTCTCTTTCCCTCCTACAAAAATTATAAACCTAGTAATTTAATCCAAACTATATAATTAAGGGAGTATAGTGTATCGACGTCGGCCATTAGACTCAAACTTTTCTCGTCAAAAAAAAAAATCTGAAATTTTGCACAATGATACTTCAGCTTGAGATAATTTCAAATATATAAAAATTTAGGGGGGGGGGAGGTCACCGTGCAAATAAATTTTATAAGATTTTTTGACATTTTAAGCCCATAAGGCCCAATCTGAATTTCAATAATTTTTTTCTTAATTTCGGGACGGTCAAAAATCTTGAAATTTTTATCACAGCTAGTTGTGACCCTTAGCTACACAATGACACCAAATTTAGACCCAAAACACTTCTAGTTTTTGAGATATAAGGTCGGTATCCTACTCCCTTAAAATGAAATTGCGTTTCTCTCTCTCTCTCTCTCTCTCTCTCTCTCTCTCTCTCTCTCTCTCTCTCTCTCTTTCCCTCCTACAAAAATTATACACCCAGTAATTTAATCCAAAAAATATTATTAATCAAAATAAAGAACAAACTTAAATATATAAAATAATAATATTTACTATAGGGAAGCAATAAAAAAAACTGAACTCCCACATTTATTATTTGGAAATTCTCGTATTGATCCGATCAAATATAGATAATTATTGAAATACGACTCCACCTTCCTAGATGTATATTTAAATATTATGTTTCTCTTTTGCTGTATTTCAAATATGGTAATTCTGTACGTAATCTGATTATTAAAAAATAAGCTGAAAAGCTAAAAGAAATCGTGTTCAAATAGTTTAATAGAGGGAAAGTCATATATTTGAAGTTACTTAGCCATATGAATAACTTAAAATATACTTTAAAATTTAAGATAACTTTTTTTAGTATTATTATTGTAATAACTATACTTTAAAAAACGTTATTTTTATAGAACTAAAAGTCCTATATTCAAATTTTTGCATTGTAATGCACTATAACTTTTACATATAATATCTGGGTTTCTAGTAAAGTAAAAAAAAAAAAAAAAAAAAAATACATCAGTGAAAAAAAAAAAAGAGTGAATGAGTGAGTAATCATTATGTAGTCAGCTGATGGAATACTGACCCGCCTCTTATAGGGTGTATGCATTCATGTTAAAGTCGACGCCATGTTGGATAACTCAATAACATGGGTGGCATAGGAAAAAAAAATATTTTGCCAGTTTAAAACCACTATGCAATATTTTTGAGAGGCATTGATGTTGTAAATATGTTGAATTAGTATCTCGAGTATGTGAGAAAAATAACAATAACTAAAAATTAACCGATTCCCCAAAGAAAATTGGCTTAAATGAAGTTTGTCCTATGCTGAGCAATGTTATGCACTACTCCAGTATGGCCTACAAGCGCAATAAATATGACGTCATCCGCATACACCCTATAAGCGTATAAGCGTAGATAGATTAAGGGCTGTATTCAGATTATAGAGTTATTATACATGGTAACCTATATAATAATAATAATAATAATTAACGGCTTTTATTGGGCGAAATCAGGCGTACAACCTCTCAATTTAACCCAACTGTTTAACAGTACAGTCAGTTACAATATTTGTTAGTAGCATCAACATATAACGCAAAATTTATTTTTTTAAAGATTTTTATTGATAATTTTTAATTGTGATTTAGTAATTTATTTACTGGAATTATAATTTAAGTCAAATTTCTTTTCACTTAAATTATTTAAATTGAGAATATATATACACTTAATAATTTATTTAGAAAACAAAATTTGGTTAGTAATTAAAAATAGTTAATTGAGAATTTATCTATATTAGTACATATTAGTAGTAGTTTTAATTATACATTTTAGAACAACATAATCATAACAAGGATCACTCTAAATATCTATCAAAAAGTAGTTTTTTCAGTTGCGATTTAAACGTGTTTATTGTTGGTGAATTTCTAATTTGTAATGGTAATCTATTCCATAGTTTACCACCCATAACACTAAATGAATTTTCATACATTTTATAATTAGCTTTAGGAACTTTTATAATTGATTTATCACATCTTGTATTTCTCACTTTGACATCACAGGCTTTAGTTACAAATTGCTTTAGGTACCCTGGGCTAAGGTTATAAATTATTTTATATATTTGGATGAGCACATGTAGCTCTCTACGCTCCTTTATTTTTAGCAGTTTCATTCTGGTATAATACTTTGTGGTACCTTCCCCCATATCAAGATCATATACATATCTTATCACACCATTAAGTAGTACTTCAAGCTTACGATTTAGTTCATAACATATATTTGTTTGGATCGTATCACAATAGTCAATTATAGGGCAAAGAAGTGTTTTTGCCAACAAAATTCTAGTTGACTCAGGAGTATATTTCCTGAATCTATACATTTTCTTTAGTGATAACATGACCCTCTGATAAACATGAGACACATGACCACTCCAATTTAAGGTACTATCAATTATAAGACCGAGGTCTTTTACTCTAATTTCAAATTCAAGTTCAATTTCACCGACTTTTATTTTATTACATTTTTCCATATCAAGATCTTTTAGCACATTTGGATGACCAATAATTATAGCTTTACACTTTGAGGAATTTAATAGTAAACCACCTCTTTGATTCAGATGGCTTGTATCTCAAAATTTAAAAAGAAAACTTCAAAACTTTATGATGACATTTGAAAGTTAATAGTAACAGCTACCTATGATGAAATTTTCAGAACCATCAGATAAGAGAGAAAATTGTTATTGTAATTAACATGGACCCTTATGTGTATATCAGTTCAGAAAAATCATAATTTAAAATCTAGCATGGTGACCTCCCAATTTTATACATTTTTGAAGATACCTTATTCTAATGTATCATGGTGCAAAATTGCAGATTTTTCTTTATTCTTTACAATTTTTTAGTTAAATCCCGCAGTACCTGATTTCCCTTCTTAAGGCTAAAACAAAGTTTGTCCTATGCTCAGAAATGTTATTCACTACTCCATCAGTATGGCCTCTAAGCGCATTAAATATGACGTCATCCGCATAGGCATCTGCATGCATAAAATTTCCGTATATCAGTTCGTGAATTTTAATTTTAAAATGCATATTAAAGGAACCATGCAAGTAAAGCTTTTACAAAGTCCCATAAAAAAAACATTATTAAAGGCATAGACCACATAAAATAACATGTGCTTATTAATAAATAAACATGAAATGGGATCTTCAGAACTGATGACAATTTTTACCAGACTGTTAATGTAGCCCCTCGAGCGAAGATGAAATACTTTAAAGTATGTAATTTGCGTGACTATTCATGTTTCTGACGTCAGAAACTTGCATAAATCAAATTTTCCTGATCACTGCTACAGTTGTGTTTTGAGATAAACTAAAGTTATTTATGTAAGTCCCATCAAGTGTTTTGTGATATAAATGCTTATGTTTTCTTCTGTTCTATTTCTTTAAATTTTCAAAATTTCATGAATAGTTTATTAAATTTGAAGATATTTCAATAAGTATACAATGGAACGAGAGAAGAGAAGGTATTGCGGTCGTCATATACATATATATAAAAATACATATATGTATTTTATATATACAATACATACATACATGAGAAATGAAACCAAGAGTTTGATTATCATATTTGGCCAACAGCTTCTCTATTTATATTTTATATTATTATTTTTTTAGTTACATCTCACGTAATAAAAAGTACATGAGAAAGTTTTAAATAATTGTTACATTGCCAAGGCAGTTTTACATACAAGTCACTGCCTGTAAGCTTAAAAACGTATCATTTTATTGTATAGTTGAAATTGTTGCAAAAAAAAAAAGGTTTTTTTTTTTTTTTTTTTTTTTTAAGTTAAATCCCTTGTCAACTTACTTTTTTATCATTTAAAATACTAGATTGATAATTATCATACCTTATTATCCATGAATTAGACACCAATACGTTGATTTTGTATTTATTTTCATTTTAACGGTTATTTCATGTATCTGACGTCACAATGTATCGATGGGGCTGTGATAGGGGTAAAGAACTTGAGAAAGGGGCTTAAATTTATCACGGTGACCAGAGCGGTGACTGTGATTGGCGGTGGTACATTGTGACATCAGATACGTGAAATAACCGTAAAATTGAAAATAATTACAAAATCAATCAGGAGTGTTAATTATCAATCTAGCATTCTAAATCATAAAAAGGTAAGTTGACAAAATAGAATCACATTAATTCAGCATATTTTTTTTCTACTTCTATATGCTTAACATACAAGCTTTTCAGGATTGTAATTGAATATAACCATAGTATAAATAATATATTTATACTATGATATAACTCATATCTTTGAAATTTACAAGTAAATGGAGACTCTTTGATGTAATATGAAATATATTATGTCAAAGGCAAAAACTACATAAAAAAATTTCAGGATTTAAAACCATCAATTAAGTTAGAAAAACCATTAAAATTAAAACGAGTGGAAAAAAAATTATAATTGAAAAAAAAAAAAAAAAAAAAAAAAACAGCAACCTTTAAAATCACAATTATTTGCATTATTATTATTAATTATATATACCAATTATCAGCAGATTTTTATTTTTAATATGCAATTTACGAGTAAATAATGCTGAATAAACATAAAAAATATCCCAAAATTCCGATATAGTATCAAATTATTAAAAAGATTTGCAATTAAAATTTTCATACATTATTGAAGTTGTCTTCACTTATAGGGTGGTTTCATTCATGTTAAAGTCGACGCCATAAGTGAGTACTAAATAACATTGGCCAGTATAGAAAAATAGCACATTTTGCCAGTTTAAAAATACTTTGCAATTTTTGAGAGCATTGATGCTGTTTTATTAACAGGTTGAATTAGTACCTCAAGTATGCAAGAAAAATAATAATAACTAAAAAAAAGCTAATTTTCCAAAGAAAATAGCCAAAAACTAGGTTTGTCCTATGCTGAGCAATGTTATTCATTGCTCAAGAAGAGCATCGAAAAACATTCAGAATGACGTCATGCGCACGCACACCCTATATCAATAATATAAAAGTATCAGAGGTTTTCTGCCTTTACAATTTTAAGTACCGCATATTTAAGTCCCGCAATAAAAAAACAAAAAACAAAAAAACAATCAAATAAAAGGATAGTTAGATCTGATTTCTATATAGATTTGTCATTCAAACCATATCCAAGTTCCAAACACACTACAATATATCAATTTGACACACCTTGAAATACCAAAAAATATTTAAATTTAAAATGAAAGTAAAAAAATAATAATAATTGGCAAACCACAATAATATACATTCCTATAGGTTAGGAAAAGTGATTTTTTATCTTGTATAGTGTTTTTGTATAAATTTTATAGTGGGTGAGATAGAGAGAGCATGATTTCATTTCTTTTTATTTCACTCTCTCGCATCACTTTGGGCGATCATGAACTTTATACATACTTACTCGGAATACGTAATCAATTTGCTTTTTTTTTTTTTTAATACAAGCTGGTACGTTGGCACCGCATGTTGTTTTTACGATAAATTTACGATTATTATTATTTTTATTTCATTTCGTTCTCGGCTTGTTCTATTAAACTCACTATATTTGTTCTATAAACTACACAACTCTTGAGCCAGCTTTGAAAAATTTCCTTTATTGAAAACATCTGATCATTACGTCATTACCTGTTTACTACGTTTATATCACGGTGTAATAGGATCTTTAAAACTGTTGACAATTTTTACCACAATGTTAATGTAGCCCCACGAGAGAGCTTGAAAATACTGTAACGTATGCAATTTGCGTGAAAATTCTTGTTTATGACGTCAGAAACATGCAAAAAATTAGTGTGAAAATGTTGTGCGGGTTGCATAAATTGAAATTTCTGATCACTCTGCTATAGAGCTACTGTTGGGTTTTTAGACAAACTACAGTTATTTATGTAAATCAGTAAATCCCATCAAGTGTTTTGTGATATAAATGCTTATGTTTTTCTCTGGTCTATTCCTTTAAGTCTACGGTACTTGATATACTCGGGATACCAAGTATAATCTGCATACAGTGCAGGCGGCATCTCCTGTTTTCAACATTATCATATCATGTCGCACTTGCTGACTTGCAGCTATGTTGAAGTTAACTTGATATAATGATAATGAAATACTCCTGTTACTTCAAGATAAATTTAAAATACTCCTGTTACTTTGCGATATCCCTATAGCTGTCGCAACTAGAGAACTTTAAAGGAATAGACCAGAGAAAAACATAAGCATTTATATCACAAAACACTTAATGGGACTTACATAAATAACTTTAGTTTGTCTCAAAAACCAACTATAGCTCCGTAGCAGTGATCAGAAATTTCGATTTATGCAACCCGCACAACATTTTCATACTAATTTTTGCATGTTTCTGACGTCATAAACATGAATAGTCACGTAAATTGCATACTTTACAATATTTTCACGCTCTCTCGTGGGGCTACATTAACATTCTGCATGGTAAAAATTGTTAACAGTTTTTAAAGCTAGAAAAAACCATGTTGTTTTTATTAGCTAAATAAGGTCATATTAATGTGCATAAGTCAATTATGCAAAAGAAAAAATTTGCAAACTTTTTTTGGCGCAGATTTTTGTCTCTTTAGTTTTTAGTTTTTCTTTCGATAGCGGGAAATGGTTGTCGGCACCATAGCAAAAACAAAGGATTTTCAACAATTTTTAACTTTTCAGCATCATAACAGGAAAACTATTGGGCATCACATAGTGACACTTAACCAAAATAAAAACTTGTTATCTGATAATAAACTGGCAAAGTGGGCACGATAGATTTTAAAAATAAATGCACTAATTAACGTATTTAAAAAATATCTTTAATTTAAGTAAATCTCCCACTTCTTCTAACATTACCAACTGGGGTGAGAGATGATGTGAAGGGTGGGAGAAATGAGAAGATAAATTACTTAAATGAGCACACATGTGTGACCGCGCCACGGTCTTGTGTCTTCCGCAGGGTGCCGCTTTGTTTCTTGAAAGGGAAAGTAACTTTGCAGCCCCAATTTTAGAATGCTTGTAAGGTTTATTTTATATTTGTTTTTCTTTTAAAAAGATCCATGTGTCGTTTTTTATGTTAAAATTTTTAGGTGTAAGCAAAACAAGACAAATTACATTCCCAAGATATGTTTTTCCATATTTATATAAGTTATGCTTGTAAGCCCAATTATCCGTGACCAACCTGCAGTAGGGGGTAAAAGTTCACTGAAAGCAAAATTCTTTGTTTCCCGCTATCACTTAATTGAATGATTTCAAAAAAGTGATAAAATAATTTTTGGGGAATCTTTCTTTTTTAAAATATAAAATCTGCATCAAAATGCAAGTTGATTTAGCTTATAAAAACCACATAGTGTTTACCTCCTTTAAGATCCCATTTCGTGTTTATTCATTAAAAAGCACATGTTTTTTATGTGGTCTATGCCTTTAATAATCCTTATTTTAAAAATGATGCAAACGCGATAACCTTTCGTACATAAGCGTAACTAAAAACCATACTAATTTTTAACGCTATAATTGAACGTGGTCAAATGAAAGCGAAGCGACAGATGCATAAGCAGACAATCGACATTTGTTATAAGTGTCATTTTCTCTTACTAAATAGGTGAGAAATGAACCATGTTGAATGTCTGCTTTTGGTTATGACTCTTTCATTATAAACCATTATAATGTTAACATTTCTCTGACTACTCAAATACTGAGAAATTTAAAATCAATAATTATCATTATAAATTATAAATATATATAATGTATGTATATATAAAACGTTATTATATAATATTATAAACATTATTACGCCATAATGTAATACTGGTAACCGCAAAACCAACTATATTATGAATACAATAATAATAATGTGGTTCAACCGTGCATAATATTGTGTATAATATCAACTTGCTTATTTTTATATAATACGCGATGTTTTTTTTTTTTTTTTAATTTTTTTTTTTTTTTTCTTTTCTTTTCTTTTTCTTTTTCTTTTTCTTTTTTTTTTTTTTTTTTTTTTCTTTTTTCTTTGTTTCTTTTCTTTTCTTTTTCTTTGCTTGACTTTCATGCTTACAGTTTAAGGGAGTAGGATACCGACGTCGGGCATTAGACTCAATTTTTTCTCGTCAAAAAAATCTGAAATTTTGCACAATGATACTTCAGCTTGAGACAATTTCAAATATATAAAAATTTTAGGGGGTCACGGTGCAAATTAATGTTATGTGATTTTTTGACATTTTAAGCCCATAAGGCCTAATGTTAATTTCATTAATTTGTTTCTTTTTTTCGGGATGGTCAAATCTTTTGAAGTTTTTATCACGGCTAGGTGTGACCCTTAGCTACACAATGACACCAAATTTAGACCTTAAACACTTCTAGTTTTTGAAATATAAGGTCGGTGCCCTACTCCCTTAAAAAAAATATTATTATTTTTTTGAGGTGATTTGGCTTTGCGCATGACGTCAAAATAAATGCGTATCAACTCAACACCATACTGTAGCAATGAATAACATTTCTCAGAATAGGATAAACTTTTCTTTGGAAATTAGATTTTAATTATTATTATTCTCACATGCTTAATTGAAAATCTAGCTCTCAAAAATATTGCTATAAATATTTTTAAATCGGTAAAATATGTCATACACTCGTCCATGTTATTTAGTGCTCACATCGTCGATTTTTATAAAAATGCAACCACCCTGTATATAGAAAAGTTACGCTTTTTTTAGCATAAATGTTGCCATTTTAAAAGAAGATAAATAATGATGCGATGTGTCATATAATTTGATAAGCTATATGCATGCACCATAGTGCTCAAATTATGCTGCTGCACTATTTATAATTTTAATATAATATGTTACTGAAATAATGCCTTGCTTTAGTAGAATTTAGAACATAATTATTAGTTGTTGTTTTTTTTTTTTTTTTTTTTTTTTTTTTTTTTTTTTTTTTACTTTACTTTTTTGTAGAATTTGGAATTTGTGTATGTGTATATCATAGACATAATTATGTATATATGCCATGGTGTGTGTATAATACTGTTTTGATTTATAAATGTAAAATATAGTTATTTTGCACGTAGTAAATTTAAAAGCACGTTATTATAATATTATTTACAATTTCATTCATAATAAAAAAAAAAAAAAAAAAACTGAATGACCTTCCACACTTTATAGCGATACTCGTTCTTTGAAATAGAGATATATAAATAAAACTATTATAATTCCACTCTCTGCATTTCATTGTCATTAAACTTGCACTCAAACTACGACTTATAATGTTTTGCAAAACTTATTGCTGGAAAAAAAAAACTATTGAAAAAATTTATCTGCTAAAAAAAAATAATAATAAAAAATAAAAAATAAAAAAACAGCGTTAAAAATTATTAATGTTAGTTTGAAAAAAAATATATTATTTATTAACTTCAAGAATTTTTTGTTTATCGTTTTTCATTTATTGTTATTTTCTTTCAAAAGACCTTGGTAATAAAAATCTGTTTTTTATAAAATGAAAGCAAAATTTTTATATTATAATATAAAATAGAAAGAAGGTGAGCTGTTATTGCGTGGTATAAAGAGCTTCCATCCAACACATTGTAGATCTGTGTTCGATTCTAAGTCGTTACCATGTTTGTATAACCCAGATGTGATGCTTTGAGAAAGTTTATGGTGCATTCTATGGAGATAATTGCATGTATGTATGCAGGCAGTACTGACCAACCTAACTCTCTATAGAAGCTTTTTAATCATAGTGCCTGTCTAAATGAACGTGAGTTTTTAGTATCCAAAAGAAAAAAAGTAACTAAATATTTACTATTTATATTTTTTATAATAAATTTGTTACATAAAATATAAAGTTTTTAAAGATGTAAATATAGCTAATAACTATTGAATATATAATAAAGGAAAAACTGTTTTGAAACTAACTTTGAAGCCATAGACCACATAAAATAACATGTGCTTTTTAATGAATAAACACGAAATGGGATCTTCAAAACTGATGACAATTTTTACCAGAATGTTAATGTAGCCCCACGAGAGAGCGTGAAAATACTATAAAGTATGCAATTTGAGTGACTATTCATGTTTATGACGTCAGAAACATGCAAAAATTAGTATGAAAATGTTGTACGGGTTGCATAAATCTAAATTTCAGTGCTACGGAGCTACAGTTGGGTTTTAAGACAAACTAAAGTTATTTATGTAAATCCCATCAAGTGTTTTGTGATATAAATTCTTATGTTTTTCTCTAGTCTATTCCTTTAAAGATAACACAGTCACAAGTACAAGAGAGAGAGAGAGAGAGAGAGGATAACATAGGAAATAATATAACCATGCAACATTGGTTATATTATTCATTTTTTTTATTCATTATTGATTGATAAATTCATAGTTTTAAAAACAAAAAATGGTTAGAGAAACTAGAAACCGTCTCCCATAAATCCAAACATTAAGTATAATGTGTGCTGAAATATAAGATAATATGCAATATCAGGAAATTAAGTAATATTTAGAGAATCACGATGCCAAACCAAATGATTTATCACGATTTAGCATGGGCGTATTTTACATTGAAACTATACGCCTTCTAATGTGCTGTATTAGGAATATCTCGTCTTCATAATATATGTATTAATAGCTTATATTAGTAAATAAATATTGTTGAAGATGTGTGGAGAAATGGTTGGTATGTTTGTTTGTTCCATTCATAACTAAGAAGCTAGCTAGCTATAGTGTTTTACAAAACTTTAGCGTTGCGTATTTTAATGTTTAAAATTTTTTTTTTTTTTTTTCTTTTATTTTCTTTTCTTTTTGAATGGAATAGGGTGGTTTCATTCATGTTAAAGTTGACGTCATAAGTGAGTACTAAATAACATTGGCTGGTATAAGAAAATGACACATTTTGCCAGTTTAAAAATACTTCGCGATTTTTTTTTGAGAGCATTGATGCTGTTAACAGGTTGAATTAGTACTCAAGTATGCAAGAAAAATAATAATAACCAAAACAATAGCTAATTTCTAAAGAAAATAGCCAAACACTATGTTTGCCCTATACTGAGCAATGCTATTCATTACTCAAGATGAGCATCGAAAAGCACTCAGAATGACGTCATGCGCACACACCCTATAGGCAAATTTTTTTAAACCGTAAAAAAAGGGTATTGTGAAAAGAAAAATAATAATAATACTAAACGGTATTATATAATACCACATATTATTATATTGTTTATGGTAAAATTGTTAACAACACTTAATAATTTTATGTTAAAAATTAAAAATGTGACTTTTAAACCAAGTTATGTCGATTGTTATTTGTAAAGTTGCGTTTACTTGAAAAAAAAAGATCACAAAAATTAAGCCATTATATCAATTTTTTTTATTCTTTTGGAATTTTTAGTTATCATTATTTATTTTCATTATTATTATTATTTTTTTTTTTAAGGTCCAGTGCATGGTTTAGTTTTTCTAACGTAAAAGAATCCATACTATAATATTCTGTACAGCTTTGTCAAATGCGTTTTTTTTTTTTTTTTTTTTTGCGATCTTTGAGAAAACTACTTTACCGATTTTGTGGAAATTTATATCCGAAATACTAGCCATACTTTTACGTGTTTTTAGCCATATAGAAATTTTTTTAATAATTTTTGAAACCAATAACGTGTTCATTATAATATAGGTTCTAATAAACTGTTTTATTTGTTTCAGGACGTAAATTCCAGACGTTTGATGACTTTTCAACTTTACAAATAAAATAACGTAAGTAATACTGATTTGTTTACGCTACATTTATAATGCAAAATAAATTTGAATTTAAGAAATAACTATACCAGTCTATGGCATGTTATAATATAGTGTTCACATATTATGAATACAACCATCCTATATATTATAAGCTGTTCCCAGATTATCTCACCGATAACCTCTATTGGTGACCCAGCGCTCAAGTCCTGTTTTATTACTTAAAGGCATAGAACACTTTGAACAAAAAAAAAACATGTCTAATATTCTAACATACCTTAATTTGGCCAGAGTCATTGATTTCTAATTTATTTTCCATTCACAAAATAACATCTGTAGATTAATGACGTCACTGCCTGTTTCCGCGTGCGTGGATTAGTGAGCTGTGACGTCACAAACCCGTAGCTGCTATTTAGTAAATGTAAAATAAATTAGAAATCAATGAATCTGGCCAAATCAACGATATTAGGCAAGTTTTTTGTTCAAGATGTTCTACGCCTTTAAAGGTTATTATTTAAGTTATCTTTATATGGAAAATCTCAAATTATTTTTACATATTTTCTTAATGTTTAAATTATACGTTTGTCGGCACAGTAAAAAAAAAAGTGTTTATTTTTAAAATTCCTTGTTAAAATAAAAATTCGCATGGTAAATCTCAATATTTACACACAACGTTTACTTTAGCATTTCTTTGTGAGAAAATCGTGCAAAAATAAAAAGAAAAAAAATAACACGCTCATCTTAATGCAACTCATGAAGTAATTCATTCTTATACATAATGTAATAAGGTCGAAAATCTTATGTATTTATATATAATTATCAACCTTATTGACATTCATAAAGAATGCATGTTTTATAAAGTCTATTATCATATTTAATTATCATTTAAATTGAGCTTTATTGACTTTTATGTCACAGTTAGTATGAAAGTAAGAGGAATGACCCAAGATGTTAACTTTTGTGTTTTAGCAATAAGGTTTAGTTTTATATGTATATTTTATTAAAAATAGAACTTATGATCATTTTGCATTGTTCTTAAAGGCGTTTTTATGGTGATTTATACGTGATTTTGAGTCTTATTAAATAAATGTTGCTTTCACATTATATGATAAACGTTTAGTACTTTTTTTCTTGTATTTTTATATATATAAATCTGAGCTGATTTTCTTTTTATCTTTTTTAAAGAAGATTCTTATATAAAATCAAATTTTAATGAGAAATTATGCAAGAAATCATAATTATATTGGTTTAAATGCATTTAAAAATCATATTTTTATAGCTTCTTTTTTTAATAAAATCAATACATAAAATACCTGTAAATTAGTCTTAAAGGCATAGACCACATAAAACAACATGTTCTTTATAATGATCAGACACAAAACAAAATCTTCAAAACTGATGATAATTTTTACCAGAATATAAATGTAGCCCTACAAGAGAGCGTGAAAATTCTGTAAAGTATGCAATTTGCGTATAACAATTCCTGTTTCTGACGTCAGAAACAGGGAAGAATAAGTATGAAAATGTTGTGTTGGTTGCATAAATCAAATTTTCTGATCACTGCTACAGTTGTGTTTTGAAACTGTTATTTATGTAAATCAAGTGTTTTGTGATGTTTTCTTCTGGTCTATACCTTCAAGACAACAGCAATAAGGAAGGTGAATTCTTTTTAACCCCGACTTTTTATGACATTTTTGAAAAGAGCGTAAAATTTTTTTGAGGCGCTATTTTTTCTTAGAACGATTGGAGCATGAGAAGTATTTTTAATTAATTTTTGAAAATCGACCTAAAAAGCCTGTGACGTCATCAATCGGGCATTTATTTCAGGAAGTGTTGATCTTACAAGGTTCAGTAGCCAGTTTTTTGAAATCCTGAGAACGAGCTGATTTCATTAAACTGGTTACTGAACCTCGAAAGATTAGTATTTGCCGAGAAAAAAGTGAACTGATGACGTCACAGGCTTTCTAGGCCGATTTTCAAACATTAATTAAAAATACTTCGCATGCTCTAATCGTCCTAAGAAAAAATAACGCCTCAAAAAATTTTAAAGCCCTTTCCAAAAGTAATAGAAACTCAACAAAAAATTTTCAATTCACCTTTCTCATTCTGGTCTATTCCTTTAACAGTGCAGTAATTTCCTCCCCATATATTGTAATCAATGAAAACACCCATCCATTCAATAATTTAAATAAAAAAAACATATATCTCAAGCAAGAATGTTATACATTTATAAAACAAAAGAACGCCATGAAGATAAAAATTCTTTCATATTAAATCTTCTTTTTTTTACATTAATAGCCTATTGTTCTACGCACCAAGCTTTTTTTTTTTTTTTTTTTTACATGTAGTATTTTTTTATAAGTCTTTAATTCTTTCATGAATTATTTGTTCTTTTGCAACTAAAGATGTTCATAGGGAATTTAATATTTTTAATTTTGATTTATTTAAAATATTGTTTAGGATCGCAAATAAATTAGCATAAATTAGTTTTTTTTAGCAGTTTTTTTTTTTTTTTTTTTTTTTTTTTTTTTTTTTTTTTTTTTACATGTAGTATTTTTTTCTAAGTCTTTAATTCTTTCATGAATTATTTGTTCCTTTTGCAACTAAAGATGTTCATAGGGATTTGAATAATTTTAAATTTGATTTATGCAAAATTTTATTCAGGATTGCAAATAAATTAGCATTAATTAATTTTTTTTAATAGTTTTTTTGTTGTTGTTTTTAATAATTATTATAATCCAGGTGATAGGCGATAAAAACAAAACTTATAGGGTGTATGCACATGACGTCATATTTAATGCGCTTGGACGCCATACTGGATAAATGAATAACATTTCTCAGCATAGGACAAACGTGGTTTTTGGCAATTTTCTTTGGAAAATCAGTTAATTTTTTGTTATTATTATTTTTCTCACACACTTGAGATACTAAATCAACATATTTACAGCATCAATGCTCTCAAAAATATTGCATAGTGGTTTTAAACTGGCAATAAATGAGTAATTTTCCTATACCAGCCATGTTATTGAATGATCCAACATGGCGTTGACTTTAACATGAATGCATACATCCTATAGTGTCTATGCATTCAAGTTAAAGTCGATGCCATGTTGGATAACTCAATAACATGGGTGGTATAGTAAAATAACTCATTTTGCCAGTTTAAAAACTCTGCAATATTTTTAAGAGCATTGATGCTGTAAATATGTTGAATTAGTATCTCAAGTATGTGAGAAAAATAACAATAACAAAAAATGAACAGATTTTCCAAATAAAATTGGCTTAAATGAAGTTTGTCCTATGCTGAGCAATGTTATTCACTACTCCAGTATGGCCTCCAAGTGCAATAAATATGACGTCATCCGCATACACACCCTATAGCCTGCCTATCATTCTGCTTTGGCAATGGTTTATTTCTAATACGTATTAGCCGAGAAAATATACTTTTATTTGGCCTTAATAATAACCTTGATAATAATAAAAGGATTCTATCGATGAAAAATCAATCTGATATTGAATGTGCATAGTAGAAATATGTTACTTATTAAAATACCAATTATCAGTATAATTAACTATACTGATTAATTGGGAAATGATGATTTAGTTTCATACTCCTTCAGTTAATTTAATGTACCAATTTATTCCATTTCATACTGATTGCACCTTTTTATATAAATTTATATAAATAAATGATTTTTATTAGAGGCAATAAAAAGATACGCTTACGCTCTATTATATTATTCTTGATATGGTTTTAATTATCGCAATGAAATATACGTGGTTTTATTTATTGATTATAAATTATAATTTTAATTAAATCCTTTGATTTTTTTTTTAACTTTTTATCTTTTAACATAATTTTTTTATTTCTCTTTTTCTCTTTTTTTTTTATTTTTTTTGTCCCAGTAGATACAGTAACAAAACTTAAAAAGTTGTACTCATCAAAATAAATACTTATTTTAAATTTATTTTAACTATAATTATAGCACATTTTTATAACTTTATTATTATGCAATATTTACTATAATTTAAATTACTTAGAAATTAACTCATATCATAATTTAAAGTTAGGTTACATCAAACATGAGAAAACACGATCAAATATTATCAAACACATACAAATGTAGAAAATCAAATTGTAGTGGAAAATTTTAGTCATATTAGAAACTTTTTTAAAATTAAAAATATTATAATTAAATCTTTTTTTTCGGAACAATTTTTTATTCTTTTTTTTTTTTTTTAATTTTTTTTTTTTTTTTTTTTTTTTTTTTTTTTGAAAATTATAGTGTTTGTTTTGCTAGAAATAAATAGTGTACAAACAATTATTGTCAAAATATAGTTCCAATTTTAACGATTTCCGGTCCAAGTCGGTCACCGTATTCGTTAAATATATTCTTGTTAATAAAAAATTAACGCATTCAATTTTTTATTGATGATATTTAATAACATAAACATAAAAGTATAAAATTCAATACTTTTATTTCCTATTCAAAGAGCTCTTGGAAAAAGTGGAAAGGTAAAAATTCAATTAGCGTTTATTATTATTAATTTTTATTATTATAAAATGTATATAAAATATTATTGTAAAATATATTACAAGTTTATTTATGTATATGCATGCATAACGAGTTCTTTGAGTTGAATCTTATTACGAAACATTATAAGATCCATATGATCGATTAAAGCCATAGACCACATAAAACAACATGTACTTTTTAATGAATAAACAAGTAATGGGATCTTCAAAAATGTTAACAATTTTTACTAGAATGTTAATGTAGCCCCACGAGAGAGCGTGAAAATATTGTAAAGTATGCAATTTGTGTGACTATTCATGTTTATGACGTCAGAAACATGTAAAAATTAGTATGAAAATGTTGTGCGGGTTACATAAATCCAAATTTCTGATCACTGCTACGGAATTACAGTTGGGTTTTGAGACAAACTAAAGTTATTTATGTAAATCCCATCAAGTGTAATATAAATGCTTATGTTTTCTTCTGGTCTATTCCTTTAAGATAGCTCCACGAGAGAGCGTGAAAATACTGTAAAGTATGCAATTTGCGTGAAAATTCATGTTTATGACGTCAGAAACATGCAAAAATTAGTATGGTCCCATCCAAGGTTTATATAAACCTTGGGTCCCATCATATAAATACCTATGTTTTTCTCTGGTCTATTCCTTTAAAGTAAGTCCATTAGTAACAAAAATAAGACATATTTTAATTTCTTCACCGCTGCTCCCCTCTTTACCATATATGGACAGACGAGATTTGAAGTCGTGCATATATACAGCCCACTATACAAAATAACTTGTGTGGGTTACAATTTAATATTTTGCAAAAAGCTAGAGTGTGATATTGTATTGAATAACATTGTGCAAATTTTTTAATAATAGACGGCTTTTTTAGCACCTTGCAGGAGAATAAACGTCAAAATTTTGTATGTTTGTAAGTTACTGTTTTGAAGAAATGTTGTAAGTAGCAAAATGTTACTTTTTTTTTTTTTTTTTTTTTTTTTAGGAGCATGAAATTTATTATTTTAATATTATTATTATTATTTTATTATTATTATTATTATTTTGTATTTATATATTTAAAGCACTAGTATAGACTGGTTGCACTCATATTTAAGAGCCACCATTTTGTTGGTCAGGAATGCATAGGCCAGTATAGGAAAAACGTCATTTTTATTTTTTTTCAATATCAAAAGAAGCTTCAAACCTCAATCAGTTGAAATAAACTCTTTTTATGTGAAAAATTAGAAAAAATGATGTTTCCCCTATGCTGGACAATGCATTAGGCACCACAAACATGGCGACAAAGCGCAAGGATGTGCAAGAGGTCTATACACTTGATAATTTATTTAGAAAAAAAATATTAGTAATTAAAAATAGTAATTGAAAATATTTTCAGCCTTTAAACAATCTCAATTGCATTACAAGGCTTGATCAATTTAAAATTCGTGTTCAATATGCTTTTTTATTTTAATTGGTGTTTATTGCAAAATTTATGGTATGGCCTGACAAAAAAAAAAAAAAAAAAAAAAATTGTGACGTCTTTTTTTTTTTTTTTTTTTTTTTTTTTTTTTTTTTTTTTTTTTTTTTTTTTTTTTTTTTTTTACCAACAATGAATCTTAGAGTCGAGTGTTAAAATTTGTCTCTAAAACTTGTGAAATCGACTTAGATAATAAAACTCTTCCGCATATGAAAATGAATGAAGAAAAGTATACGCGATAGCTGGCCCAGTGCCTGTAATAATTAACGTTAGCCACGGCAGGTTGAGCTAATTAACAAGCGTGACGTGGAGAGAGATAATAATTGATTGCATCACTGTATCTTCATCGTACTTTCAACATTCAATTTGAAAAACTCAAATATACAGAGACAAAAAAATAAAAATAATATTAATAATAAATAAAATAAAAACGAATTGTGGGAAAATTTCTTTTGTGAATACAAAATCTTCATAAAATATAAATTGATTTAGCTAATAAAAACATTTTTTTTCTTTTTTCAAGTTTAAATTTCCTATATATAACATTTTTCTTTACCAATTGACTTTATAATAATAATATTTGGTGTAAATTAACGTAAATTAGTTTTACAATAGAAATAGTAGGCACAAAGGCATAGAAATTAGAATTAAAGCAATATTTGCACTGTGCAATTAAAGGCATAGACCAGAAGACAACATAAGTATAGTGTAGTTCTTTATTAGGTTTAAAATGAAATTATACCTAAAGACAAGTATATAAATTACCCAAGAAGTAATGTAAAAAAGTAAAATGCCTATGCAGTTGTTATACGATTATAATGGTTAAAGAAATTTTAATTTAAAATTTACAAATGATATATTGGCTTGTATATATTGTTTAGTAGAATTTGAATTATTGCTATGTATTGCGTGTTAAATATACAGTACGTAATTTAAGATCCTCTTTGTTGTATTGTTTTTACCATCTCTCTCTCTTTCTCTCTCTCTCTCTCTCTCTCTCTCTCTCTCTCTCTCTCTCTCTCGTATTGAAAACCTTGTACACAGTTTTACAATAATAATATATGGAGGCAAAAGAGGGGGGGGGGAGAATAGAAAAAAAAAGCATTGACATTAATTTAAAAAAGATGTAAATGACGTCATAAGCGATATAATTAAATGTAAACGAATCGCAATTATAGCCAAAACTTTAACCCTTATTCCATAGTGTTTGCGATTTCTTTCCCTTTAAATTGTCATTTCTGTGACGTCATCAATCATCATAGTTAACTATAATTATGAAAATATTGTTTGAAATTTTTTATATAGTGTTTATGCGGATGACGTCATATTTATTGCACTTGGAGGCCATACTGGACTAATGCATAACATTGCTCAGTTTAGGACAAACTTCGTTTTAGGCAATTTTCTTTGAGAAATTAGTTATTTTTTGTTATTGTTATTTTTCTCACATACTTGAGATACTAATTGAACATATTTACAGCATCTATGCTCTCAAGATTATTGCTTAGAACTGGCAAAATAAGTTATTTTCCTATGCCGCACATGTTATTGAGTTATCCAACATGGAGTTGACTTTAACATGAATGCTTACACTCTATTTATAATGACTTTATAATTATTATTATTATTGCTTGGTGCCATACCAAGCAAATTTAGGGTTGGAGAAGCAGCCATAAGCTGAACATTAAAAAAAAAATGTACTAATAAATTAAACATTATTAATTTTTATAGTGATTGTGCATTTAATTCATGTACAAAATATGGTGTAATAGCGATGAAAATTAAACAATTAAAATTAATTCAAACCTTGTTCCAAAGAAAGAAAAAAAACTTTTACCATTTGAGTACGGTATATCAATTATTTGCAACTGTTTTTTTGTTTCTGTGCGATAAAAACATAGAAATGTAGTTACAATTGAAATATGATTTGCAAAATTACTTGTGAAATCCCATGCACTACTAATATACAATTTATTTTTATATATAACATATGTTATGCTTACAAATTGCATAAAAAAATTGTGAAAATAGAATTGAAACAAATAATTACTTAATTATGTTTAATATAACATGTGTTATTTGTTTCATTTTTTTTTTTTTTTTTTTTTTTTTTTTTTTTTGCTGTAGGAAAGTATTACATACGCAATATGTAATACAGAACAGTGTGGGCGAAAAGTTGAAGGGAGGGATGAGTGTAATGGGGACCAAAAAAGGTGACCGCGTAAATAGACATCTTATAGTTTTTCTGTGCATAGTTGCTTAGGACCAGTGGAACCTATTTATTTGACAAATTTGGGGTGAAATCATGCAAAATTTTTAATTACAGTGATTTGAAATGTTATGATCATAATAAATCTCAATAGGGTGTATGCGGATGACGTCATATTTATTGCACTTGGAGGCCATACTGGAGTAGTGCATAACATTGCTCAGCATAGGACAAACTTCATTAAAGCCAATTTTCTTTGGGAAATCAGTTAATTTTTTGTTATTTTTATTACTCTCACATACTTGAGATACTAATTCAACATATTTACAGCATCAGTGCTCTCAAAAATATTGCATAGTGTTTTTAAACTGGCAAAATGATTTTTATTTTCCTATGCCACCCATGTTATTGAGTTATCCAACATGGCGTTGACTTTAACATGAATGCATACACCCTATATGTAACTTTTTTTTTTTTTTTTTCACTTTGTCTTTCTTGCAACATTTTCAAATGTTTTAAACATGAATTAAAAATACTTTAAAGCCATAGACCACATAAAACAACATGTGCTTTTTAATGAATAAAAACGAAATGGGATCTTCAAAAATGATTGACAATTTTTACCAGAATGTTAATGTACCCCCACGAGAGAACATGAAAATACTGTAAAGTATGCAATTTGCGTGAAAGTTCATGTTTATGACGTCAGAAACATGCAAAAATTAGTATGAAAATGTTGTGAGGGTTGAATATTCCATTTCGTGTTTATTCATTAAAAAAGCACATGTTTGTTTTATGTGGTCTATGGCTTTAAACATACATGATACAATTAGTATAGAAATACAAGATGAAAGTTTGGATGTGGTATTGTTGTTGAAATTGTGTGGTTAAGAAATCACAATCTCATCATACCATCTTGTGGTCTTCATTTTATTTATTTATTTACAATATTATTATGAGAGAGATATAGTTAAGTGTATAAATTTGTTCAAGCCAAAATCAAGAGGCGTGTCAATTAAAATATCAAACATATTTAGTGTGAAATTTTTACGTGGTTTTTATCATATGATAGCGTTTTCGTTATTAAGTGAGATCTTCTTCATTTTTATTATTTGAAATGTGGAATTTAATTATATTTTATTTTAGTATTTTTTTTTTTATTATTATTTACAGCTGTAATTTTCTAATATTTTCTTTCTTTGAAAGAAGGGGAGTCTTCTCTCTCTCTCTCTCTCTCTCTCTCTCTCTCTCTCTCTCTCTCTCTCTCTCTCTCTCTCTCTCACTCACTCAGTCACTCACTCACTCACTCACTCTCTCTCTCTCATAAATTCAGTTTAAGGATAAAGATATTGGAAAACTTATTGGTTGATATTAATTATTAAAGCCCTAGACCACATAAAATAACATGTGCTTTTTAATGAATAAACAAAAAATAGAATATTCAAAACTGATGACAATTTTTACTAGAATGTTAATGTAACCCTACGAGAGAGCGTGAAAATTCTATAAAGTATGCAATTTGCGTGACTATTTATCTTTCTGGCATCAGAAACATGCAAAAAATATTATGAAAATGTTGTGCGGGTTGCATAAATTGAATATTCTGATCACTATACAGTTGGGTTTTGAGCCAAACTAAAGTTATTTATGTAAGTCCCCATCAAGTGCTTTGTGATATAAATGCTTATATTTTTTCTGTTCTATTGCTTTAACATCATTATGTATTTGAAAGAAGAAGAAAAATATCAAAATTTGTGCATGATTTTTCATTCTTTAATTAATTTTAATCTTAATTAACGCATTTTTTTTTTTTTTTTTTTTTTTTGCGTGTCGTAGAGATAATTAAATAATAATTAATTATATAATTAAAGGTATGCACTTAAAGTTGAATTTTTAAACTTTATTTTTTTATACATAAGGGTGGGTGTGTTCACATGACGTCATTCTGAGTGCTTTTCCATGCTCTTCTTGAGCAATGAATAACATTGCTCAGCATAGGACAAACGTAGTTTTTGGCTATTTTCTTTGGAAAATTAGCTATTTTTTTGTTATTAATATTTTTCTTGCATACTTGAGGTACTAGTTCAACCTGTTAACAGCATCAATGCTCTCAAAAATATCGCGAAGTATTTTTAAACTGGCAAAATGTGCCATTTTCCTATACCGGCCAATGTTATTTAGTACTCACTTATGACGTCGACTTTAACACGAATGAAACCACCCTATAGAAAACAGTACCGCAAAAAAAGTTTTTATAGCAATTTTTTTTTAAATTACAAATTAGTTAAATCTCTAATGAAATTTTTACTTTTTTTTTTTTTTTTTTTTTTTTTTTTTTTTTTTTTTTTACGTACTTTATTTTTTCACGTATTTATTCATATATATATATATTTTTACTCAATATAAATAATTTAAATAAAAAATGTATCTTTGTACGATAATAATATCCTGTGTATATAAAGTGCAATAATTTCGTGCAGTATAAAATTACACAAACAAATATTGCGGAAGGTTCATAACAATACGGAAGACGATGAAAAAAGTGAAAACAATTGTGTTTTAATAATAACAAAAACATTTTCATGTTAGAGTATTTTTGTATAAATCTTCACTTTAGCGTAAAACTTTGTGAGCCGTCAAAATATGATTATAAATTATAATTTTATTTATATAATCATTTCATGCTTGTCTTACTATAAAAAATTAATTAATTAAATATTTTAGTGTAATTAACGTAAATTAGTTTTGCAATAGAAATTAAAGGCATAGAAATTAGAATATTTTTAATTATATTTAATATTATTTATTTATAATATTAAAGTCATAGAAATTAGAGTAAAAGCTATATTTTGCTCTGTGCAATTAAAGGCATAGACCAGAAGACAACATAAGTATTTATTTCACAAAATACTTGAGGGGACTAACATAAATATATAGGGTATATATGCATTCATGTTAAAGTCGACGCCATGTTGGATAACTCAATAACATGGTTGGCATAAGAAAATAAATCATTTTACCAGTTTAAAACCACTATGCAATATTTTTGAGAGCATTGATGCTGTTAACAGATTGAATTAGTATCTCAAGTATGTGAGAAAAATAATAATAATGCAATGGTGTATGCATTCATATTAAAGGCGACGCCATGTTGGACCACTCAGTAACATGCGCCGCATAGGAGAACTACTCATTTTGCCAGTTTAAAAATACTTCGCAATATTTTTGAGAGCATTGATGCTGTTAACAGGTTGAATTAGTACCTCAAGTATGCAAGAAAAATAATAAAGACCAAAAAAAAAGAAGTTAATTTTCCAAAGAAAATAGTCAAAAACTACGTTTGTCCTATGCTGAGCAATGTTATTCATTGCTCAAGAAGAGCATCGAAAAGCACTCAGAATGACGTCATGCGCACACACGCTATATAAATCAGGTGCAGGTGTAGATGAATAATTTTATAAAGATATAACTTCAATTACATGAAATTAAGCTATATTAGGATCAATTGTATAAAAAAAGCGCTGTATACAGAGTATTTCAAAAGTCGTGTTACATAAATAAAAGTGAATATCTCCCTGAGTTTTAATGCTATATTGATAAAACTTTCAACCCCAGATAGGCAAGATGTAAAATATTTTGTGTTGTGCCCATGAAATTTTCAACCCTTATGGTTTTTTATCCCTTAGAGTGGTGGAAAAAAAAAGAATAACAAATAACTGCATTATATAATTTTCAAATACTTTTTTTTTTTTTTTTTTTTTTTTTTTTTTTTTTTTTTTTGAAAACAACATTTAAAATTTGCATATTTTTTTTCACCACTTAAAGCCATAAACCAAATGAAATAGCATGTGCTTTAAAACACACACAAAATGAGATCTCCAAAATTAATAATAATTTTTACCATAATATAAATGTGGCCCCATAAGAGAGCGTGAAAATACTGTAAAGTATGCTATTTGCCTGACTATTCCTGTTTATGACGTCAGAAACGGGCAAAAATGGTTGCATAAATCGAAATTTTCTGATCACTGCTATAGTTGGGTTTTGCTACAAACTAATGTAATTTTTGTAAGTCAAGTACGTGTTTTGTGATATAAAAGCTTAATATATGTTTTTTTCTGGTCTATTCCTGTAAAGGGGTGAAAGGGTTAAAAATTGCTTGGGGATGAAAAAAAATCTTACACATTTTGCCTACCCCGGGATGAAAGTTTCCTGTAAATAGCACTAAAACTTACGAAGATATTCAATATTTCTTCTATACCATGAGTTCTGGTGCACCCTGTACATGTTCGCTGTTGTATGAAGTATCAAATTAAGGCCATGATCATATCACTATTGTATTGTACTTACATTTATTTCAATTGTTATTCTCAATAATATTATATTGTTGTTATATGGAATTTTTTCACTGATATCATTAAATTTTCATTTATTTCATTTTTAATGAGGAGAAATGTTATACTTTCAAAATTATATACTTCTACTTTTTTTTTTTTTCTTTTATTGTTCTGTCTGTAATTTTTCCGTACAATTTACTGTAAATTGTTGTATTTTACTTGAATGAGCGTAAAAATTATTTCAATTTTTTTTTTTTTTTACTATTAAATTATTTTTGTGGAATCATTTATATTTTATTTTTTTAATATTTTAAAACTTACTTATAGTCCTTTTTTTTTTTTTTTTTTTTCAAGATTCTTAAAGGAATATTTATTTTCGTAATTTTTATTTTATTATAGAGTTTTATGCTGAAATCGTTGATTTATCTTAATTCTTTAAAAGGTAATTTTGAAACGTTGACTTTTTTTTATTATTATTATTTTTTTTTTATCCTTAAAGCCATAGACCACATAAACCAATATGTGCTTATTAATGAATAAACATGAAATGGGATCTTCAAAACTGATGACAAATTTTACCAGAATGTTAATATAATCCCACGAGAGAGCGTGAAAATACTGTAAAGTATGCCATTTAAGTGAAAATTCATGTTTATGACATCAGAAACATACAAAAATTAATGTTGTGCGGGTTGCATAAATTGAATTTTCTGATCACTGCTACGGGGCTACTGTTGGGTTTTGAGACAAACTAAAATTATTTATGTAAATCCCATCAAGTGTTTTGTGATATAAATGCTTATGTTTCTCTCTGGTCTATTCCTTTAAAGAAATTATATAATAATAAATATTATTCTCTCTCTCTCTCTCTCTCTCTCTCTCTCTCTCTCTCTCTCTCTCTCTCTCTCTCTCTCCCCATCCTCTTATTTAATTACACCCAGAACTCCAGCACGCTGATACTCCTAAATTTACATAACCCAAGTACGAGACACCTATAAGCTACTCACTCTACCCACTAACAACGTGTTTTTAACACATACAAGTTTCGTGTGTAATTTTTTAATTCAATTTTGATGAGAAAATATTTTAATTTAAAAAAAAGGCGATGAGAACTCATACTTTATATTTAGGTTATTAAAATATTTAGGGGGGAAGAAGGTTTTATATTTTTGCTAATTAAAAGATTTATAAAAACTGGTTGGTGTGGTTGCTATTAAATTTTTATTTTGGTGTTTCGTTAGGTTTAAAAATGGTAAAATTTGCTGTTTTTTTAATTTTACTTTGAATTTAAGTGCTGTGTTTTTTATGTTTGTTATATTTTATGAACTAAAAGCGACAAAATAAATTAATGATTTTCTTAATTTTTTTTTTTAACTTAAATATAGCATTTTTAATGATTGAATATTTTAGAGTAAATGTAATTATAATGTGTGGAAAAAAAGAGCTTATTTTTAAGTAATAATATTGATAACTTATTTAATTATTAATTATTATTATTAGAATAAGAACAAAAAATAATAATTGTGTAGTAAAATAATATTAATTTAAACTTATTTTTAAATGTTGTTTATAATTGGAACATATAATAAATAATTATGCTTCGAAGAACATTAATTTGTTTTAATAATGGAAAAATGTTGCTGAAAATGAGGGAAAGAGCTTAAAGAGTTTTATCACAAAATTTTCTTTCAGTGTATAATTTTTTTTTTTTTTTTTTTTTTTTTTTTTTTTAGATATCCCAAAATAAAATTATTTAAAAAATGTCCAATATTCTCTGCAGATCGATCACAAAATCAAGGATAAAAGTGCGATAATTGACGGCACACCAAAGTCTATAGTAGGCGCGGTGGTTTGATGTTGTATGCTATACGTGTTAAAAACAACAATAAATATGGCGACCTTCAATACTTTATTTTAAATTACTTTCTGTGCACATCATCAGTAATCGAGGTCACCTACTCCTCCCTATAACGTCCATTAGGTTCAATTTTATATCTATTTAATATGAGATTATAGACTTTATAAGTACGTATGGTTTTGGGTAAATTTAATACTGTTTGATATTTTATGCTGTTTATTTGTGAATGTATAAAATTGTGGCAAAATTACATTTTAGTAAGTTACTTTTTACATTACATTTTGGACGTGCAGAATAAATTTAAATTTACAATCAATTTCGCGCTTATAAGTTTTTTGTATGTAAAAGTATCTGTTCTACAGACCGGTTGCACTCATATTTAAGAGCTGCCATTTTGTTGGTCAAGAATACACAGGCCAGTATAGGAAAAACCTCATTTTTATTTTTTTATTACCAAAAGAAGCTTCAAACCTCAATCAAAGCCTTGTTTCTATAGCTCCTAATAAGCTACTAGAATTTGACAAAAATTTGTTCAGTTGAAATAAGCTCTTTTTATGTGAAAAATTAGTATAGAAATGATGTTTCCCCTATGCTGGACAATGCAATAGGCACCACAAACATGGCGACGAAGCGCAAGGATGTTCAAGGGGTCTATATTACGATTTTGTTTTTATGTTATCTTTTAAAATAAAAATTAATTAATTAAAAAAAATAAGTATAATTAATTAATAATTAATTAATAATTAGGTTGTGAAACAAGAATAAGTAATCAAAAGTTATTAAATTTTTATCGTAGGTACATTTATAGGGTGTATTCATTCATGATAAAGTCGACGCCATGTTGGAACACTCAATAACATGGGTGGCATAGGAAAATAAATCATTTTGCCAGTTTAAAAATACTAAGCTATATTTTTGAGAGCATTGATGCTGTAAATATGTTGAATTAGTATCTCAAGTATGTGAGAAAAATAATATGAACAAAAAATTAACATATTTTCCAAAGAAAATTGGCTTGAATGAAGTTTGTCCTATGCTGAGTAATGTTATTCACTACTACAGTATGGCCTCCAAGCGCATTAAATATGACGTCACCGGATAAACCCTATAAACAGCATCAATACTCTCAAAAATATTGCTTTGTATTTTTAAAGTGGCAAAATCATTTATTTTCCTATGCGTCTAATGTTATTAAGTGATGCAACATGGCGTCGACTTAAACATGAATGCATACACCCTATTACCTAAATCACTGTATTATAGTATGTTTAAATTAATATACTGTTCCATATGGATATCTCCATAAGGCTAGAAAGTATAAAATTTTATGTTATGACACAGGATCTCATTAATTAAAAATGTATAGCCTTTTATTATTTAGCATTACTGTTATTATGAAATTAATTATGTAAATGGAACCCCTCCCCTTTACTAACATAAATATTAAATATTACCTTTTTTCTTCTTCCTATTTCACAGCTTTATTTTTCAAAACAAAATTTTATGCTATAACAAGTTTGTCTTACACCTACTCAAGTTAGTGGAGAAACTAGTAAATCTTTTGAAATGAATGGATTTGTTAGATCATTTTTATGTTAGATGTTTTAATCTCTATGTATCTCTTTCATCTCTCTCTCTCTCTCTCTCTCTCTCTCTCTCTCTCTCTCTCTCTCTCTCTCTCTCTCTCTCTCTCTCTCTCTCTCTCTCTCTCTCTCTCTCTCTCTCTCTCTCTCTCTCTCTCTACCCAAAAAAACTTTGTTTTGCAGTATCGCCCACTTATATCAACTATTAAATTTCAAATGCCAGTTCTACACATAACAGTCAAAAATTAATACACGTAATAATTATGCTATAGCTTATTTTAAAGCTGGAAATCAGCTATTGCGATATTTGACTAAAAAGTTTTAAACAAAGAAAAATCTGAAATATTAGTCAATGTTTCTCTCTTATCTAATTGTCACGGGTTCTAAAATTTTTAACATAGGTTTCTGTTACTATTAACTTTTAAATATAGTATGTTTAGAAGTTTTCCATTATGTAGAATTTAAAATACAAGCTATCTAAATACAATTTTTAATTATTTATGTTTTTATTATTTAGCATAATTTATTCTATATAATAACAACTGCAGCATAAATAACGTAATTTATTCTTTCCGTATAAGGTATATGCGGATGACGTCATATTTAATGCGCTTGGAGGCCATACTGGAGTAGTGAATAACATTGCTCAGCATAGGACAAACTTTGTTTAAGCCAATTTTCTTTGGGAAATCTGTTAATTTTTTGTTACTGTTATATTTTTCACATAATTGAGATATACTAATTCGACATATTTACAGCATCATTGCTTTCAAAAATATTGAATTAAAACTGGTAAAATGATTTATTTCCCTATGCCACCCATGTTATAGAGTAATCCAACATGGCGTTGACTTTAACATGAATGCATACACCCTAAAGTTAAAAAAAAATTGACAATAAAAAAAAAACGATTGTTTAAGAATAATCGCACATTCGTAAAATCTCGGAGGTATCTCTCTCTCTCTCTCTCTCTCTCTCTCTCTCTCTCTCTCATTTAAAATGCGACTCCACGTATTTCTAGTAACCGCACCTTAAAATACTTTTTATCAAATACGAACATGTCTGTTTCTTAAAAAATAAATATATGATATTATCTTTCATTATTACATATTTGTATGGTTGTTCCTTTATATGGTGTAAAAATATAAAATACCTACACGCCAACTTTAGTCAAAACCATTCATTCATTCTTGGACCAACCTTAATTTTGTTTAAATAATACATTTAATTATTTATTTCTATAATTTAAGTATTGCATGCTATATCAAAACTATTTTTATAACTCGATCGTGTTCTCTATTTTTATTATTTTAATAAATTGGTTTCTATTTTTGGTTTTGTGATTAAATTTTTAGAGTCCCTTATTTGTATCATCTGAAATGAAATTTATCTTCATTTTTAAATATTATTTACGCAAAGCATTTTTTTTTTTTTTTTTTTTTTTTTTTTAAGAATTTTTTTTTAAGTGTACGAGAAAACACTTACATCACACGAAAGAAAAAAACTATAGGTGCATAATAATTATGACAACCCGATTTCAGAAAATTTATTCGTATATACCCCTTTCACATCCTTGCACTTCGACGCCATGTTTGTGGTGCCTAATGCATTATCCAGCATAGGGGAAACATCATTTCTCCTAATTTTTCACATAAAAAGAGTTTATTTCAACTGAATGAATTTTTCTCATATTCTTCAAGCTTATTAGGAGCTAGAAATAAGACGTTTGATTGAGGTTTGAGGCTTTTCCTGCTATTAAAAAAAATGATATTTTTCCTATGCTGGCCTATGTATTCCTGACCATCAAAATGGCGGCTCTTAAATATGAGTGCAACCGGTCTATATATGTAATAATTTTATCGTGTATTTATTTATTGCTTTAAAATTCAATAATAATAATAATAATAATAATGCATATAAAAACCCACAGCTTATTTTATTTTCATTTACTTTTTACTTTTACATTAAAAAGGAGAGTTATTTTTTTAATGCTATACCGTATGTAACAAAAAAAATAAATATGTACTTTTAAAAGTTTTTTTTTTTTTTTTTTTTTTTTTAACCACGATGCAAATTTTCTTTTTTTATCACGCTGCGTTTTTTCGCACGGTTTTTATAACAATTTGTCGCGCAATTTTTGTCATAGCATGAAATAAAATAATATACTGCGAAAAAGATAAAGTAAATTTACCGTAGAGGAGTTAAAAAAGAAATTTGTTTTGCAAAATAACACATTATAAAAATTTGGTAAACGTATAAGTATAGGTTTTCATTACAATAAAATTGTGTTATTTTTAGAAGGCTCGTTATCTCGAAATGGACCACTTGCAATGAACGAACTTTTAAAAATAATTTGCAATATTCTTAATGCATTTCTTATGTATATAAAAATCGTTTTCACTTGTTGCAACAATTAAAAACATTTTATTGCAAGTGGTCTATTCAAGTGGTCATACTTTTTCTGCATTTTTTTTTTTTTTTTCATTTTTTTTTTCTTTTTGCTATAATAGTAAAAAATAAATTGAATCTGGTGTTGCCTCGTTTCTGACAGTGTCATATAGGGTGTATGCACATGACGTCATATTTAATTGCGCTTGGAGGCCATACTGGAGTAATGAATAACATTGCTGAGCATAGGACAAACTTCATTTAAGCCAATTTTCTTTGGGAAATCGGTTAATTTTTTGTTATTATTATTTTTCTCACATACTTGAGATACTAATTCAACATATTTACAGCATTAATGCTCTCAAAAATATTGCATAGTGGTTTTAAACTGCCAAAATGATTTATTTTCCTATGCCACCCATGTTATTGAGTTATCCAGCATTGGCGTTGACTTTAACACGCATGCATAGACCCTATAAAAGGGTCAAATTAAAAAAAAAAAAAAAAAAAAAAAATCTTCAAATTATTTTTAATAAATGCATTCATATCACAAAAGTACAAGTATGATAGATTTCATATAGACATAATATGGAATATACTTAGCATTTATAAATTTATAATATAATAAAGTAAAAAAAGTTTCGGTTTTATTTAAAAATCACAACAATACCTAATTTTTCCGCCTTTAACAAGATTTTTATCTAAACTAATAATATATTCCGTAAAAAAAAAAAAAAAAAAAAAAAAAAAAAAAAAAGTTAATCTGAAGTTAATCATAAAATTACCTTCCCAAAAAAAAAATCTGAAAGTACCGGAATTGTTCAATTACTAACATATAGCATAGCATGTTTATAAAACCCAAACATATAATCCCTGATTAAAACTAATAATGATGTTTATACGTAAAAAAAAAAAAAAAAAAAAAAAAAAAAAAAAAAAAAAAAAAAAAAACTAAAAACCATCAGATGTTAAATTGTTATAGCTTTCTATAAACAGACGTACTTGGCAAAGTAGCTTACTTTCTAAGTAATTTTATATACTATATACCGACTTTTTATTATTTCTCATTTCAATTAGTAATTTTTATATTGTGTGAACTAGTACTCATATACTGCTTAATTTGGTATAGTAATATTAAGAAAAAAATTTACAAGGGAATTTTTAGTCGACTATGATAGTTTTAAGACAGTACAGCATTTTAGTTAGAAATTTCAACAACCATATAGGGTGGTTTCATTCATGTTAAAGTCGACGTCATTAGTGAGTACTAAATAACATGGGTCAGTATAAGAAAATGGCACATTTTGCCAGTTTAAAAATACTTCGCAATTTTTTGAGAGCATTGATGTTGTTAACAGGTTGAATTAGTATCTCAAGTATATGTAAGAAAAATAATAATGACCAAAAAAATAGCTAATTTTCCAAAGATAATAGTTATGTTTGTCCTATGCTGAGCAATGTTATTCATTACTCAAGAAGAGCATCAAAAAGCATTCAGAATGACGTCATGTGCACACACCCTATACGGTGTTTTTGAAAAAGCTGATAGTATGATCGCTACTTTAGCTGTTTTTTTGTTTACAATATAACAATCATTGTATTACAATTAAACAATGGAATTGAAATTTGACAGGACAATTCATCTTTTTATTATTTGTTTTCAAAGTTAATTTAATTAATAGACATAACATTGTTTTAAATGTGAATACTTAATTTTCTGCTCTAAGTTATACAATAAATAAATAAAAGAATATGTGAATGCACCGTAAAATAAAAATATAATAAAAAAAAAAACTGCTCATAATCCTATAAGCTATTTTTAAAATAATCTTATTAAATTTTTACTAAAAAATTTCTACATTATAGTGTTTTTTTTTTTTTTTTTTTTTTTTTTCTTTTTCTTTCTCCTAAACTATTTCTAATATCACATTCTGTATGAATGAAATTTTAGTATAAAAATTTCATAACATTTTATTTTGTAATATAATTATTATTTTATTAATTGCTTATATATTTTTGTTGTTTATTCATCCATTAATCTCTTTTATAATTATAATTTTATTTGTTTATTATTATGTTTCTCTGTCTGTCTCTCTCTCTCTCTCTCTCTCTCTCTCTCTCTCTCTCTCTCTCTCTCTCTCTCCTCTCTCTCTCTCTCTCTCTCTCTCTCTCTCTCTCTCTCTCTCTCTCTCTCTCTCTCTCATAACACCACTCATACTAATGAGATACAATGATGTATGTTCCAGGTATAGGAGGGTAAAGTCACCAAGATGGCGGCTGCCGTAGCATGTCCGAGGTTCTCTCAAAATGCCTGGAGACGAGAACTTTGTGCTAATTGCTTCAAAGCTAAAACTGAACATGCGGTCGTAGCACCTCGTCCTGCACCATCGAGATTTGCAAAACCTAAGAAGGTAACAAAATTTAGTTCAGTCATTATATTGGACAGTCGTAGAGTCAAAATGTCTATTACTATATAATTGTATAGTAATTATACTTTAAGATTTCCAGTATTTATATTATTATTTAAAAATTGCAACCTTTGTAATTTACAATATAGCAATCATTCAATGTAGTATAAATTACGTAATATATTTTTCCGTGCATAATATTTGCGCTCCACTTTGGTTCAAAGTATACGGATGTATTATGTATGCAAAAAAAAAAAAAAAAAAAAAAAAAAAAAAAAAATGAAAATTTAAAAAATTTAAAAAAAAAAGTTATTTAACGATCTTTACGTTCAATGTCTAATCGACATTATTTCCAACAGAAATAAATATAATTACGTAATTTATACTGCATTTTGTGTCATAGGTCATATAGCATAAATGATTGTGGCAATATGTTCTTTTTTTTTTTTTTTTTCTTTTCTTTTCTTTTTTTTTTTTTTTTTTTTTTTTTTTTTTTTTTTTTTTTTTTTTTATGTAACATAATTACTAGTGTAGCTGAAACTTAAATTATACTGTTTCTATATAAAAAATACAGTATGAATATCTAAAATAAAAATTTGCTGAAATCGGGCTACGTTATGTTATTTATTAATTATTTTGGTCTGTATACCCTTCAAAGAAAAATAAATGAAAATGAAAACAAACATTATGATTTTCAAATGAAATCGAGTAAATTTAAAAAATGTTTTTTTATTCTGAAAAAAGTTTTAATAATATTTTTAATTTTAAAAAAGTGTCTAATTTGACTAAAATTTAAAATTCCACGTTCATTTGCATGTAATCTTTAAGGTACTACTTTAGGGTAGCGATGTTGTCGTAAAATTCAATTTAATATCACTTTTTAGGTTCATAATGAACCAAGGAACAATTCTCTATACTCCAAAAAGTTTCGGCTCAAATCAAATCTTCCGCAAATTAGCATTAAAAGTCGTTGGGTTACGCCCCCTTTAACACGCAAAACATACAAAACTTCAAACTCCCCGTGTGCAAAATTTTTCTTGATCAACTTCTAAACAAAAAATACTAGTGTGTTCTATAGATCAAGTTTTAATGAATTTGACTTTTTAAACGATTTTTACGAGACATTTATAGAGAAAAAAAATAATGAAGATTGCATATTCAAATTAACATGGGTCAATTTGCGATAATTTTTTTCTCGGCAAATTCGTTCTAGAAAAATCTGAAAAATCATTTTTCATTAAAAACCAACACGAAAAACAAGCTAGTATTTTTTTTAACCACTGAAAAAATTTTAAAGTGGGTCAAAATTGGGGTCCAAATATAGACTCATTAGCATTAGGGGGCGGGGCATTTGCGATACTTTGACGCTCTGTTGTGACGAGAGTTTTTAAGATAGAATTTTTTTGATTTCATTTTTGGGTACACCAGCCTGAACTTAATTCAAAGTCATAATAAAAAAATTTCACTCCTACCCTAAAGTAGTACCTTAAAGTGGAGTAACTTAAATATTTGATCGTGTTTTCACATGTTTGACGTAACTAAACTTTTAAGTAACATTTCGTCTGTATGTACTTTGTGTTTTATATTATAATTAGCAACTGTCTGGTTTGAGAGATATCAGTTGGTCACCTACCCCCTTAATTATTTTGTTCCGTACCCTTACAAAAAAATGGAAATGAAAAAAAATAATTTGCTACCATAAACGTTACAAAATAATAACAATTACAGTAATAAGATAATAAATGTTCAAAATCTACAGCAAATCCTTTGATTTTTTTTTTTTTTTGTTTTTTTAATGTTAAAAAAGTTGTTTTAATTTAATTTCTGTTACTTAATTGACATATTTCTTCTCTTCCAGAGCATATTGAAGGGTATCTCAGATCACAGTAAGCCAGCACGTACCGTATGTTTCCCTGCAGAAGAAAGTGAAGTGATCGGCTATGACGGAGGAGACGTATCGAGTGATGACGAGGAACCATCGTCCACACCTCTCACTAATGGAACAGACACCGTCGATTCACCTCTGTGTAAGTGTTTTTGTACCTACATGAATTATTACATGAGGTATTACATGAATGAGGCAAATATATAAAACACTTATGAGGGCATACATACTGAAATATTTTTATGTTCTATATTCAAGTATTTAGGTATACACCTTTTTTTTTTTTTTTTTTTTTTTTTTCATTTTAATTTTTTTATTAATTTAATTAATTTCAATTATTGAAAATAGTAAAAATGTTTTTTTATTGATTAAATTAGCATATATAGGGATCTATTAACAAATAGTTTTTATAATGAAAATTCTGAACGAATATTTTTTCTTTCAATGATTATCAATTAATGATTATGACTATTTAATACGTATAATTAAATTTTATTATTTTTAAAATTTTAAAGAAATTTTTATTGTGGATTTAAGTAATATTTATTAATATATTAATCGACGAAATAGCCTCATTAAAAATACGCATATCTATACTGATTCAGGACAATATTCTCTTTTAGAATAATTAACCACTAGGTTCATTTTTGTACAGTATTCCTCATAAGTCATAACAAAAAAAAAAAAAAAAAAAATACAAAATACAAAAACTTTCAATTTTTTAAAACGTCTAAAAATTTTCAGAAAATGAATGGAAAATTGACCTATTAAAAGGTCTATGCATTCATGTTAAAGTCAACGCCATGTTGGATAACTCAATAACATGAATGGCATAGGAAAATAACACATTTTGCCAGTTTAAAAACACTGCAATATTTTTGACAGCATTGATGCTGTAAATATGTTGAATTTTAGTATCTCAAGTATGTGAGAAAAATGACATTAACAAAAAATTGACCGTGGTTTCCCAAAGAAAATTGACTTAAATGAAGTTTGTCCTATGCTCAGCAATGTTATTCACTACTCCAGTATGGCCTCCAAGTGCATTAAATATGACGTTATCCGCATACACCCTCTAATATTAATATTAACTGAAAAGTGATGCTAATTTCAAATATATTTCCACAGATCCCGAGATGAGCGAAGAAGAAGACAAAGATCTACAAAATGTGACAAGACGAAACACAGATTTTAACTCTGAGAACGCCAATTTATTGATTGACAAGGCCCCCCCACCCTTACCTAAATCTAAACAAAAAGAAAACAATAACAAAACTACTGCAACCCCTATCACGATTAACTGCACCCCATTCTCCCCTAATACTAAAGCAAGTAATATACCTAAATCTATCAACAATAATAAAACAAATGAGGCGCCTAAGAAAACGACTATTGAGATAGGAAAACGTAACGGAACTACGCCTTTGGTTTCTGTGACGCCGTTTGGTGGAACAAGGATTGACGTGAAGGCTAAGAATGATGTTAATACGGCGAGTCAAGAAAGGTGAGGACAAATAAGGGATCTTTTAGCTTCGTTAATTTTACTCTCGAATATTTTTAATACTTTTGTATATTATGCAAAAATTTTATAGTGTTAAAGGCATAGAACACCTTGAACAAAAAAAGTTGTTTAATATCAATATTCCAACAAACCTGAAAATCAACTTTGATTTGTCCGGAATTGTCCACGCGCGCTTAAAACAAGCGAGCAGTGACGTCAGTGACCGCTCACGCCATTTTGTGAATGGAAAATAAATTAGAAATCAATGACTTTGGCCAAATCAACGTTGATTTTCAGATTTGCTAGGATATTACACAACTTTTTTGTCCAAGGTGTTCTACGCCTTTAATTTAAAAAAAAAAAGTTTAAAAAAAATTATTTGTAACTCCCATTCATTTGTCATGTTATTAATATTCAATGTTTGATTTTTTTATTTTATTTACATATTTATTCTTTCTTTGATTTTCAGTCGTATCCCTCGTCCCTCAGCCACCGAGCGCCGCCCTCCCCTGGGCCACGAAGCCTCCGCTCCCCTCACAGCCCCGGCACTGGTCAAACTGACCACCACGTCACCCCCACCACCACCTAAACCTGACCCACCTCAAGAGAAACCTCCAGAGGTGATCTTTGCCTCAGACTCCAGTAGTTCTGAAGACAGTTTAGAGGCTCCTGTGTTCTCCAGGAACATGAACAACGTAGAGTGTGAGCCTCCAGCCTTCCTCAGACATAAGGATAGCGTGGACTTGATGTCACCACCGCAGAGTCCGAGGTTGCCGGGTAAAACTGAGGAGAGACCTGCACCTATTGGCAAGGTAAATTACTGGCGCAGGTGCATCATTAAATACAAGGGTTTTGTGGGCCTATAGGGTGTTTGCATTCATATTAAATATCAACGCCATATGTAAGTAAGCACTAAATACCATAGGCTGGTAGAGGAAAAACAACTTTTTTTTTTTTTTTTTTTTTTTTTTTTGCATGTTCTTAATTGCGCAAGTAAAATAATAGTCAAAAAAACAACAACTAATTTTTGCAACGAAAATGTAAGAAAAAATAATAATAATAAAAGTTTTCCTATGTTGAAATGCACATCTAACAATTGAAATTGTAGTATGGGTTGCCAAATGTACAATTTTTCTCCCTAGTTTGTAAGAGTAAGTTCAGGGGTTACAACATAGCTTTGTCAATGTTAGATAATGAGAAGAACTGTTCATTGACTCACATATGATGACCAAAACACCTTCCGTAGCTCATGGTAGCTCCACAAACTTACAATCATATCATCCTGCAAGATATGCAGCCCGCTAAAACATTTTAAGCAGTAACAACTATGATGTAAAAGATACGGTTTGCATATCTCGCAGGATGATCACGAGTTTGCGGGGCTACGGAAGGCCATATGTGCGTTTATGAACAGTTCTTCTCGTTATCTAATATTGAAGAGGCAATGTTGTAACCCCTGAACTTTCTCTTTAAGGGACATATCGATCTTGTTGCGAAAAAAAGGCCTATCTCATACTTTGTCAGTGGAAGCAAAAGGCCTATCTTGTTTCCGAATGATATGGAGATGGCGCTCGAGATAGGCCTTTTGCTTCCACTGACAAAAAAAAACGAGATAGGCCTTTTGCTTCCACTGACAAAATACGAGATAGGCCTTTTTTTCACAACAAGATGGATATGTGTATGTATTGTATGTATAACAGACCTATATCTCATGATTTATCGTTGGCTATTTATTATTATTATTGTTTGTAGCTATAACTTTGATCAGCATTATTTTTTAAATTTTTATTTTTGTCATTACTATCCAATATCCATTGCAATGTTTGTTTCTTTCTCCTTTTTTTTTTTTTTTTTTTTTTTTTTTTTTAAATAATTTTTATATTTTTAAAAATAATTTTTTTAACACATTAAATGGCCCTATGTTATTGAGTTATATTAATTAATAATATGCAGGCACTTGTTAGGTGTAAATTGTGCAGTTTCAAGTGTATTTCAGAACATAGCTAATGATCAAATACTAAATGTGATTTACGTGCTTGACTTCAGGTATCCTCTACGCTAACAGTCCTGCTGAAAAGTCCCACCAGTCCACCTAAAGAGTCCAAGCGAGCTCCCAAGTTAGTTGAGGCGAGATCTTCAGCTCTGATACGACGATGGACTGTAGGAGAGAGAGTTCTGATCCAACCTCGACGTCCAGTACTGGATGCTCCAGAGATTGTGCCGTTAGCTTTGCAGAGCAGTAAGTCTACGTTAGGTATGTGCACTGGTAATGTGTACCTAGGGAATAGCAACCAGTGGGAGGTAACTTCCAAACATAGCTTATTAGGAAATTAAATGAAAAAAATTCAATAAAAAAGGTGGTTGTTTCACCCTTCACTTTTTTTTTTTTTTTTTTTTTTTTACTTTTTACTTTTTTTTTTTTTTACTTTTTACTTTTTTTTTTTTTTTTTTTTTACTTTTTACTTTTTTTTTTTTTTTTTTTTTTTTTTTTTTTTTTTTTTAAGCGTATTTTTGTATTGCCTTTCCTATATAGCATAATATGTACCAAATTTCAAATCGATTTATCCATCACTTATGTGTAAAAACATAGCATAGGAAATATAGGAAACCCTATGCTCACCATGTTATTTTTCCCACAAAACTGATGAACAAATATATTTAAAAATTTTGTACTTGTGTTATTAAAGGCGCAATAAAAACTTATGCAGAAAATTTAAAAATCTATAAAATCAAAATCAAGTATAAAAATATGACACATCCGAGTTTCTTTGACTGTTGCCAATGTACAGCTCTGGACAAAAGTTTGAGAATGATTTATATAGGCAATCTACTATGTTATCTTAAGGAGAAAACACAGTGGCTGCCTCTGCCCCACTCGGGAACCTTAAAGCCATAGACCACTTAAAACAACGTGTGCTTTTTAATGAATAAACACGAAATGGGATCTTCAAAACTGATGACAATTTTTACCAGAATGTTAATGTAGCCCCACGAGAGAGTGTGAAAATACTGTAAAGTATGCCATTTGCGTGAAAATTCATGTTTATGACGTCAGAAACATGCAAAAATTAGTATGAAAATGTTGTGCGGGTTGCATAAGTCTAATTTTCTGATCACTGCTACGGAGTTACTGTTGGGTTTTGAGACAAACTAAAGTTATTTATGTAAATCCCATCAAGTGTTTTGTGATATAAATGCTAATGTTTTTCTCCGGTCTATGCCTTTAATCCAGAGCTGTACCACAGAACGGTGAAACTGACTTTGGATTGACCAACTTGTTATCTCTCTCTTTGGAAGTGAGCTCTCATTATTAAGAACATAGGAATCTAAAAAGTGGAGTAGTGAAACAGGGGAAGGAAAAGAAATGTAAAAATTAGAATAAATTTCTTGGTGAACTGTATTTTGATGGCTCCGCAGAAAACTGAGCTATCTAAAGTCTCCGCGCGCCTTAAATTTGGAACATCTGCGCTCTCCACCTCTCCCGACATTGAAGCATCTCCTACCAGTGCTTCATTACAGATGCTTCAATTTTGGGAGAGGCGTAGAGCGCAGATGTTCCAAATTTGAGGCGCGCGGAGACTATATAGATAGTTCAGTTTTCAGCGGAGCTATAGATTTTCTATCGTTCTAAATTACAAATAAAAAAAAGGTGATAGGAAATCATAAATAGAAAAAGATAATTGAGAAAGGAGTAAGATGAGTTTTTAGCTGTCTCATTTTAACCCAAGCAAGTGAGAAAATATTCAAACACTGGCTGAAATAAATGTATGCATTAAAGCCCTTGTCAAATTACTTTTTTATCATTTAGAATACTAGATTGATAATTACCATACCTTATTATCCATGATTTAGACACCAACATGTTGATTTTGTATTTATTTTCATTGTAACAGTTTTAACATTTTAACGCATCTGACGTCACAATGTACCGATGGGGTCGTGATAGGAGTAAAGAACTTGAGGGAGGGGCACACATGGCCAGAGCGGTGACTGTGATTGGCGGTGGTACATTGTGACGTCAGATATGTGAAATAACAGTCAAAATAAAAATAAATACAAAATCATAGCGTCTTGGTGTCTAATCCATGGATAATAAGGTATGGTAATTATCAATCTAGTATTCAAAATGATAAAAAATTAAGTTGACAAGGGCTTTAAGTGTAAATATACAAGAAAATAGATTAGCCGCTCAATAGTTAGATAATTAAGGGATTTGACGTGCATAATTGACTTGGTTCCTAATTAAAATTTAATTATTTATTTGTCAGGTTTGGAGCCTAGAGAATTAGCTGGCCAACCAGACGGAGAAGATTCCACGACCACCTCTGAGCCAATGACATCCAACAACACAATTCTATCAACCAATGAGAAACCATCGTCAGAAACACAACTGATAAAACAGGACGACAAACCTCCGACACCCCCCAGCTCCCCATTACCTGAGGATGAAGTTGATAAGCCTCCAATGTTGCCAAATTCACCACCTCCGACACTAACGTCACATCAAAAATCCATCTTACACGATTTGGCAACATGTGAAAGACCAAATTCTTATAATCTGATACCACAGGTAAATGTGGCAACAATGGAAAGACCAACTTCATTAAATTTAACAGCACAGGTAAATGTGGCAACAGAGGAAATCATTTCTACAGAAGTAATTGGAAAACTGGCAACACTGGAAAGACCTAAATCAGTTAATATTAAGGAGAAAAAGAGTTCTAAATCACGACCTAAATCTATGCATCAAGAAAGAGCGGTAGACGTACCTATTCAGGAAAGACCTAAATCTTTAAATCTGGCAACACCGCCTGTGCCTAAATCTCAAGATGCTCCGGCTGTAACTCCGAGATCTTCTTTCTTACACGGGGCTATGTTGGGGAGACCTCAAGTGCCAGCTAAACCTGCGTCCTTATTGGCTTCCGTGCCGGCTAAAGCTGCTTCCTTATTGGCTACCAGTAAACGATTTTTGAACTCAAGTACTTCTGCAGTAAGTAACCTATTTTTAGGTTTAAATATTTATTAAAGGCATAGAACACTTTCAACAAAAAAAAACATATCTAGTATCCTAACATACCTAAATATCAACGTTGATTTGACCGTAGTCATTGATTTCTAATTTATTTTACATTCACAAAACGTCAGCTGCATGTTTATGACGTCACAGCGTGCCTGTTTCCGCACGCGTTGACTAGTAAACTGTGACGTCATAAACATGCATCTGACATTTAGAAAATGTAAAATAAATTAGAAATCAATGACTTTGGCCAAATTAACATTGATATTTAGGTATGTTAGGATACTCTAGATATGTTTTTTGTTGAAAGTGTTCTATGCCTTTAATATATTATTCTTTCATGATATGTTGTAAAAAAATATTCTACTGTACCTAATTTAACTTATTATTGTTTTCCAGATCGCAGTATCAACCCCCCAACCCCCAACATTAGAATCTCCAACTAATAAATCTGAAGAAAAAAGTAAAATCTTAATTAAAAAAGAAGACATATCCCTACCTTGCACCCCTGAAAACAAACCTGAATCCACTATAATATATGAAACCCCTAAAAACATAACAACTGATATAGACATGTCTTTAAAACCACCTTTCTCCACCCCTAAACCTAAGCTAGGTTCATATAAAAAACGACAAGCCCCTAAACCACCGACGCCACTAGAAGAAGAGAAAACACATACAAGAAATTCTTCACAAGATAGTTTTGATGAATTAACGAGACGAGATAGTATAACGAGTCTGGAGAAATCACCTCCAACGAAGAAGAATAATGCTAGATTTTCGTTACGAAGATTGTTGAGATTGGGGAAAGATGAGAGAGCGATGTCACCTGAGAGTCCATCGTCACCTACGTCGTCACCTAGCCCACCAGGTAGCCCACCTATCAGACCTGAGATCATTCATCCCTCTATGTTAGATGGTAAAGAGGTGCAGGTGGTTTCCAGGATTCAGCAGAGTTCGTCGCCTACAACGCCTCCGCCACAGAATTTGTCATCGACTTCTCCCACTACTCCTGCTGGTAGGAAAATATTATATTTTACGTTAGCTACTTTTTTAATGCTTAAAAATCATATTTTTCTCATTAGTTATTTTTAATATTATTTCGTTTTTTTTTTTTTTTTTTTTTTTTTTTTTTTTTTTTTTTTTCTTCTTTTCTTTTTTCGTTTTTTTTTACAAAATTAATATTAGGGTTATATGAAAATTGATTCCTAATTATTTTGCTGATTGACAGGACGTCCACGGCCGCCCCCGCCGCCACCCCGCACTCTGTCGCTGTCAGGGTCAACAGGCAGCAGTGGGCTGGCACCACGTCCTTCACGTCCTCCACCCCCTCAGTCTGCACAGCTGCTAGATATGAGGGAGAAAGCCACAGATCCAAGTGACAGGAGCAATGACGATGATGCAGTCTATGCTAATCTCGGTGAGGGGATTGAAAATTGATCTTTTGCATGGAGAATATTTATATCAGCAACTTTTTTTTTTCCTGGCTACTGAAGCTGCTAACTTGTATACAAATCAATATTGATTGATGTTAACAGCTTCAGTAGCCAGTTCAATGAAATCAGCTCGTCACCAGGATTACATTGAACTGGTTACTGAAGCTGCTAACTTGTATACAAATCAATATTAATTGATTCTAAAGGAGCTTCATATAGAATACACATATTATATCCTACAACCCTTCTGTAGCTTCTCAAACAGGGGTTAAAAACTGTATACAATAAATTGTTTTTTTCCTTTTTTCCTTTTTTTCCTTTTTTTTTTTTTTTTTTTTTTTTTTTTTTTTTTACTAATGGTGATTCTAAATTTAAAATTTATGATTTTCAGATCTTGTGAAAAGTCGAGTCGCTCATGGAGCTGGCAAAACCACCCCCAACAGTAACCTCAGAGAAACTTCACCAGGTATGCTACTCAATCTCAGAATCTGTTTGTTTTTTGTTGCTCAATATGCTTTACAAGTTTTTCACATTAAAAAAATAATAATGATGAAAAAAAAACAACTAATTATATTTATTATTTTGTTCCAGAGCCTTTATCCAGCCCCACCTCTGATGATACTGATTACGAGACTATCCAATTCTCAGTAAGTAATTTTTATTGATTCAAGTAGTTAGTCTAAATTGTACTTAAATTAGAGTGAGATATTAGAGAAAATAAACCATTGTCGTTAGGTATGATAAATTTGAAAGAAAAAGATAGGAGAAACCAGCAAGGGCCTTACCATAGGGAAGAGAGAGAGTCCCATAGTTTAGTAACAAATCTTGCTAGCACAGATATAAAAATATAATAATAATAAATAAAAATTTAAAAAAAAAAAATCTTTGATTGATAATGTCATTACAATGACAAAAAGCTCTCAGAAATATAAACATTAAAACTAAACTGTGTGCCACGTGAGACTTCGACCTCTCCCTAGAATTTCTACTGTGGTAAGTATAAGGCCAGTGCTGCTATTTCTAGCCGTTTCTTTATTTTTAATGTGAAATTTTTTTTTTTCTTTTTTTCTTTTTTTTTTTTTTTTTTCTTTTTTTTTTTTTTCCTTTTTTTTTTTTTCTTGAAACCCTTGTCAACTTACATTTTTATCATTTAGAATACTAGATTGATAATTACCATACCTTATTATCCATGAATTAAACACCAACACGTTGATTTTGTATTTATTTTCATTTTAACGGTTATTTCATGTATCTGACGTCACAATGTACCGATGGGGTGGTGATAGGGGTAAAGAACTTGTGGGAGGGGCTTAAATTTATCACGTGACCAGAGCGGTGACTGTGATTGGTGGCGGTACATTGTGACGTCAGATACGTGATATAACTGTTAAAATAAAAATAAATACAAAATCAACGTGTTGGTGTCTAATTCATGGATAATAAGGTATGGTAATTATCAATCTAGTATTCTAAATGATCAAAAAGTAAGTTGACAAGGGCTTTAAATTGAAAATTTTTTATATAAAACAATTGGATAGAAATAGAACAAGAGACATTGGAGCACTGTGTATTGAAAATTAATGCAAAGCAGAATTCTCTAATTTTAATTTTTTTATTTTATTTTCTTATTTAATATTTTACAATTTTTTGTTTTTTTTTTTGCCCAGGATGGTCGTATGAGCCGTCGCCGCAGATCTGCAGTGTCCTGCACGTTAGAAGAGAACTACGGTGCCGTAGTAGGTGCCAATCATCGTGCCCTAGCTCAATTAGTGACGTCACTATGTAACCTACCTCTACCAGCCAATCACAGCACCACGTCACTATCTGACTACACCTCATTGGCCAATAAGGAAGAAGATAAGAACTTGGTGTTACTTCAAATATTGGTCACGTTACGAGGATTGCAAGAGACGGGAGTCATGAATGTCGGCCTGGAGGAGTTTGCAGTGATTACGTTCTCGGTAATTATTGATTTATTGATTATGACTCAAGGAGCTTCAGTAGCCAGTTCAATGTAATCAGCTCGTCACCAGGATTACATTGAACTGGCTACTAAAGCTGCTAACTTGTATACAAATAAATATTGATTGATACTAGCAGCTTCAGTAGCCAGTTCAATGTAATCAGCTCATCACCAGGATTACATTGAACTGGCTACTAAAGCTGCTAACTTGTATACAAATAAATATTGATTGATGTTAGCAGCTTCAGTAGCCAGTTCAATGAATTCAGCTCATTGCTAGGATTCCATTGCACTGGCTATCATTTTAAAAATGTTAAGACTTTATCATACTAGAACTCAAAAAGTTATATTGAATTGGGTAATTTTCGTCTAAAAGCAAAAAATCAAAAAAAATTAAAAAATTAAAAAAAAAATCAATGGATTTAGTTTTTTTTTTATTATTTTTTTTTAATATTGATTGCTTATTGAAACTTGATGTTAATTTCACATTCGCAGGCTCCACAATTGACTGAAATTGGACCGCGACTACAACACGACAGTAACAAAGAATCTCATACAAGAGAATCTCTGCAAGACGTTGCACACCAAATGTCCCAATCTCTGCTTCCAGACGACACAAAACTGACTTCAATTCTTATCAATAAGGGACTAAATAAATGTATCTCGTACCTGGAGTTTAAGATCTGGGGACCTGAGTTATCACCTCAAGATAAGGAGATAGCGATACAGCGATGGTTAGATCTGGAACGTGCTACTGCGTTACAGAATCTAGCACAGAATCGTACGTCCACTAAATTACCTGTGTCGCAAGAATTGTATTTGAATTTCTTGATAGCGTCGTCTGCTATTGGATTATCTCGTGCGTCATTATTGTAAAAAAAAAAAAAAAAAAATTATGCCATTTTTGTGAAAAATTAGAATTTTAAAAAGATGCCTTTTAAAACAATTTAAAGGCATAGACCACATAAAATAAAATGTTCTTATTAAAAGAATAGACCAGAGAAAAAAAAAGCATTTATATGACAAAACACTTGATGGGACTTACATAAATAACTTAAGTTTGTCTCAAAACCCAACTGTAGCCCCGTAGCAGTGATCAGAAATTTTCCATTTATGCAACCCGCACAACATTTTCATACTAATTTTTTCATGTTTCTGACGTCATAAACATGAATTTTCGCACAAATTTTTTGCTTTACAGTTTTTTCATACTCTCTCGTGGGGCTACATTAACATTCTGGTAAAAATTGTCAACAGTTTTGAAGATCCTATTTCGTGTTTATTCATTAAAAAGCTCATGTTGTTTTATGTTGTCTATGGCTCTAATAATATTATTATTTAATTGAAAGGCATAGACCACATGAAATAACATGTTCTTGTTAATGATTTAGCACAAAATAGGATCTACAAAACTGATAACAATTTCATATACCAGAATGTAAAAGTAGCCCCATAAGAGAGCATGGAAAAACTGTAAAGTATGCAATTTCTGCTTCTGACATCAGAAACAGTCAAAAATTAGTACATTGAAAAAGTTGTGCATAAATTGAAAATTTCTGGCTACAGTTGTGTTTTGAGACAAACTAATGTTATTTATGTAAGCCCCAACAAGACTTTTGTGGTGTCAATACTTATGTTTTCTTCTGGTCTATGACTTTAAATATTTTTGGTGCTCAAAATGGCTCAAAATGATAAAAAAAAATAAATAATTTTTCAATATTTTTACATAAATTTTCAAAATAATGTTTTTAAAAAATATGCCATTAAATAAGTGCAATTTTCCTTGCAAATTGTATAACTTTTAAACTAAAAATTAAATCTTTGTAAAATTAAAATTAAAGGCATAGAACACCTTGAACAAAAAGTTTAATAATATATTAATATACCTGAAAATCAACATTGATTTGGCCAAAGTCATTGATTTCTAATTTATTTTCCATTCACAAAATGCCACTGGCGGTCACTAACGTCACAGCTCGCCTGGTCCACGCGAGCGTAAAACAAGCGAGCTGTGACGTCAATGACCGCTCGCGCCATTTTGTGAATGGAAAATAAATTAGAAATCAATGACTACGGCCAAATCAACATTGATTTTCAGTTTTTTTTTTTTTTTTAAGTATATTACACAACTTTTTTGTTCAAGGTGTTCTATGCCTTTAAGATCTTTCTAAATAAGCTAACAAAATGTGAATAATTTTAAGTATTTCAAAATAAAACAATGGTTAGTGAATGATTAAAAAGTGCTATTGTAAATATAATTAAAAATAATTAATAATTAAATATGTAATTTAAGTGCCATTAAAAAAATAACTAAATAGTAATAAAAATTTGTGCAGGGTTAAATAATAATATTGTAAATATACAGTAATTATACTAATAATTAAAAATCATTAAATAATATTAATAAAGGGCCAAGATATAAAATTAAAATTAATGTACAATATTTTTATAATATTTTTTCAACATATTAGAGGTAGTTAAAACTTCAAATTTTATAATAATCGTCATTTATTTTTATTATTAAGATTTATTTTTTCTCTGATTTTTGTGCTGTAAAATAAAAATATTTAACTATTTTGAATCTATTTTGTTGTAAATTCGTTATCTTTTTTAAATATACTGCATTTTGAATGTATTGATTTTTCTTTTAATCTATGTTATTGGACTTTTAACAGATTTTGACCCTTTTTTTTTCTACTTAAAATAAGCTTCTTTTTTTTTTTTTTTTTTATCAAAAGCTTGTATTGCCTCAGAGTCCAGAGTCGAAAAAAAAAATGGGTTAGAAAATAAATATTAGGACAAAATCGTTTTTGCGATACTTGATAATTATAAAAGATTTGATAGAAAAACACATAATATACTGTTCTCAAAAACCCTCACCAATTACCAATTTATCGTTTTACCTCTAATGTATCGCCCATTTCTCGAGCGCATTTCAAAAGGAGGCGGATGGGCGATATCGTAAAAGATCGAACGGCGGGTAACTCGGGCTTTTTTAGGCGAGTGTTGTAATAAAATTAAGAAAAATTGGGGAAAATGGAGGAAAAATTGGAGATAATATTCAGCTTATACTATCTCCCATTCCCCAATTTTTTCCTATCTATGTATTTTTCTATCAAATCTTTTTAATTATCAACTATTGTGTTTTCATCGTTTCATCGCGTCTGAAATTATTAAAAGTCCAAATCAGAACTTAAAAAAAGTAGTTTCAAGAAATTTTGTAAAAAATAAAAAAGTTAATTCAATTTTTTAATCAATCTTATAAAAATAAATTCTTAGTTCCGCGATGTATTTTTTTCTTTCAAAATTTGACGATTATATATCTGATCTGATACTCTTTATATTAATTATTATTATTAATGTTAATATGTTTAATTAATTAATTATATTTAACTGAGATTAATCATTATCTTAATTAAGATAATATGTATACAAGAAATATTGTCTTCTAATTAGTATAATATTAAGAAATATAATAAAAAATACTTTATTTTTTTTGCTCATATAATATATTATATATTAAATATAATGTGTCTTTTATTTATAACATTTTTTGTACAGAAAACCATTTTAGAAGATTTGCAAATTTATTTAAAAAAAAAAAAAAAAAAAAAAAAATGGGCACTTTGTGAAAGCAGAGTGGTTCAATGCTAGCTAAAGAGTGCGAATTTAAAAGAAAAAGTCTGAAATCAGTAAAAAAAAAAAAACGATTATAAATTATGGTTTAATTGTTTTGTTTTTTTTTATCTTTCACTTTTATTTTTACTTAGAAACAGGAGGGATTTCAGCTATTTTTGTCAGTATAATTTGCATATAATGGAGGTTATCGGTTTAAAACAGTCGTAAAATTTTTCTGTGGCTTAACACACGTAAACGTATGTCTAGTATTTCTCATTTAAATTTCTCCGAAATCGGAGGAGTAGTTTTCTCAAAAATAGCAAAAAACGTGTTTTCCCCCATAAGCGTAATGTTAAATTAGGGGACCCTTAGCTTTCCCCGCATCACCCCGCGCGCTAAACCGATAACCTGCCTATCAATTTATCTATTAAACATCTATATTTATGAGAGTTTGCGTAATGTAGTCCTTATTTCATATGGGTGCAAATTAAGTTTAAAATAATAATAATAAGCTGTCGTGTTTTACTGCCAGGAAAAAAAGGAAGACGCACACAAAAAAAAAAATAATAATTTGCATTTTTTTTTTTTTTTTTTTTTTACTTTTACTTTTTTTTTTTTTTTTTTTTTTTTTTTTGTAATTTAAAAAATGTCCATACAGTCCAGTGCATATTAAATATTATGCACTGTACCGAGAGTGCAAATTGGGTTAAACTGTTTTCTTGCACCCCTTTAAAAAAAAAAGCGCAATCCCATTTAAAAAGCATTAAGTGATCTTCATTTTTTCGTGTTCTGGAGCACAAAAATAATAATAAATAGGGTTAACGATGAACCTATACTCTTGTATATGTATCACTCATATACAGTATATTAAGAAAAGTCCGTTCCCAAGTACTTTTCCTGTGAGATGGACTGCCTCCATATACAACGACAAAGTAAGTCCGAGTCCTATATATATATATTATGATCTAAGTTCAAATAAACTGGGTATGATGTTGCCTTGTCTCCGAGAGGTACATGCTGACTGCTCGTCCTCTCTCACTCATCTCCTCTTGTCGCAGGCTCCACACAGCACACAAACATACGATCACGATCACCAGGGCTATCAGGATGAAGGCGACGGTCACTACTTTCCATGCTGCCTGATCTTGAGAGCTTAATACACCTCGGCCATCTGAAATTACCAAAGGTAAGTAAGCATTATTTTATTTTTAATGAGTTATTTTATTTATTTTTATTTTTTTATTTTTTTTTTTTTTTGCTTGCCATATTGTGTTATCGTGCTATTCACCAATCCCAGTCCCAGTCAAGACATTGTCTTATCGACAGGTAAGGACTTTCCAATTAATGGAAAAGCACACACGGGCCGGCCACGGCCTAAGTACACAGCCCGGCATTCGGCATGACAGATGCGCCGATGCATTACAAAATGCAAATATAGCTCCGTTTGAGAACAGGCGGGATAATTAATTAAAAATACGTCATGTCATGAATAATTTTATGATGAATGTTCCAGCTATTAAAGAATTATTATTTTGTACATTTATTAATTACTAATCTATTAATTAATTATTTATTTTTGCACATTTATTAATTATTATTTATTTATGACTAGTAAAGGAACAACGGTTTTAAGGCCGACTATAAGTGATTTCGGTCACATCCGCTTCCGTTTCTACTTACTACGCATGCGCAGTAAGTCGAAACGGAAGCGGATGTGAGCAAAATTGCTTATAGTCGGCTTCAAAACAGTTGTTCCTTTATCAGTCAATAGGGTGTGTTAAAGTCGACGCCATAAGTGAGTACTAAATAACATGAGCCAGTATAGGAAAATGGCACATTTTGCCAGTTTAAAAACACTTAGCAAATTTTTGTAGAGCATTGATGCTGTTGACAGAGGTTGAATTGGGTTTTCAAGTATATGAGAAAAATATTGATATGACCAAAAAATTACATATTTTCCGAAGATAATAGCAAAATCCCATGTTTATCCTATGCTGAAGCAATGTTATATTGCTCAAATATGGCATCGAAGCACATTTATTATGACGTCATGCGCACACACCCTATAATTATTCATTTATACGATTTATATTTAAAAGCGGTATAGTAAAAATAATACTTATATAAAATACTGTATAATATTAACTTACGATATCCACTGCTTCTAATTTTGATCCCTGGCAAACTGGCCGATGTTTCTGCATCTCCCCCTACTTTACCATTCACATCGTGTGGGGATATTATAAGTGCGATCGCTGCTGGAACAAAAAGGGATCCAAATGTAGTTTTGGTAAAATTGTAAACTTTGTATTTTATTATGCGTTAAAATTCCATTACTAGATGCTCTAGTTTTTTTTTTTTTTTTTTTTTTTTTTTTTTTTTATTGACATTTTTTTTTTCATTGACATTTTTTTTTCCACTTGCATTATAGGTAGGTTACACATCACCATCGATATAAGGCATTGCATTATGTACTTCCATTGCAGTGATATGATAACAAATTATAATATATATAAAAAGAAAAGAGGAACTTTTTGTACGTTTTTCCTTTTTTTTTTTTTTTTTTTTTTTTTTTTTAATTATTTATAACTATTAAACAATAAATAGACGCAAACTTTGAACAAAAATTATTGTTATAAAAATACTATCCTCTTCAGTCCCAATATTCAATGAGTTGTACATCAAAAAAAGTGACAAAAAATCATTAAACCATCGAAAAAAAAAATAGAAAAAATAGAGATAAAAATATGAAAATTGTGCCAGAAAAAAGCCAGTAAGATTTCGCGTTTTTTAGAGCTATTCTGAGCAATGTAAAGTGGGTAGGGAGTCCGGAAAATTAAGAAAAAAAAATAAAAAAAAATCGACAAAAGATACATATTTTTGTCATTATGAGAGCCGCACAAAAACGTGGTTAAAATTTACGACAATGAAATGTTGTTTAAAAGGTTCTGGGACTGAAGAGGATATAGACACACGTGAAAGAATAAATTACGTAATTTATGCTGCATTTATGCCATTGTGTATAAATTATGCTAGCACAATAATTATGCTGTACAACATACTATTTATTCTTTGTAACATATAGTAAAGCATAAATTATGCTATATTAAATCATTAAATTATGCTGAAAATAAGCTATAGTATAATTATTGCGTATTTATTTTATGTATAATATAATTTCAAGTTAATTTGTAATACAAAATACATTAAAACTAACTTGAAAAAAAAATTAATCATGGTTTTAAATAATTATATCACATCATGCAAAATCAATTAAAATACAATTAACTTTTGTCTGTTTTTTTCCACTCTAAAATAAAGATAAAAATATACCTATAGCACTATACTTGTTTATATGTCTAAAATTGAGAGCTTATATAATTATATTAATCAATGCATATTAATCTAATTTTTACAAAATATATTACTGAGTTTTATTTTTAATATAAAATATGTTATGCATTTTGTTAAAACTATTGACTATAACTAAGGGAAGACGTGAAAGATGAAATGATTTATATAGGTATATTATTGGAAATATATATTTATAATGTACCAAATATTGAAAGAACTATATTACTAATAAAAAATTTTAATATAATAATATAATATATTATAATTAATATACGTATATATAGACAATTAATGGAGTTTATATCGGTTTAAAAATTATTCTAAAAAAAATCTGTGCCTAAAATACGTTTAACATTTCTCATTAAAATTTTCTCAAGTAGTCTTCTCAAAAATCACAAAAAAATAAATAAATAAATAAATAAATAAATAAAATAAAAAATAACAATATTTTTTTTCCCAATAAGCGTGTAATGTTAAATTAGGGGACCCTTTGCTTTCCCCGTGTCTCCCCGCGCGCTAAACCGATTAGCTCCATTTAACGTAAATACAATAATTCACTAGTATAATGAGCACTCAATAATTAATATTTAGTTGTTATACATAGCAAGTTATTATATAGCTTTAAAGAAAAACTAAAAAAAAAAAAAAATTAAAAAAAAAATTAAAAACATTCTGAAGACACATTTTTATTTATTTTTTGTTTCTTCTTCTTCTTTTATCAGACTAAAGAGCATTGAAATTATTTTTATTTGCAATAAAAAATGTGCTATTGCGTTTTTATATTTACTGAAGGTGCAAAATTAAAAATCACTTTAAACATGTTAAGTTTTTTTTTGTTTGTTTTTTTTTTAATTAAACCAAAATAAAATCATAGGCTTTTTATGCAATAAAAATTATCCATGCTATAGAACATAAATATAAAACTATGAAAAAACAAGCAATAATTTTTTAAAACTCACCTAAAAGATAAATGACAAACATTTTGAATTAAACTGCTTTGTATGGTAATTTCCATTAACAAAAAATCTTGTTACATTCATTGATTATACTCGCGACTCGTCTGTCTGAACATGAGATTTACATGTTCTATACTGTCCACTCTCATTGGGACACACGCAACTCAAACAAAACATAAGAGAGTAATAAAATAATAATCATAATAATATGCTTTTTTTAAACTTATTATTGAATTTTTTTTTAAATTATTTTATCAAACTATAAGTCATAAATTATAAATACCGAGCTATAATATGCTGTTGATTCCTAGTATTATATCATGGAGTGGATCGAATGTTTGTTTTTATTTAAAACGAAATGAACATTTATTATTATTTTTTTTTAATTTTAAAATAATACAAAAATACACCAATACAGTACTTTTCTACCCTAAAAATTAGTAATAATAAAATAAATAAACCTAGCTTGCACATCTTTGCGCTTTATCGCCATGTTTGTAGTGCCTAATGCATTGTTCAGAATAGGGGAAACATCATTTCTCCTAATTTTTTACATAAAAAAATTTTATTTCAACTGAACGATTTTTTTCTCATATTCTTCGAGCTTATTAGGAGCTAGAAATAAGGCTTTGATTGAGGTTTGAAGCTTTTTTTGCTATTAAAAAAATAAAAAAGAAGTTTTTCCTATACTGGCCTATGTATTCCTGACCAACAACATGGCGGCTCTTAAATATGAGTGCAATCGGTCTATAATATAGGGTGGTTGCATCCATATCGACGCCATATGTAAGCACTAAATAAATATATGGGCTGATAAATGACATTAAAATTTAAAAAATAAGCTTCCATATATTTTTCAGAGCATTGATGTTGTTAACATGTTATATTAAGAGAAAAATAAAATTATATAAATTTTATTTAATTTTCAGAGAAAAATAACAAACATTATTCTTTGCTCCAGTATGGCATTGAAGCGCATCTATTCTGACGTCATGCGCATACATCCTATAGATGGAATGTTTAGAAATGATATAGCTTTAAATAAATATTTACAAAAAATAAATAGGATTGCGCAAAATGTATTTAGTATTTTGTAATAATTAATATGCTAGACCGAGTTTTAAATGTCAAATAAACGCCTGCACACTTATGCAACTGTTTAAGCGTTGGTGTTATGTAACGTTGCCAACCTACTTTTTTTTTTAACATGTACATTAATTTATGCTGCATTTATGTTATTAATAGCATAATTATAATTATATATTACAACAATATAAATAATTATGCAGTTACAACATAATATTTATGCTATTATTATGTAAAGTATGTTATAACAGCATAATATTAAAACCATAGACCACATAAAACAACATGTGCATTTTAATGAATAAGCATGTACTAGGGCGCGGGCTTATTTGCGTTAGTATACTTATGTACTTAGATTTAACACATCATTTTTTTCCGTGTGGGATCTTCTAAACTGGTGTTAATTTTTACCAGAATGTTAATGTAGCCCCACGAGAGAGCGTGAAAATACTGTAAAGTATGCAATTTAAGTAACTATTTCATGTTTATGAAGTCAGAAACATGCAAAAATTAGTATGAAAATGTTGTGCAGGTTGCATAAATCAAAATTTCTGATCACTGCTACGGGGTTACAGTTGGGTTTTGAGACAAACTAAAGTTATTTATGTAAATCCCATCAAGTGTTTTGTGATGTAAATGCTTATGTTTTTCTCTGGTCTATTCCTTTAAGTATTATGTTGTTATTTTAAACAAAATTAAGCTGAAAATAAGCTCTCGTGTAATACTCCATATCAGTGATGAGTGATGACGTAGCATCAATCAGTGGCACGCTAGAAAAGGTGCGGGACTCATAATTTAACATTACGCTTATGGAGACAATTTTTTTTTTTTTTTAAGAAAACTACTCTATATTGTGATTCCGGAACATTTTAAATAAGAGATACTAGGCGTACCTTAAGGCGGGAAATCAGTTACTACTGGTTTTGACTAAAAAAAATTTGTAAAGAAGAGAAAAATCTGAAATTTTACACATTGATACATTAGGTGCATTAGTGTACCTTCAAAAATGTAAAAAAAATAATAATAATAATAAAAATGGGGGGCCACCGCATGCTAGATTTTAAATTCTGATTTTTTTTTTTTTTTTTTTTTTTTTTTTTGAAGTTTTAGTTCCTTAAGAGCCCATGTTAATTTCAATAATTATTTTCTCTTGTCTAATAGTCAAGGGTTCTGAAAATCTCATCAAAGAGGTAGCTGTTACTGGTAACTTTCAAAGTCTTCATAAAGTTTCCAGTTTACTTTTTAATTTTGAGATACAAAAATCCATCCAATAAAAAAATTGCCAGTATATAAGAACAATTGCGTTTTTTTTTTTTTTTTTTTTTTTTTTTCGTCTATGCGTGCCCAATCAAATTGGTTACGTTGTGTGAACATGCCTTTAAAATATAGCAGATGAAAAAAAATTAAACATGCCGAGCATAAGAGTTGCAGTCTAAACATCATTTATCATTACATTACCTTCAAACAACTTTTACATCAGGGGGGGGGGGGGGGGCACAGAGGATTGAGGGGAACCTGCGAGGAGAAATAAACTTAAATATTTTCAAGGCTAAATGAGGCCAATGTCAGCAGTAAGGTTTGTAATTTCATCTTCGTCGCGTCTCGTTTTGGCAAACACGCACGGCATTTGTTTTAAAATAAATTTATTGTATAACATCTTATAGTACATATCGTCACAATCAAAAAGTCACACGCCCTTAAGTGGAATTCAATGTAATTTTCCTGCTTGTTATGTATATAAAAAGTGTAATTATGTTGCGCAGTTTGATAAAAAAAATACATGAATTATATTAATAAATACTAATGTTTTATAAACATAAGTTTTTAGCATATTTTTATTATGATTTTATTTTTTTGTTTGAAAATTAGAGGGAACAGAAAATGTTTGTTATGGATGTGTTTACATGTTGGTAAGTTTTTATGTGAATCACGAGTTGTTTTTTTTTTTTTTTTTTTTTTTTTTAATTTTAGGTCTAAATAAGTTTGAATAACAAAGAAGGCTATCGGATTGAAAATTTCTATGGCTTAAAACACGTAAAAGTATGTCTAGTGTATTTCTCATTTCAATTTCTCCGAAATCAATTGAGTAGTTTTCTCAAAAAAACGTAAAAAAAATATATATATATATATAAAAAATTAAAAAAAAACAAAACGTAATGTTAAATTTGGGGACCATGCATTTTATTTTATGCCGCGCTATACCGATAAGCTCTATTAAATCTCGAGCGAGGTAACATGATATGATTTAGAAATATTACTGCCTTACCTTCTTTCTAGACACTGGGCTATACACAGCACTCGTTGATTATTTGTTTTTAATCTTATTAAAAACGCATGGTAAAAGACAATAATTTTTCTTAATCGCATAAAAGATAAGATAAGATTTCTTTAAATTGGACTAGCGACAGTTATTCATAGTAACAATATAAATTACAAAAATTTTGCTGAGAAAAAAACAAAACAATGAAATGTCAAAAATACATAAATGGTCCGCTAGCAGTGAACTTTTATTATATTATTATTATTGTAACGTATTTATGGTAACGATTTTTCCTTATAAGAAATGCACTATATTTTATTATTTTATTATTATTTTAATTTTTTTTTTTTTTTTTTTTTTTTAATATTATTATTTTTCTAATTAAATAATTATTGATATACACTCTTCAGTGCCAGTTACAGTGGAGTGGAGTGGACATCAGATAATTCAATAAAAAATCAAAGAAATTGAGATAAAAATATGACATTTGGACGCCTCTGAATTTACGCAATTTTTAACGCTATTTTGAGCATTCTAGCTTGGGTGATGGGTCCGCAAAAGCAATAAGAAAACATTTTTGACAAATTATCTGCATAGCTCATTTGGCGATGTTTTTTCAAATGTAAAATTATTAAAAAAAAAAAAAAAATCAATTTATTATAATTATATGACATTATTTAATACTGAATTACAAAATCATTGATATTAATCAATAATTTTGTTGTGAGCCAATGTAGAAATGAATGAACCACTTGCAATGAACGAACTTTTTAAAATAATTTGAAATATTGTTATAATGCATTCCTTATGGAAAAATCGTTTCCGTTGCAACAATTAAAAACATTTCATTGTAAAAGTGGTACATAAAACATTTACAATCACATCTCAACTTATTAATTCCATCTGTATACTTGGATAGTCCACATTCTATATAGAGCCATATATATATATATATATCACTCGCAGCTCTCTAGCTCTGAGCGCAACTTTCGTGGATCTGACTTTTAATCTCAGTACTTTTAAGGAAGCAGGGTACCGAACGTCGGTCATTAGACTCAAACTTTTCTCGTCAAAAAAAACTGAAATTTTGCACACTGATACTTCAGCTTGAGATAATTTCAAATATATAAAAACTTTGGGGGGTCACCGTGCAAATTAATTTTATATGATTTTCTAACATTTTTAGCCCAATGTTAATTTCAATAATTTTTTTCTTTTTTTCGGGACGGTCAAACATGTTGAAATTTTTACTACGGCTAGATGTGACCCTTAGCTACACAATGACACTAAATTGAGACCCAAAATATTTCTAGTTTTTTAGATATAAGGTCGGTACCCTACTCCCTTAAAGTATAAATATAATAATAGAAATGTATAATATAGAAATATATAATATAAATATGTATTTTCTTGCTTTCGTCATTTCAATTCAATGAAAAATAAAGAGGATAATATAAGTATAATGTAAAAATTAGTTAATTCGGCTCATCCTTCAAATTTTGTTGTTGTTTTTCTATTATTTGTCATATTATTATGTTATTTCATCAACGAAAGTTTTTTGCTTCTCGTGAAGAGTTGTAACACACGAAGCGCAGAGGTGAAAAATGCAGGGTACCCTTTGGAAGATATCGATGAAAAATACTTCAAAAAAATGATAATAATTAAAAGCTTTACACGTAAAAAAAAAAAAAAATAAAAAAAATAAGGGTGTTGCGTATTCCTCATTTAAGTATTTCTGATCTCAATGCAGTAGTTTTCTCAAAAAGTGGGGAAAAAAATGTTTCCAAAGGTAAATAGAATAGGAAATTAGGAGAAACTTTGAAGTGACTTTTATAAGAAAGCAACTTTATTTGAAAAAGATTCATTTAATTACATATATACTATAAAATACAGATATAATTTTTACATGTTTAAATATACTTTTGTAATAAATAAAGTTGACAAAAAAAATCACCTATAAATTACTTTCTTTCGTTTTTATATAATTAGCATACTTTTCTTAATTTAAATATATGATCTATATAATTGTGATATTCAAATTTCAGTGTTGTTATTGGACTTACTGCCCACGTGTGAAGGTAAAGGAGGAGGGGGTAGAGGTGGAGGAGGAGGAAGAGGAGGTGGTCGAGGAAGAGGAGGAGGCAGGGGTGGAAAATTTTCATCTTCAAAATCGAGACATTTCTTACGTAAGTTAATATTATTTTAATATGAAAATTAAATATAATATCTAGAGATTTAGGTTACAATAATTTATTAGTTTTGCATTTTTTTAAATAAAATCTTCTATACTTATTGTCAGAATAAAAAATTACATAATTTATGCTATATGTATTTATATTATATATATGAATCAGATTCTATATATAATATTTATGCAGTAATTATAACATAATTATTATGCTCTGTAATATACTAAATAATATAGCATATTTTATTATTTTACATTTGTTCGGGAATATTATGTTGCATGTTGTTGTTTTTTTACTCTCTGAAAAAATAAAAAACCTTATTTAAGCTATACATAACAATTGCTATATATTTTAGATCACAAATGTTGCTATTTTGTAATAACAAGCTGATATGATAGATATAATTTCATGTAGTATAAGTGGTATGATAATATGAAGTTTAAATTATGATGTTATAAATATGCATAAATATTAAATTAAGCATTTTGATCCAGCATAATTATGACGAATTTACTTGCGCACGTGTCTTAGTCAATATTGTATATAAAATTTTATCCTGCAATATAAATCTAGATTAAATGTGTTATTTATTCATTAAAGGCATAGACAACATAAAAACATAAGCATTTATATCACAAAACACTTAATAATTGGACTTACATAAATAACTTTAGTTTGTCTCAAAACTTCAACTGTAGCTTCGTAGCAGTGATCAGAAATTTCCGATTTATGCAACCCGTACAACATTTTCATACTAATTTTTGCATGTTTCTGACGTCATAAACATGAATATAGTCACGCAAATTGCATACTTTACAGTATTTTCACGTTCATTCGTGGGGCTACATTAACATTCTGGTAAAAATTGTTAACAGTTTTGAAGATTCCATTACGTGTTTATTTATTAAAAAGCACATGCAGTTTTATGTGGTCTATGGCTTTAATTTAGCAATAAATTAATTCCTTTCTTTTCACCTCTTAATTTAAAATGACAATTTGATTTTTATTTTTATTTATATTATTTATTTATTTATTTATTTGTTTATTTATTTATTTATTATTTTTTTCTTTCTTTCTTTCTTTCTTTCTTTCTTTCTTTCTTTCTTTCTTTCTTTCTTTCTTTCTTTCTTTCTTTCTTTCTTTCTTTCTTTCTTTCTTTCTTTCTTTCTTTCTTTCTTTCTTTCTTTCTTTCTTTCTTTCTTTCTTTCTTTCTTTCTTTCTTTCTTTCTTTCTTTCTTTCTTTCTTTCTTTCTTTCTTTCTTTCTTTCTTTCTTTCTTTCTTTCTTTCTTTCTTTCTTTCTTTCTTTCTTTCTTTCTTTCTTTCTTTCTTTCTTTCTTTCTTTCTTTCTTTCTTTCTTTCTTTCTTTCTTTCTTTCTTTCTTTCTTTCTTTCTTTCTTTCTTTCTTTCTTTCTTTCTTTCTTTCTTTCTTTCTTTCTTTCTTTCTTTCTTTCTTTCTTTCTTTCTTTCTTTCTTTCTTTCTTTCTTTCTTTCTTTCTTTCTTTCTTTCTTTCTTTCTTTCTTTCTTTCTTTCTTTCTTTCTTTCTTTCTTTCTTTATTTATTTATTTTTTTGCAACATTATAAAAATGGTTCTCGTTTTCTTTCAGACACCAACACAAACTCCGGAAACAGTGTCCACAAAACTCATCACTACGGAGCTAAAAACATAGCCTGGGTGATCGTACTGGCTGTAGTGATTCTTATCAGTTGCCTTGCACTTATCTGTATGTGTGCGAGATTAAGATATCAATATGAACAGCAACACAAAGAAGAGACCGCGGTCACTCAAGCTTTAACTAACTTGCAGGAACAACAAGAAAATAAAGTCTAATGTTGAGGGGTTCTATAAACTACACACAAATATTGAGCCAGTTTCGAAAATGTTCCTTTGTTAAAAACAGCTGGTTATGACGTCGTTACCTGTTGACTACGTTTATACATATGTTCAATCATTGTTATTTCTTCTTTTAGAACTTTGAACTTGATAAGAATGAAAGAAACTTCACAAAAAAAAATTCCAGTCTCAATATGCGGCTCACTTTTATCGGCTTAAAAAAAAATTATTATTTAAAAAAGTGTCTTCTTTTGTTGGTCAGCGCCAATCACTGCATGTTATTGAGATTCACTTTACTTTACAGAACGAGCTTAAGCGTATAAATACGTCCCCTGTAAGCCTGTGACATCTTAAAAAAAATCACATTAAAGTCGTCTGCAGATATGAAAATAAAAGTTCTTGGAAAAAATAAAAATAAAACTCATTAATTTTTAAGTTTTTTTTTTTTTTTTTTTTTTTTTTTTGTGCTATTTTATTTTTAGTTATACACTTTTTTCTTTTTGCTTAGTGTAATAGTATAATAATTAATATTCAATATTGCTCAAAAAAGTTTACATAAAAGCTGAATTGATTTTTTGTATTTTGTCTATTATTTGTGATTTTTTTTATCTAATTTAGATTTATATATAGTAAAGAAAATTATATTGTGATTATACTTGTACTCTGCTATTTTTTTATTTTATAAAATATATTTTAATATGAAGTGCAGTGCGTAAAAAATGTGTACTAGCTGATATAAGGCTAAGCGTATAGATTTTGTGTCATATATATGTGTGTAAAATAAAAAAATAATTATACTGTAAATCAGTTTCTTTATTATAGATTAATTATATAGATTATAGTATTAATTGTACATATAGTGATCATACAAACAAAAACAAAGTTTACAATTTACAGTTCAACATTTTGAGCTTACATATAAAATTTGCGAGAAAAACTTTTTTTTTTTTTTTTTTTTTTTTTTAGCATTGTCGTACTTTATATGTAACTCATATGGCAACTTAAATGTATAATATACGTGTTATATCGATCTTGTTGCGAAAAAAACTAGGTCTATCTCGTATTTTGTCAGCCTATCTCGTTTTTTGTCAGTGGAAGCAAAAGGTCTATCTCGAGCGCCATCTCTATATAACGTTCGGGAACCAGATAGAGACCTTTTGCTTTCACTGACAAAAAACGAGATAGGCCTTTTTTTCGCAACAAGATCGATATAGTGTTTATTTTATAAATTATATAAACAAAAACACTGTTTTACTATAGATTCCAATCTATAGTCTATGCATTCATGTTATAACTTGGGTGGCAAAGGAAAATTTAAATTATTTTGCCAGTTTAAAAACACTATGCACAATTTTGAGAGCATTGAAGTTAATTGGTTGAATGTGTTAATTTTTTAATTAAGTATGTGAGAAAAATAATAATAAAAAAAAAAACTAACAAATTTTCCAAAGAAAATTGACTAAAGCGAAGTTTGTCCTATGCTGAGCAATGTTATTTACTACTCCAGTATGGCCTCCAAGTGTATTAAATATGACATCATCCCTATATAAAGATTTTTTTTAATATAAACAACTAAAATTTTATAAAGCAAGCTGTTTGATTTTATTTTAAAACGTAACTCGAATTTAAATATTACTATACGTAGGAAAAAATGCACATTGTCATAGAACTCTCACAAAACGCCTTAAAAAATTATTTATTATTATTAGAGTCCTTGGAGTTTAGGCATGTTGATATACTCAGATAAGGAAACTTATCAGTTGCATTATCTGTGCAAGCGAATCACAGGTGATGCGACAAAATACAAGGAACCCCTATTTTCCTATTATATTTAGCTTTGCAAGATTTTTTTTTTTTTTTTTTTTTTTTTTTTTTAGACAGTTTTAGCATAGCTATTTATATTAAACTGGCTACTGAGACTTTTGACTTGGATAGAAATCAATTGATGCTAGCAGACAGCTTCCCATTTTTGTATCTAGGCCGAAAAATTTACATATGGGATACTAAATAGAACCCCATTTATTAATAATAAATTTATAGTTATTATTTTATTAATTTAATAGAAAATAATTGTCATATCTCTCGTTTTGTATAAAAAAAAATTTAAATAAATAAAATAAAAGAAGTTATTTATGCTATAGTAAAAATGCTATATATAGCATAATAATTACATTTATATTATATTTTTACCGTATATAAATGCTCCATTTAATGGAGCTTATCGGTTTAGCGCGGGTTTGATAACGGGGAAAGCTAAGGGTCCCTTAATTTAACATTACGCTTATGGGAGAAACACGTTTTTTTTTTTTTTTTTTTTTTTTTTTTTTTTTTTTTTTTTTTTTTTTTTTTTTTGCGATTTTTGAGAAAACTACTCCACCGATTTCGGAGAAATTTCAATGAGAAATATTTGACATACTTTACATGTTTTAAGCCATAGAATTTTTTTATACCAATAACCTCCATTATACTAATTAAACAGAATTATAATCAGTAAACATAGAATAAATAAAATCAGTATAATTAAAATACCAAGTCCATGTAAAAGGTTTAATTCCAAGTAAATAAGACCTCTGAGAAACATTAATAAATCTAGCACCATTATAAGGTAAATAAGTACTTGGATATGTACCACTTGTATGAAAATCAATAACAATTGAATAACAAAAATATTGATTTCTTGCACAGCCTGGAACTGAAACTTTTTCTTTAAAACCAATCGTTATGTAAGAATTATATTTTACGGTTGCCTGATACCGGATAAAATTTATAATTTTTTTATCATGACTCAAAATATAAACCGTTACGTCTTCCGCATAATAACTTCCATTATCATGAATTTGAGTTGGGATTTGAATTCCATGAATTCTTTTAACGGTCGGATAAATTATAACTTTAGACGTATACGCACTAGCAGTATTTAATGTATAAATAGAATTTTTAATATAAATTTTAGTATTATTTAAAGGACACATATTTAATTTAGCATTAATAACATTAAAATTAATAACTTTTTTAGAATTAGCATTAATTTGGCGTGTATTCGTATTTGTAGATAATGTTTCAGAAATATTTATTTTACCAGGTGCTATTAAATTTGAAATTATGGATAAACTTTCAGAGCATGTTAATAATTTTGAGTTGAATTGTATATTTAAAAATTCACTAGCAGATAGAGTTAAGAATCTTATTTGTTTTAATGTATTTCCTAATACAGTACGATATGAGTTTGAATTTTCTGGTAGATTTTGTCGTTTTATTTCACTTTTAGCCCAATTTAAAATTGATTCAAATAATTTAATTTCTGAGTTTATGTTTAAATTTTCTTGTGATACGAATGTTATTAATGTGGTTTGAGGGATTTTTGTGAATTGTGGATCTTTTAATACGTCTTCAGTGCGTCTTTGTGTCACCTGTAACATATGGGGAAAATCAATCAATCAATCAATCAATGAGGAAAGCTACAAAAATTTAGGGTGTAATTTTATTTCTTTCTAAAAGAGGGCATTGCTCTGAATCGGTAGAAATGGGAATTTCTAAATTTTGAGCTGATTATGTATTTTTGATTAATTTTTTTAAAGTTGCAAAATGACGTCAAGGTCTGTAACTTCTGTCTATGCCCACATGCAAAAGTTACCGCACAAAAAAATCATTTTTCAATTTGCAAAAAAAAAAAAAAAAAAAAAAAAAAAAAAAAACGAAAAAAAAAAAAAGAAAGAAGAAAAAGAAAGAAAGAAGAAAAACGAAAAACTATTTTTTTTTGTTTATGGCCTTATTTTAGTAATATTTTTATATAATTAAAAATTTTAAAATGTTAGAAATTTTATATAAATATGAATTTCAATAGGAAAAAAATATATATATATTACTAACATAACATAACAATATTATGTAAAATTCCAGGCATGCAAAACTGTCCACACAAATGTCAAAGGCCACGATGGTTTGTCCACTTGTTGGCTTGAGCTCGATATCTGACGTATTTTCTGCACACTCATTTTCTGATGTTGCAAAAAAATACTCATTTTAGACATTTTTTTTTGAAAAAAAAAACATTATTTATTTTTGTGGGAAAGTTTACTTTAATTCAATCCATGATCCATCCACATTCAATCAAATAATTCGTGCAAAAAAAAAAATAATAATAATAATTTATTATCAAATATAGACAAACTAGTTATTTTAATGTTAATATGTATAGTTTTTTACAATACAGCGATTGGCAATACGTTTTTACTTTGTTCTGTTATTCGAATATTTGAAAATATATTAAACAGTATTTATAAATCGTCGTAAGGACTAAATGATACATCATATTTGTGTCTGTCTGCCCCTAATCTGTCCACTACCAATACTAGACCACATAAGTATATTCACCTGCAAAGCAGTTTCCATAAGCACGGTATCATTGACCGTCCTCGCGCACTCCAACCCTCGCCACACGTTGCTAGGGTACAAATGTGACCACAGGTATGCACGGCACTGAAGTGTGATGTCTGGTATTTGGAACCTCAGAGACAGGTGTAGTAAACTGCAAGCGTCATCGTAGTTGAGAACACACAGTTGGCCGGTGTACATGTATCTAATTAATTAAATTATAATAATTATCATAACATTAAAAATTAAAATATTTTATATTCATATTATGATACAGTAGAATTCACAGGGGATATCTTTATAAATACTTTTTTTATCGTTTTTAGCAGAATAAAAATTATCTACAAACTTTTTTCAAAATTTGCACGAAATAAAAACTGCATATCGTATTATGGCTAAATTAAAAAAAGCAGGCAAAGAAGGAAAGAATGTAAATTTAACATCAAATTCTTACTAAAAAAAAAAAAAAAAAAAAAAAAAAAACTATTTTTTTATAAGATGTTAAAAAATAAAATATTATTAATATATAAAAAAAGATGCTTAAAAAACTCATATATAATATAATTTACCAATATTGAAATATAAAAGTTTTTTCATTAAAATTTTAAATTTTTAGGTTGCAAAAGTGATCCAATGAAAGAAAAATTATCTTATGATAAACAAGGAAAAAGTGCAAATTGTATACTTAAATTTCGCAATCTCGATACTATAAGGAAATACATAATGTAATTAAGATAATACTTGTAATTGCTCTACTTACTCAAGTAATATCTTGAAAATAGCCGGCGTGATATCTGAGATCCTAAAGTGTTGTTCCTTATTGTCACTGGTGAGATTGAATAACGTCTCGAATACTGGACTGGCTCGTTGTAAGAGTAATTTGTGTACGCGGAATATCTAGTAAGTAAATAAGTAAATGTAATGAGGAAGGTGAATTATTTTTAACCCCCGCACTTTTTATGACATTTTTGAAAAGAGCGTTAAAAAATTTTGAGGTGCTATTTTTTCTTAGAACCATGGAAAAAGCCTGTGACGTCATCAATCGGATATTTATTTCGGAAAGTATTGACCGTAGAAGGTTCAGTAGCCAGTTTTTTGAAATCCTGAGGACGAGCTGATTTCATTAAACTGGTTACTGAACCTCGAACGATAAAAAAGTGGACTGATGACGTCACAGGCTTTATAGGCCGATTTTCGAAAATTAATTAAAAATATTTCACATGCTCTAATCGTCCTAAGAAAAAATACCGCCTCAAAAATTTTTTAAAGCTCTTTCCAAAAATATCATTAACTCAACAAAAAAAATTTAATTCAACTTCCTCATTAATTAGTTAAGTACGTAGTAAGTAAGTAAGTAAGTAAGTAAGTAAGTAAGTAAGTAAGTAAGTAAGTAAGTAAGTAAGTAAGTAAGTAAGTAAGTAAGTAAGTAAGTAAGTAAGTAAGTAAGTAAGTAAGTAAGTAAGTAAGTAAGTAAGTAAGTAAGTAAGTAAGTAAGTAAGTAAGTATGTAAGTAAGTAAGTAAGTAACTATGTAAGTAAGTAAGTAAGTAAGTAAGTAAGTAAGTAAGTAAGTAAGTAAGTAAGTAAGTAAGTAAGTAAGTAAGTAAGTAAGTAAGTAAGTAAGTAAGTAAGTAAGTGAGTAAGTGAGTAAGTGAGTAAGTGAGTAAGTGAGTAAGTGAGTAAGTGAGTAAGTAAGTAAGTAAGTAAGTAAGTAAGTAAGTAAGTAAGTAAGTAAGTAAGTAAGTAAGTAGGTAAGTAAGTAAGTAAGTTATTAAGTAAGTAAGTAAGTAAGTAAGTAAGTAAGTAAGTAAGTAAGTAAGTAAGTAAGTAAGTAAGTAAGTAAGTAAGTAAGTAAGTAAGTAAGTAAGTAAGTAAGTAAGTAAGTAAGTAAGTAAGTAAGTAAGTAAGTAAGTAAGTAAGTAAGTAAGTAAGTAAGTAAGTAAGTAAGTAAGTAAGTTATTAAGTAAGTAAGTAAGTAAGTACAGTACAGTACAGTACAGTACAGTACAGTACAGTACAGTACAGTACAGTACAGTACAGTACAGTACAGTACAGTACAGTACAGTACAGTACAGTACAGTACAGTACAGTACAGTACAGTACAGTACAGTACAGTACAGTACAGTACAGTACAGTACAGTACAGTACAGTAAAAATTATTTTACCCACTACATTCATCCTAGCTCTATAGGCAACTTTACTTTCAAATACGTTGAAAAAGTTGCATAAATTACAGGCGGTATATTTGTTTTTCATTATAAATACGATTTCTATATATGTTTGTTTTTTTAATACTTTTATCCCTCTTTTGCAATTGACCACTTGCAATGAACGAACTTTTTAAAATAATTTGAATAATTCTTAATGCATTTCTTATGTAAAAATCGTTTTCACTTACTTGCTGCAACAATTAAAAACATGTTATTGCAAGTGATCCATTATTTATAAAATACTGTATTATAAAATTTATTCTGGTATCATAAGCATAAAAAAAAAAAAGATACACACTAATTATGAATCATAATATTCCGAATTTGAATGATAATTATGGAATTCAGTACAAAAGTTTTTTTTTATATTTTGCGCACTGAGATTACACTAAACATTATATATTGATTGATTGATTGATTGATTGATTGATTCCACCATTACATAACATCATAATTTCCAGTGTATTATTTTATTATTAGTAATTTTGTTAATCTCTCTATCTCTCTCTCACCTGAGTATCGTTCTCCTCCCCCACAACAAAGGAACAATCAGAATAACGTCCAGTGCTCAGTAAATGAAGATTTCGAGATTCCATGGGTCCTATTCTCCAGTTCTCATTGCCAGACTTGAGTGCCTGAAAAATATAACGTTTATATAATTCCTCAAAAAAAATTCAAATAATACATAATTTTTTTACATTTTTTATAATAATTTTATAATGCAGATTTTTTTTTGTATAATTAAAATTATTGGTATTATCCTTACCGTTCCATCAAGATTGACAATACTAATCCATGATCCTAGAAGTTCATTTAAATCTAGAGGCTCAGCTCTGTAATTAGAAATAAATTAGATATCATCTTTTCCTTCAGTCTCTTATTAATCTTTTGAACTAAAATTATGTCAGAAGTCAGAATTTAAAAATGTAGTGGACATGGCATTACATATTTCCTTTTGGTTATAACTTATTTATCTTATATAAAACTTCTAATTGGTGGTGAAAACCCTATAATCCTTTTCTAGGCACTGACTCCTGTATGTTAAGGTGTAATATTTTAATGTTAAAATGTTTAATTTTTAAAATTTTAATCTCTCTCTCTCTCTTTTATTATTCTTTTTTTTTAAAGAAAGCATGTAGGGAATGTAGGGTCATGCAAACATCAATTGAGACATCAAAATTTTTATAAGAAAAAAAAAATGCTTAAATTATATACTTTATTATTATTTATTATTATATTTATTATATTATTATTTCAAAATCATTACGTTTACACATTTTAAGACTTTTTTTTTTTTTTTTGAATAAATTATTTTATTTTTTACTTTTTTTTTGTAGTAAAAATTCTTACTTATTTTGATTTTAATTTCAATTTCATATTATTATATTTTTATTCTTATTATTTTTTGCAAAATTCATGCATGCATATGAAGTAACACAAATAAGTTACATACTTATATATTACGTTAATTTACTTATATGTATAAAACATAAGATTATAATTACACTTACGTGAGCTGTGTTTGCTGTGTAGTTTGGCTGCTAAACAGATCACTCGACCTGGAGGAGAATTCTTCTTCATCGTTGAGTATGAACGTCGAGGATTCTTCAGTCACCTCGTAGGCGACAACAATACTCTACATAAAGACAAACAAGTCATCTTTAATATTTGATTATAAAATTTATACGAAATAAATAAAAATAATAATAAAAAAAAAAGACAAAATAATCAAACGTTATATTATACAAAAATCATTAGCCCACAAAAAAGCCTATATAGTAAAAAAAAATAATAATAATAATATTAAGAAAATAATGTAAATTCAAATTTAGTTTATAAAAGTTATATATTCCTTCTTTTTTTAAATAAAATAAAATATACAAATATTGAAGCCTAAAAAAAAATGCATCATAAAAATAAAACAAATGTATAGGTTTGTTTTTGTATATGTTCATGAACATGTTAATTAATGCAGGCATTAATCATTATAAATTTATATATCATATTTAGATTTTAGAATAACATGTTTTTTAACAGTTAAGAATTCGAGAGCCTTTAAATATTCATAATTAGTCAGTTTTCGCTGCAAGAAAAGTCTATGATTTTTTTAATACATTAAATAAACTATTTAATAACATGCAAAGACGCACTATTTCAGCACTGTTTTTACAGTACTATGTATTTTCTTTGAAGAAAAAAAAAAAATAATTAAAACTCTAATAATCTAAAATGTAAATCACAAAATAATTTTTTTTTTCTTCTAATTTAAAATATTGAAAATATATACTTTAATTCAGTGAAAACGCAGCAAAAAAAAAAAAACTAATAAAATAAATTAGCGTTTATAATAATAACAATAACCCACATTTGTAAAACCCATTCCCTTACAGTAAAATATATAATATACTATCATAAAAAAATCTTAAAAAAAAAAAAATTAAAACTCGTACAGTTTCTCTCATTGCCCTAAAATAATAACAATAATGACAATATATATACCTGTTGTTCTATTTCATACAGCCACCCAACCATCACGCTGCAAAACAAAAACTTCCATGACTTGAACCTCAGCATCTTGCAGATGATCTCCCATGGACCACCTTCACTCAAGTCACTTCTACTTTTGCTACACATACATACATAATATGCAGTATAGTACAAGGAAGAAAAACTTTGAGTTAATTGATGCATACTTCCTATACTTTATATAATCTTAATAGTATTCACATGTGGTTTTAATTTGTATTTAAATGCATTTCTATGTTCATTTATTTAATATTTCTGTGGCTTTTAACTATTAATGTAAATTAATGCTATTTTTTTTCTTTCTTTTAATAAAATGATAATTTTTAAGTAGCATTTTTAATTTATTTGCACGTTATAGCAAATTTTTTATATTATAAAACGTTATAGCGTTTTTTTTTGCGCAAATTTTTTTATCTGAAGGGAAAAAGTGACTTGTAGCTTATTAAGAGCTAGAAATAAGGCCTTGATTGAGGTTTAAAGCTCCTTTTGATGTTAAAAAAAATACGTTTTTCCTATGTATTCCTGACCAACAAAATGGCGGTTTTTTTATATGAATGCAACCCGTCTATATAGTATTGTACATATTATAGAATATATATATAGGGCGTATGCGGATGACGTCATATTTATTGCGCTTGGAGGCCATACTTCTGGAGTAGTAAATAACATTGCTTAGCATAGGAAACTCCATTTAAGCCTATTTTCTTTGAGAAATCGGTTCCTTTTTTTTGTTATTGTTATTTTTCTCACATACTTGAGATAGTAATTCGTCAACATATTTACAGCATCAACGCTCTCAAAAACATTGCATAGTGGTTTTTTTACTGGCAAAGTGATTTATTTTCCTCTGTCACCCATGTTATTGAGTTATCCAACATGGCGTCGACTTTAACATGAATGCATACACCCTATAGTGAGCCTATCGATCAGTATCACAGCTTTTGTTTTCCTGACGATTCTACATCATCTCCATATTTATTATTTATTTTTATTCAACTCATAGAAAACAATACATAAAATTTTGGAGGTCAGAATGTTAAACCGCACTGCAGAGAGCTATATAAGCTCGTTTTGAAGAAAAATAATAATTGCAAACTATAATCAAATTATATATGAGACGAAATTCGCGGATCCAGCCACGACGGCACGAAATAAAAATGTTTTTGGATTTTGATGAAAATATTATTTTAGTACTACACCTAAGTGTGGCACATAACCCAGCAAAATATTTTCAAAATATTTCTATTATTAAGACCGCTAGGGCACTTTGAACGTGCCGCGGACGCTTTATAAGTGTCGCGCGGACTCTACTTTGACGCGCGATAACTCTGCCTCTAGTAATTGAAATTTCAATTTTATTATTTTTTTTAAATGAACAATTTTTGTAATTATATTAAATGTTGTGAAATTATAAATTTTCAATTTTTATTATATTTAAAAAAAATAAAAATATATAATAATTTTAGCCTAAATGAGCTATTTTGCATGCTTCGTAAAAAATAGTAGTTTTTTTTAAAAAAAAATACTGTTTACGATCTTGTAGGCTACTTGAGGTTTTGTTAAACATAAATATTGAAAAAAAAGTTAATTTTGTTGTTTTGAGTATTTGCAGAAGTGATTTTAAAAACGCATGTTTTGAAAAATTACCTATATTGACATGCAAATAAGTCTATGATGGAACTTGATATCAATAAAAATAAGTATACTGCAAGAAAGAACATTTTCTACTTAATAAAAGTAAAAAATAAAAAAGTTGTGTATTGAATGTCTTGTGTAAGATATCGAGCATCTTGCAATATGCTATATTGCGCTGCGCGATACGTCCAAACTACCCCACTTTTCATTTCCACGCCGCTTGTAAAACCCTTAAACCAGCCTAATTTTAGAACCTTTTTTTAATTTACAACCATAAATTATTATCCTGGAATTTTTTTCTTGAATATTTATTGTATGAATGTATGTTATATTTAATAATGAAAGCAGAGTCTACTTGGCAAGTGTCTGTTTTCCTTGCAAAACGTTTTGTTCGACAACTTTAGTGTTTAAGTCGTATAGGTCCCAGCTGTTTAGAGAAACAGAGTAGAGAGAGAAAGAGAGTGTAAGTGTACGAGGCAATGAAAAAAATATATTGTCTTGAATTCTTAAAATTAGATTAATTATAACACCGTGAGTTTTTATAGTTATATTCCATACAAGTTATAAAACTAATAACTTATCCCAATTTGTAAAAAGTGATATACAGTTTTTTTTTTTTTTTTACTGTTTTAGAGGCTGATATCACTATGACATTTTTAACAATTCCCACTTGTTATATATAAAATTAAAGCACAAATTTTGACATTTTTAAAAATGTTCGAAAAAAAGAGTTATGTCAAGTGGTTTTCATTTTTATCAGTAAAAGTGGCGTAAGAGTTCATTTTTGAAGAAAAAAAACTCTCGATTGAGCCAGATTTCGATGTAAAAAAAGGCTGGATTGGCCGAGATTGACCCAAAGCTTGGGCACCGAGATCACCACACCTCACCTCATCTGTTGTTTTTTTTTGGTGGGACGTCTAAAACAAAATGTTAAACACTCCAGTGCAAGATATGACAGATTTGAAGCGACGGCATCAGGATTACTGATGCTATCGAGTCTATCACGGCTTAGATGCTCCGCAAAGCGTGTGGCTCGAACTGCAGTTTCGACTTGACAACTGCCGGGCTACAAATGGTTCCCACATGGAGAAACCTTACTGTCATTTGCTTATCATCACTTTAAACTAAGAAAAAAAATTAATAAGACTTTTTTTTATTTATTTTTTTTTAGAAAACGCTGTTTGCCAACGTCTGTTTTTCGAAAAAAAGTCGCATTTCGTATTATTTTGCATCTATCCAAAAGAAAAATCAACAAATCACATTTTTAATAAATTATGCTTGCCTTGCTGATTGAAGGCATTCTTAGATTTTCAATTGATTTTTATTTTTACACATTCTCTCTCTATATTATACTTCTCTCTCTCTCTCTCTCTCTCTTTCTCTCTCTCTCTCTCTCTCTCTCTCTCTCTCTCAATCATCTCAATCAATTTTTGTTGCATAAAAATACTGCTCTTGTTATCTATTATTTTTCAGAAATTAAAAAAAATTATTTTTAATTTTTAAGAAATATTACCCTGGTCAAAAATCTTGTGCAAGATCTTGTGCAAGATCTTGACAAGATCTTGAATAAGGCAAGATAAAATCTTGACAAATCTTGACAAGATCTTGTGCAAGATCTTGCACAAGATCTTGAGTTAATCTTGCAAGATGTCTTGTGACAAGATGTTTGCAATCTTGCACAAGATCTTGCCGTAAGAATTTTGTCTTGTGCAAGATCTTGACGTCGTAATATCTTGCATTAAATTTATTTAAGACAAGATAAGATTCTTGTCGTAAAATCTTGCAATCGAATCTTGACAAAACTAAGCAAGATTAAAATCTTGAAAAAAAAATCTTGTCAAGACTAAGCAAGATTATTTCAAAAAATCTTGCAGAAAATCTTGAAAAGCGACTTTGCAAGATTTTTCCAAAAAAATCTTGTTAAGACTTTGCAAGATTTCTCAATAAAATCTTGCAGAAAAACTTGTCATCATCGCGGCTTCTTGTAAATTTTTGTAAGATTGACAAGATATGATGCTCCTATATGAAATTGAATTATCGCTCATCCAACATATCCTCTAGGCTGCAAGTAATCTAAAATTAAAATAATATTAAAATATCAAAGTATATGGTGCTTTTTGTTCTACAATCTAGCAGAATTAAGCCATCAAGAGTCGAGGCGTCTAACTATATATGATTGAAAAATTAAAATAACATTAAAATAACATAAAAAATCTGTTATTTTATAAAAATTGCTCATTCTGCATCAATATACTTTATAAAACATCGGTCTATCAATCAGTCCAGCTGCAGGTATCTATACTCAACAGTCTGAAAAAAAAATAATATAATGATTGTACAACAAGGGCATGCACTAAATAAAAAATTGATCTCGGATCATTCTGCAACAGGAATATCCACTTTTGTATTTTTCGTCAATTACTCTAACAAGATGTAAAAAATAATAATATATAATAAATGGAGTGTCTTAATTAGGCTAGGATATAATCTAAAATAATATTTTACAAAGCATTCAATATATAATTAAAAAATATATTTGCTTGTGTAATTATATTGTAATCAAAGCTGCGAGCAATCCAGCACGATGTATGTTTTATAACGTTGTCATTCAGTATATATAGGCAGCATTCTGAAAAAAGAAATCAATTTAATGTGCAATTTTCCTGCAACGTGTAGGCGATAACATCCGGATATTATTCAAGAGGCAGAATTCTGAAATTTAAAATCATAAATTTTTGAAGTGCACACTGTTTCTTGAAATTTTAATTCAGGAATAACACATTCATTATACAATTTTTGTTACTCCAAAAGAGATAAGTATATATAATCTGGAATTAAAGAGAGCGAAGAACAGTTTAAAATGTTATTTCGTACCGTCTCTGCAAAACGAAAAGTATTTCCATCAGCTGTAAAATATACTTATATAGTCAATGCAGAGCGTAAAATCTGAAGATAGAAGAAACAAGGTCAATTTAAATAATACTTTTTGGCCTGCAATCTATTTAAGTACATCATTGCTATAAGTATTAAATCTTGAGTTAATTCTTGCAAGAAGAGCTCGCAAGATTAATTATACTCTCTTCCAAGGATTAAAAAGTGCAAGATTTTAAATATTAAAAACATATTTGAATTTAAATCTTAAAACCATAGAGATAGACTAAAATAATAATAAAAATCTTGCGTTAATTCTTGCAAGATTCTCAAGATTTTTACTGTGAAAAAATCTTGCTTACACTCTTGCAAGAGCAGCTTTAGATTTTTAACCGTTAAAAAAACTTATTTTATTTCTTGCAAGATAAGCTCAAGATTAAAACCGTTAATAAATCTTGCATTGAATATTGTACGATTAGCTCAAGATTAAAACCGTTAAAAAATCTTGCTTAGATTTTCGCAAGATCAGCTCAAGATTTATGTTTTTTTAATGAACGCTCCCCCAAAATCACATTTACATACTATTTTTTCTTATATAATGAAATTATTAACTTAAACTCACCTCTTCCAAAAGCCTCTAGCGCAATTACCATCCACTCACAGCGTATAGAAATTAATTTGCTCCATGTTTTTGTTGTTTTCTCATGCCAAAGTGTCGTATGAAACAAAAAACACTTTCATATTAGCGAAACATCTAAATACGTGTGGAACGATTACTAATTATGTTTCTTACCTGTCAAAGTAATGTCTTGGTCCAACAAGTACTTCACTATCACTCTTAATTACGCCACAAAAGTAATAAAACACAGAGCTAAAGTACGGCGTCATTATCAACAGCAGCCATTTTATTTCCCATGATGCATTGCAATGGTAAAGCACCAAAAAAATCTTACTCAAGATAGTTATATGATGAACAAGACAAGATAATATCTTACTCAAAATTTCCACAAGAAAAAAATCTTATATGTGTTAAATTATAATGCAAGATTTCAAATCTTGCTCAAGATTCAAACAAATTTTGCAAGAAAGTTATTTCGAACCAAGATATTATAAAAAAATTAATAATACTTCAAAAATTCTTGGACCACGATATATTTTTTCTTGTGAAAATTTTGTGTAAGATATAATCTTGGATATTGCTTACGCAAGTTTTTAACGTGAGTAAGATATTCTTGAAACTATGCTTAAACTTCAAAATCTTGCTTTAAAATCGAATCTTGCAAGATATATTTTCTTGTTAAAATTTTGCATAAGATTTTATCTTGTGTTTATTTTCTTGTGCAAGATTTTTACATGTGTAAGATTATGTTTCTTGTCTAAGATTCAAAGTTCTTGCATTGCTTGTATCTTGCAAGATATTTTCTTTTGATATTTTTTGGCAAGATATCATCTTGAGAAAATTTTTTCTTGTGCAAGATTTTTACGTAAGTAAGATACTTATTCTTGCACAAGATAAAATTTATCTTGAACAAATTGTGCAAGATTTTCACCTTGACAAGACTGTCAAATCTTGTGCAAGATATACTCTTGCCAAGATGCTGATCTTGCACAAGTTTTATTTTCTTGAGCAAGATTTTTAACATCTTGTGCAAGAAAATTTAATCTTGTAACTTATTTTTTATCTTGCACATGATGATATCTTGTGCAAGATTATATACAAGATCTTGATCTTAAAAGTACTCAAGATTTTAAACTTTTGCAAGATTTTTAACAATCTTGCCTTACTTTTTCCAAATTTGCAAGATCTTGACTATCTTGAGGGCATCTTGCAAGATCTTGAGTTGATCTTGCAAGAATTAAGCCAAGATTTTTGACCAGGGTATACTACAAGAAGTTATTATATTTGAATATTACGAATATAATAAATAATTGCAATAGAATTTGGTTGGGATATTTTTGGTTTTCAATTGCTCTCTCTATCTCTCTCTCTCTCTCTTTAGCAAAAGAACTTTTTTGATTTTATTGCAGTTTGTAAAAAATAATAATAGTAATAATAATAACTAAAATATATTGAATTCTTTTTTTTTTCAAACGTACTATAGTATTTACATGGTATTTATATTATAATATTATCTTTTTTTATAACTACACGGTATTAGAATATTTTTTTCTAATAAAAGCTCTATAATAATAAAAAAACAAAACAATATAATATATAAAACCATAAACGTCAATGACTTTGAAATTCAAAACACTTTATATACAAAACGTATGTTTTTACATACAAGGCTAAGAAAAAGTAACACTACCCATTGAATATAAAAAAGTATACATAAAACTAATTCTCCCTTATTTTCTAAAATCTTCAAGAGAGGTAAAATCATAAACCTTTTTCTCCCCTCTAGATGACTTTCTCCCTCACGCTGTATGTATGCCGCTTTTAACAGCCGTGTTATTACATGGACTTTTTGACCACTCAGCACCGTTCTAAGTTGAAAATTTTTCAATAATTTATGTAAATTCGCCTAATTAAGGTAAATAATTCAATTATTTTTAAAAAATTGAAATAATTATACTTGACAAAGTCAAAAAATGCCAAAGAAATCGAATAATTTTTTGAAATAAAAAATTACATTTAAAGTGGTGTTCAGTCAAAAAGACCACGTCTATACGTTCTAGGGTTAATTTGATATCTATCGAATATGGCTTGTTTTAATATTCTGTAATTTTTAGCTTGTTTACATTGCGTGTTCGATTGACTAAATTCTAAATCTTTGTCTTCTAAGCATGATTGAAGAGCTGTTATCTTTTTATGTCCCTCAAAATTTAACAAGCTTGGTAACTGACTCAAATTTTGTAAAAGATAAGTTATTATTTTTGAAGGGTTTACCCCCAATTGGAGTAACGAGGGTGAGTAATTGTATGGATTTGTTAATTGTACCGATATCCGTTAGAACGTTGATTAGCTCGTGCTACTATGGTTGAGTTAATTTTCTGTTTACCTTTTGTAAAGAGCTAATTTTATTTAATAAGAAGTGAACTGTTTGTTGTAATGAATATTCACTACCATTTATTTCAATTAAAGGGGGTTGAACCAAAATAAAAAAATTCAATAACCCAAGTTGATAATCAAAAAAAAAGTTGAATTTAAAAAATAAAAAAAAATATAATAAAAAAAACGTTGGACTTACTTGTTTTTGTGTTAAAACTGACGTTCTGGTACCAAGACAACGCTAAATTTCAAAATAATTGGCATACACAGGGAGCTAAGCTTTATAATCCTGGTAATAATAAGGCAGCTATGCTTTAAAATCCTGGTAGAGGTAACTAGGCAGCAGAAAAGGTGTTGAACAGCAGACATGGTATGAAGAAAAATTTAACATAATTACAAGTAAAATTGGCACTTCTGACACCATGGCAGTGTACACGTTTAAAATTCGTTGTTCACTAATATAACTTAAATAACAATGAGAATTATGGTGAACAGGAGACACGAATAAAGACAAACAAAAATAAACGCTTGTTCTTGAATTTAACTCGTAATTTATTATTGTAAGATAAAATAATATACCTCTAAGGGCTGTAAGCTGCAACCTCTAGTTAAACCTTAGTTATCTTTTTTTAATTGTTGCAATAATCAAAATAACAACTTAACAAAGGTTTACTAGTTAGTTAGTGTAGCTTACGGGGGTAACTCTGCTTTGTGACAGAACAAGAATGAGAGAGAGGGACAGAGAGAGAGAGATGTTTAGGTTTTCTGTGTGGGCCTATCAGTTAGTCTGTCTGTGTGTCATCTCATTTGGTGGACGAAGCTTTTAATGTATTTATGTGTAAACATTGCAATAATCATCTGATGACCACAACGCACAATTTCGGGGATGAATCAGTAATAAAAATTATGAATTTATGCACTTTGAGCCTTTAATACTAAAACTTCCCTCTTTCTCTCTCTATATATCTTCAATACAAATACAGTATGATGATTAATGAATAACATATTTTCAATTACAAATTTCGACATACTGCAATAAAGAATAATGCAATATAGCATATTATGAAATATAATATTAAACCATTTTTTAAATTAACTTCACTATATAAATAATTATTAGCTTTGTTGGAGCCAATAATGCTGTTAGTAAATATTAAAAGCTTATACAGTTCCAACACAAGTTTTGGGATTGGTTGAGACAGCTACAATGATTGATTATGTTTATTAATAATGCGGAATAGGAAGTGACTGAAGAAGAAACAACGTGACGGTTAAGTGGGAGGTAGATAAAAGGTCTTAGCTTGCTGCTGGCACCAACCTTTCTCCCAATTTTACTGTCACATGGTTTTTTTTTTCGGTACTTCCTCTACCGTTTTTGATACTAAAAATACGCACTTAATACAATTCCAAAAATTAGAATGGCACGTGGTCCACAATCTTCAAAACATCTGAGCTGTAACGTCATAAAACTGCATCTGCCGTTTTGTCATAGAAAATTATAATTAAAAATCAGTGACATTGACATCCAAACCAAACGCTCATTATTAAATAATTTAGAGGATTTTAAACATGTTTTTTCACACCTCTATCTACGCCTCTATTCTACGCCTTTCAGTACTGTTAACTTAAATGGTTATGACTTCAAATTTTTAACTATTGAAACTGAACGTTAGTAAAGGAAATTAAATTAAAGTTCATCTCCAACAAGCATAATCGTACTATAAGAAAAATCTTAGCAACGAATTAACAATTGAAATTTTCCTCCCATAACATCACATTTTTGAGATTTTATATAGTTTTTATATAACAAACAAAAAAATAATCAAATTTGCTGTGTAGGAACGAGAAGGGGGAAGGCTTCATTAATATGCTACTTGAACATACTCAAAATGCAATCAATACTTTCAATCGCTCCTTAATTTATTATACTGACTAACTCGACTACAGAGTGGGCGATAGAGAGTACGGTACGGTAGGCAGAATACTGCGAGTGCACGCACGATCACCTATATACCAAAGGAAATTATATTTCGATGCTTCCGCGTCAAAAAAAAGTATTATTTGTACTTTCTATATACCACGGAGCATCTATAATGTGAAGTAAATGGCTGTTAGACCACGCACCGTGCTGCATGGAAAGTGCAGATGCTCCTTTCGCCACGCTGGTGGAAGATGCAAATACTCTTCTTTGACGTGGAAGCATCGATATTATCAGGCTCGGACTGGCCATAAGAGCAAGTCCGCAATTGCGGACGTGGCCCCCCCTGTTTGGAGGCCCCTAAGGCCCAAAAAGGGGCGTAACTAGGGTGTTACGCCCCCTTTGTGGCCCCTAAAGAGGGTGTTACACCCCTTTTGCGGACGAGGCCCCTTGATTGCCAGTCCGACCCTGGATATTATGTATAATATCCCTATGTAAAACGGATGTTGATTTTATGAAAAACATTTAAATGTCTACTTCGTGTATATATTATACGTATATCTCAAGACCCAAATTATATGTATATATCTTACGGATACTAAATCTATAGAAAGTAAAGGCTTTAAAAATTTTTAACAACAAAATGAAAATATAAATTGCATACCAATTACTGTGATATTAACTCGACTCCTAATCTGATAGGTACCCAACTTACCCATTACTTGCCCCGGCTCACTTATTGTTTAATTATTATTTTATTTATTAAACACACTTATTGTTTAACACTTACCACACTGCAACTGACTTTTATCTATATTTTGATATGTCAAGTTAGGTATTTAAGCTTTTTATTTTGGGAGACCTGACAGTATAGTGAGTTCTTGAGCAATGCCAAAAGCCATATACAGCTAATAAATTCTTTCAGTTGCAAAAACAATACAAAATAAAGTGTCAAATTATATAAACAAAATTATGATTCTACACATTAATATATATTTAAATTTTTTTTCAAAAGTTACACCAAACTTTTAAATAACAATCCTATAATTATATACATGTTATGTTTTCTTTGTAAGTTATTGAATTAGATCTTTTTAAAGTATTTTGATTCAAAGACTAATTAAAAATAAAGCTTTCAAACAATTAATTATTAAAACGTGCTGTAATTAGAACTTTTAATTAACATTTATTAAAGGTTTGGAGTTATACATTTAGTAAATATATACAAGTAGTTTATGTGTATATGACAGTTTCAAAAAAATTGCGTACAAATTCAGTACGTATAATATACAGTATGAAGCACAATAAATGTTAAATAGAAACTATTGGTCCACAAAATAACAATAGCACAGTGTGTCTGCTGCTGCTTGCAGTTCTCCGCCTTCTCAGGCTAGTTGTCATTGCAGTAGCCGATGACATATTTATACGCACATCTCCTTGACTAACTGGTGCACATCTTCTCTCTCTATCTCCTCTCTCTCTCTCTCTCTCTCTCTCTCTCTCTCTCTCTCTCTCTGTACGGTATTTTGCGTCTTGTGAAATAAACAATATCACATGCAAAAACAAACATGTTTTTAGAAAATGTCTTGTGGTTTTATCAAGCAGGCAAGAATAATATTTTAGTTCTGCGATAGAGAGAGAGAGAGAGAGAATGTTTTGCACCAGGCGGCTGATCAGCAGGCAAGGAAACATAATACTCTCGTTCTGAGAGCGAGAGAGATATGTTGTGCACCAAACGGGTGGACGGCGAGCAAGCAAGCTTCATACTCTGATTATAAGAAAAAGAGAGAGAGATAGAGAGAGAGAGAGAGAGAGAGAGAGAGAGAGAGAGAGAGAGAGAGAGAGAGAGAGAGAGAGAGAGAGAGAGAGAGAGAGAGAGAGAGAGAGAGAGAGAGAGAGGTGTGCATGGTCAAGGAGGTGTGCTTACATTTATGATTTATGTCATTGGGTACTGCAATGTCAACTAGATTGAGAAAGCGGAGAATGTCTGCTGCAGACACACTTTGCTATTGTAATTTCATATGGACCAATAGTTTCTCTTTAACATTTATTGTGCTTCATTCTGTACATATTTACAATCCATATGTAAAATATATGTACAACAGTATAATAAGAATAAGATATTAATACATACTTTATATGTTTGAAAATAATATGCAAATATCTGGTATAATGGTAGAAGAAAGGTATATGTATATATTATCTCATGTGTTCTGTGTGGGAAAATTAAAAAAGTACTCAAATTATTCATTTAAAATTTGATAAATAATGAAAGCATCCTTAAAAAATTGTTATTGAATTAATTTTATAGCAAATCCTACACAAAACATATTATGATCGATACAAGTTCAATTTGAATTTTATACATTATGCTAAAGGTAACTTTTTGTATAAAAACATTTTATACTAGTTTTTGTTATTTTGGTTACAGTTAATAAAGGCTGCAATGTTAACGGAATTTTCAGAGGTTTTATTTAAATTGTAAGAGTATTGACAAGTGTATCCTTGTAGATTTGTAATTGATTGAAGTAATATAGCGGAAATAATATCTTTTAAATTTGGAGGATGTTGTACATTTTCAGGATTTGTAGGTTCAACTGGTCTTGAAGTAGAAGAATCAGAATCAAATTTAGAATCCAAATTTATTTCTTTAGATTGAACTTGTTGTTTTGGAAATGGATTTTCTGCTAGTATTTCAGACCTTAACTTGTAGAACTGTAAAAAAAAAATTAAAAAAAAAAACTAAATTTAAGAATAACAATTATTTGTGAATGCACTTATAATATATTTTTTAAATGAAACTCTTCTTCTTGTGCTTCTTTTTTATAATCCATAGACCACATAAAACAACAAGTGTTTTTAACACTTAAGATGCCGGACAAAACCTTTTGCGTGGAAGGCCGAGCCTAGTGAAGCAGGCCCTGTTATCATAGTTAAGAATTACAAAAGGTATCTATTGAACGAAGCTCGTTTTTTTATATAGGATCTAAAATTTATTAAGCTGTATAAGAAAATAATTGAAACATTTTTATCGCAATTATTATAGCAATAAAAAATTAACAACTAAAATTACTTCTGTCAATACAGGGTTAATGAATAAACACAAACTTTGAATATTTATTAAGAAACCCTCTCTTAACCACTGATTAAGTTTTCGTAGTCAACACCTAATCGTCGTTTCAGGTGGATGAAAAGGGCCAAAAAAAGTTAAGTGAGTAACCGCGATTAAAATACCGCTAGCATTTACTTTTTAAAACCCATGGAACAGGTTTCAATCAACTTATTAGTCACGGGTAAGTTATTAAAATATTTATTAATAACCCATTCTACGCCCATTAAGGTGTTTTAACCCCGAGAATAAACTTGTTCGATTTTGATGAAACAAAAGACTATTCTGGGGTAATTTAGCATTTAGATTTCATTGGTGGACCAAGTAGTATTGAAAACCTGTAAATATATACACTCTCTTTTCTTTATGGGGGTTGTTGACCCCCGAGTATACAATTGATCGATTTTGTCACAACAAATTGCTATTTTGGGGTAACTTATTAACATGTAAGTTTTATTGGTAGGCAATTAGTAAAATTAAAACCCCGTAAATACACCCCTTTTCTTTCTGGGTGTGATTGATAAAATTGATCGATTTTGAAAGAACAATACACACACGTACACACGCACACACACACACACACACACACACACACATATATATATATATATATATATATATATATATATATATATATATATATATATATATATATATATATATATATATATATATATATATATATATTGTATATATATATATACAAATATATATATATATATAATATAAATTTTCATTTCTACTTTTTATATATTAATTACTTACAGCATAAGCTTGTCCAAAAAGATCTTTGCAATTGTTAGCCTTTTCGACGTCATCGTATCCAAACTGATACCACCTATATTCTATGCGCTCTTGTCTGTAAACTTCTGTAATTTGATCCGAGTGTATAACGTCTTCTAAAAAATAAAAAAGTAAAACAGAGGTATGGGCCTAAAAAATGATATTCCGAAAAAAAAAATACAAAATATAATTCTTCATTAATGTTTATTTGAGCATAAATGTATAACCTAATTATTAAAAAATATTATGCTATAGTGTCCAAAGGGAAAAGTAAACGTGAATAAAATATAGACGATGAAACTTAAAAGTAAATTTTTTGATACACAACCCGCTATCTTATAAAAATAGAAACAAAATAAAAATCAATTGCATTAATAAATTAAATCATTAAAATCAAATAAACTGATTATACAAACATTAAGAAAAAAACTTTTTATATGTGTCTCATTTCATATCACATTTGTAATATTTACATATTGCCACCAAATACATGTATGCACACTGCAACAACATACCCAATAATTTTTGCTATTGCTGTCCAAAAGTTCCCGAACGGGGCAGCGGCGGCCACTGCGTTTTCTTATAAAGATAGCGTAGGGTGGTTGCAAATGGCCTATACAGATCGTTCGGGAACTTTTGGCCAGTGCCGTACAGTACACGTAGTGTAATAGAGAAAGTAGAGCAGCAAACTAGTGTGTTAGATTTACACTATCCCCACATCCTTAAGATTAGAAAACATTAAGTTACCCAAATAGAAGCTAGACTAGCACCGAGATGCAAACGTAACACATTATGATTATTAGAGACCGGATTTTCAGGTGATCACCTTTTTGTTGTTATGAATAATATTATGTTCCTTTTTTATAAGAATGTCCACGAACTAGCAACTTTCGAGCCGTTTGAGATCAACTTTTTTTTATTTTTCACCTTTTTTTAGGTTTTCACTTTTTTTCAACTTTTTTTAGGTTTTATAACCTTTTTTCAAATTTTCATCACCTTTTCATCAACCTTTTTTACCTAAATGAGTTTTTTTTTTTAAAGAATTAACAAAACGTTTAAAAAAAAAAGATTTTTTACTGCAATTTTTTAAAACAGAGATTCATTGTATGCCATCAAACATCAAATTTAACAAATTTAACTGACGACAATCTGGAGATGATTGTCGTATGTAACTGCAACATAAATAAACTGGGTGACGAAATTGACATGGAAACACTGATTGTTGAGGGTGAAGATGAGGCAGAAGACGAAGGTGGGGCAGAAGAAGAGCCAATGACCGAATGAAATGATGTGCTAATTTGCCTCTATTTGTCTATTTGTTTCCTTTAAATATAGTATATTACAATGAATCTTTTTTTTTTTGTAGGTTGTACTTGTAACCACAAAATACCTATATGAGACAGTATAGCATACACTAAAAATAAAAAAAAAAATAAAAAAAAACTATTTTATCCTTTTTTTTTTTTTTTTTTTTTTTTACTTTTTTAAAAAAGTTATCACTATTTTTCTGAATTCATCACCTTTTTTTAGGTTTTATCACCTTTTTTGTGTAAAAAAATCACCTATTTTAGACCCTTTTTTACCAAAATTTTCACCTAAAAATCCGGTCTCTAATGATTATATTAAGTTTTTAATGTTTTTTCTTTCCATTTTTATTCTGCCGTAAAAGAAAGTTAAAATGTCGTTTTTTTAGCATAACGAGTGTAATTATAGAGAGAAAAAAAATGAAAGATAGAGAGAGAATACGTTAAATCTTATATATAGGGTTTATAATTATTATATATTTTTTAATAATTATGAAAAAAATAAAATAGAGAATATTCCTAATTCTTTTTTATAGACAAAATATATAATTTTTTATACGAAACTATGCCACAAAATTGACAGTATAATGCGTTTTTTTTTTTTTTTTTTTAATGTGAATCACAAATAAATATAATTCATCATTTCCTTTTTTGAAGACACATATGCCCATAATTTTTTTTTTCTGATTTCTTGTTGAAGTAACTTAAGTTAGTAACCAATTTTTCTTACAATAGCTTGCTGCTATAAAAATACTCTCTTTTTTAAATATATATTACCATTTTTGCGCCGTATTAATTTTATTTAAAAATGAAAAATAATAGAAACGTTCTTTAAAATTTTATATTTAGATTATAACAGCTAAAATATTTAAAGATAGACAGATATTTCTGAGACCACAGTTAATATAGTTCTTGACAACCTCTTACACCTATATTGATATTAGGAAGCATGGATGATTTAATCGTATTTCTGTTACTATAAGAATTAGACAAAACTATAATTACACTATTGACCCATTTACAGAAGGTCTCAAATACGCCGTAGATTTCCGGGCTTTGTAAAAAGAATTACTATCATTAAATAAATATTAAAAAATTTACAAATATTTGAAATATTTAATAAATTATATTTACGTTCATCTTTCAGATCTCGTAACCAGGAGTTGTAACGAGAAATGTCTGTGTAAGTTGACAATCTATTTCTGTTACAATTTATAGCGTCATTTGTATCATTTTTGTATCCAGATGCTGATTTTATTATTCCAAGTTGTCTCCAGCCACTTTCAGTGTATTGGTCTTCTACAAATAGACCTCCACCGCTGTCCCCTGAACATGGAGCTGTACCTATAAAAATATTTTTGGATATATTAATATATATATATATATATATATATATAAACGCACACACACACATAGTATAATACTTAATACTAATAGACAACTTGCATGCCGTTTTTTATGGTCTTAAAAAATTCTTTAGGAAAAATAAATAATATTGGTGTATATAAAACTTCTTGAAAAATGCTCCTTCCTACTTAAAATAATTTTTGAAATTTAAATTTTATTTGAAGTAAAGACGGTGGCCATTACGCCGAAAGACGGTTCGCATTTCTTTTGTTTTTTAATTGTTGAAATCGTTGAAAAAATTATCAGTTGCTGCGAACTCGTTCGAACGATTTCAACAATTAAAAAAACAAAAGAAATGCGAACCGTCTTTCGGCGTAATGGCCACCGTCTTTACTTCAAATAAAATTTGAATTTCAAAAATTATTTTAAGTAGGAAGGAGCATTTTTCAAGAAGTTTTATATACACCAATGTTATTTATTTTTCACAAAGAATTTTTTAAGACCATAAAAAAACGGCATGCAAGTTTTCTATTATGAATTTTAAAAAGTACTTAAGTTTATCAAATTTTGTAACTAATAAGGCTCGTTCTAAAAATTTGCTATCATATTGATTATGATTATATAATAAAGGAACAACTGTTTTGAGGCCAACTATAAGCAATTTCGCTCACATCCGCTTCCGTTTCGACTTACTGCACATGCGTAGTAATGAGAAACGGAAGCGGAAGTAACCGAAATCGCTTATAGTCGGCCTCAAAACCGTATGTTCTTTTACTAGTCAATAAAAGAATTAAAAAGCTTCTGCCGCAATAAGGTTGTAATTAAAATCAACGCTCACTATATTTTCCCTATTTGTTTAATCTTGACTGTATATAATATTGGAAGTAGTTAATATTTTAGTGATGTAGACTAAATTAAAAATTGTTGAACATGCCCATTATGGAATGGAGGTTATCGGTTTAAAAAAATGCTTAAAAATGACTATGGCTTAAAACAAGTAAAAGTAAGCCTAGTATTTCTAATTTAAATTTCTCCGAAATCGGTGGAGTAGTTTTCTCAAAAATCGCAAAAAATGTGTTTTTCCCCAGAAGCGTGTAATGTTACATTAGGGGACCCTTATAGCTTTCCCCGATTTTTCCCGCGCGCTAAACCGCGGATGATAACCTACATTAAAAAAAATATAAACACAGTAATCACACAAGTGGTGTCATTGTATCTACAATAAAATATTATACGAATTATTATCTACAATATAAGAAAAATTGATTTTATTTAAAAACAACAACAAAAATTAATTTTAATGGATTTAATTGATTATTGATTATAATTGTAGTAGTAATACATAATAAGTTATTTTCAGTACTTGGTGCTTAAACTGTGAAACGATCTACCAGATTTTTTTATATAATAAATCAATGAATTTATTTTAAAAAAAATTATAAATCCCATTTATTCCATTATTTATAATTTAAGTTGCTTGTATTTTATTTTAATTTGTAAAAAAATATCTAAAAATAGTATGTTTTGTATTATACTATTATATATAATATTTTCAATTTATTATTCTAGTATGCATAATTTAATTGTAAATAATTTAATAAAATATACGCTGTCATTTAAATTTTAATTTTGATAAATTAACAACACATTAATCACTACACTTTTATTTTCAAGTATTTCTTTTATTCACTATAATAATAATTTATATTCTTATTCTTTTTTTATAAAATTTCAGAAAATAATAACTGTTTTGAGTTAAAATATATATTTTTCTGCTAATGTTATAAAGTTGTGATATATAATATACTCTCGTTTAATTGGTTTTAAAAACTATAATATATGTTATACATATAAGCTGTAAGCTGCAACCTCTATAGTTAAACTTTAGTTATCTTTTTTTAATTGTTGCAACAATCAAAATAACAACTTACTACGGTTTAACTATTTAGTTAGCGTTGCAGCTTACAGGGGATATAATGTTAAATTTTACAGCAAGATTTTCAGACAATCTTTTTGTGGTTTCACTACCTTTTGTGGCCTCAATTAAAAAAATATTTTTATTGTTAATTATATTAATCACCATTTTGATATCCAGCACAAAAGACGTTCTCCGTAATCTCCGTTAAGAAAGTTTCATCTCGACGTACACATTCTTCGTTACTTATAATCTCCACATTGCCGGCCTTGGGAATTTTTTTGATACGGTTGTTAAATTCGTCTTTTCCCCAACCTACAAACTAGATGGAAAAAAAAAAAAAAAAAAAAAAAAAGAGGAAAAAGTTTAAAAATTTTGTTATATATACAGAGTGTCCCAAAAGTACTGAAAGAAACTAAAATTGAATATCTCCGTGAATTTTTGGGCTATTTGGATGAAACCACCACCCACCGATAGGAAAAATGTGCAACATTTTTGCCATGCCTATATAATTAGCAACCCCTATATTTTTCACCCCTTTACGGGGTGAAAACCAAAAATTCGGTTTTCAATATATCCTTTTCAATGTTATTTCTCAAAAAATAAAGTTTTTAAAAAAATTCTTTCTGGTGGCTTTTGAAAGTCACTTAGCCCCACCTAGTAAAAAAATGCAAAAATTAATTTTGAAAAACCACCCCTTTAGGAATTAGGGGGTAAAAACGATTTTTGACTTTCCAAAAATCACGAAAGTGCAAAGTGTACCAAAAATAAATTTTAAATGCTGTATTCTACGAAAATTTATTGCCTGGACCTTCTTTATTAGGTTTCTAGCGTTTTAACCCTATCCAACCCCCTGGGGGGTGTGGGGGGTGGGGTTTTCCACCCCATTATGATTACAAAAACTTAAGCAAAAGTTGTCGAGTTAGGTATTGCTCTAGACTAAATCGACCCCGCTGAACCCAAATCCGTTGTCAGATTTTTGATAGGTGCCACCCCTGACGCACTAGGGGTAGTTTTTGAACCCCAAAAGAGGGAAATTATTGGAAAATAAAGTCAATTTAAATTTCAATAAAAAACATTAATTTCGATTTTCTTTTTGCATATTACAGTATCTGGTTATGTTTTAACATGAACCCTATGCATATCCGGTCTAAATTACCTTAATGGGGGTGGCTAGGGTGCCATTTTCACCCCCTTTTTGATTTTTTAAAATTCTGTGATTGGTGTCGAGTTAGGTATTGCTCTAGACTAAATCGACCCCGCTGAACCCAAATCCGTTGTCAGATTTTTGATAAGTGCCACCCCTGACGCTCTAGGGGTGGTTTTTTATCCCTAAAAGAGGGAAATTATTGGAAAATAAAGTCAATTTAAATTTCAATAAAAAACATTAATTTCGATTTTCTTTTTGCATATTACAGTATATGGTTATGTTTTAACATGGACCCTATGCATATCCGGTCTAAATTACCTTAATGGGGGTGGCTATGGTGCCATTTTCACCCCCTTTTTGATTTTTTAAAATTTTATGATTGGTGTCGAGTAAGGTATTGCTCTAGACTAAATCGACCCCGCTGAACCCAAATCCGTTGTCAGATTTTAAATAAGTGCCACCCCTGACGCGGTAGGGGTGTTTTTTTTATCCCCAAAAGAGGGAAAATTTAAGAAAATTAAGCAAATTTAAATATCAATAAAACACATTATTGTCGATTTTCTTTTTGCATAGTACAGTGCCTGGTATGGTTTTAACACGGACCCTATGCATTTTCGGTCTTAATTACCTTAATAGGGGTGGCTAGGGCGCAGTTTTCACCCCCATTATGATCATTTAAAATTACATGATTCATGTCGAGTGAAGTATTGCTCTAGGCTAAATCGACCACGCTGATCTCAAATCCGTTGTCAGAATTTCAATAAGTGCCACCCCTAAGGCGCTAAGGGTGTTTTTTTATCCCTGGAATGGGGCATTTTTGAATTAATTAGGTAGTAACAAAACACACTTAAACAAAATATAGGAAATATCCAATGAATGTTTTCTTGTGCTTGGACAGCTTTTAACACGTGTTGTAGGCATTTCCGGTTTAAATCTCTAATTAGGGGTTGTTTAGATTTAAGTTCCACCCCTGATACAAATTTTAAAAATATTGCGATTGGTGTCAAGTTAGGTATCGTTCTTGGGTAAATCGACCCCACTGAGTCCAAATCTGTTGTCGAAAATTTGTTTACTTCAACCCTTAAGTCGTTAGGGGTTGATTTTTAAATGATTTAAAAAAATTTATTGCTCTACCATGAATTTATTTTTATTTATTATTTAAAAATCAACCCCTAACAACTTAAGGGTTGAAGAAAACAAATTTTCGACAGCAGATTTGGACTCAGTGGGGTCGATTTACCCAAGAACGATACCTAACTTGACACCAATCGCAATATTTTTAAAATTTGTATCAGGGGTGGAACTTAAATCTAAACAACCCCTAATTAGAGATTTAAACCGGAAATGCCTACAACACGTGTTAAAAGCTGTCCAAGCACAAGAAAACATTCATTGGATATTTCCTATATTTTGTTTAAGTGTGTTTTGTTACTACCTAATTAATTCAAAAGTGCCCCATTCCAGGGATAAAAAAACACCCTTAGCGCCTTAGGGGTGGCACTTATTGAAATTCTGACAACGGATTTGAGATCAGCGTGGTCGATTTAGCCTAGAGCAATACTTCACTCGACATGAATCATGTAATTTTAAATGATCATAATGGGGGTGAAAACTGCGCCCTAGCCACCCCTATTAAGGTAATTAAGACCGAAAATGCATAGGGTCCGTGTTAAAACCATACCAGGCACTGTACTATGCAAAAAGAAAATCGACAATAATGTGTTTTATTGATATTTAAATTTGCTTAATTTTCTTAAATTTTCCCTCTTTTGGGGATAAAAAACCACCCCTAGCGCGTCAGGGGTGGCACTTATTGAAAATCTGACAACGGATTTGGGTTCAGCGGGGTCGATTTAGTCTAGAGCAATACCTTACTCGACACTAATCATAGAATATTAAAAAATCAAAAAGGGGGTGAAAATGGCACCCTAGCCACCCCCATTAAGGTAATTTAGACCGGATATGCATAGGGTCCATGTTAAAACATAACCAGATACTGTAATATGCAAAAAGAAAATCAAAATTAATGTTGTTTATTGAAATTTAAATTTACTTTATTTTCCAATAATTTCCCTCTTTTGGGGTTCAAAAACTACCTTTAGTGCGTCAGGGGTGGCACCTATCAAAAATCTGACAACGGATTTGGGTTCAGCGGGGTCGATTTAGTCTAGAGCAATACCTAACTCGACACCAATCACAGAATTTTAAAACATCAAAAAGGGGGTGAAAATGGCACCCTAGCCACCCCCATTAAGGTAATTTAGACCGGATATGCATAGGGTCCATGTTAAAACATAACCAGATACTGTAATATGCAAAAAGAAAATCGAAATTAATGTTTTTTATTGAAATTTAAATTGACTTTATTTTCCAATAATTTCCCATATTTGGGGGTCAAAAACTACCCCTAGTGCATCAGGGGTGGCACCTATCGAAAATCTGACAACGGATTTGGTTTCAGCGGGGTCGATTTAGTCTAGAGCAATACCTAACTCGACAACTTTTGCTTAAGTTTTTGTAATCATAATGGGGTGGAAAACCCCACCCCCCACACCCCCCAGGGGGTTGGATAGGGTTAAAATGCTAGAAACCTAATAAAGAAGGTCCAGGCAATAAATTTTCGTAGAATACAGCATTTAAAATTTATTTTTGGTACACTTTGCACTTTCGTGATTTTTGGAAAGTCAAAAATCGTTTTTACCCCCTAATTCCTAAAGGGGTGGTTTTTCAAAATTAATTTTTGCATTTTTTTACTAGGGGGGGCTAAGTGACTTTCAAAAGCCACCAGAAAGAATTTTTTTAAAAACTTTATTTTTTGAGAAATAACATTGAAAAGGATATATTGAAAACCGAATTTTTGGTTTTCACCCCGTAAAGGGGTGAAAAATATAGGGGTTGCTAATTATATAGGCATGGCAAAAATGTTGCACATTTTTCCTATCGGTGGGTGGTGGTTTCATCCAAATAGCCCAAAAATTCACGGAGATATTCAATTTTAGTTTCTTTCAGTACTTTTGGGACACTCTGTATATATATATATAATGTAGCAAAATGTATAGTAAATTATGATGAACTTTGGAGTGCATTAAATATTTCTATTATAACACGTTAAATTATATGTATAAATATGCACTTTTATATTATAGTGTTTAATAAATAAAAAATAATCTGCAAGTTTATTTTTATCTCAATCTTTTTAGTTTTTATCCGAATATTTATTATTTATTACATCTTTTTGAGTTTCATATTTTTAATGTTGATATTTTTTGTAACTTTTTTAATTACAAAATTAATAATTTTTAAGCCATTCTTTTGCATTAAAGAAAAATTATCATTTCAAACACAGAATCTTTTTTGGGCGATTAGAAAAACCGGAAAAATACTAAAACCAATAATAATATTATTATTTAAAACCCAAGAACTATTTATAGTTCTTTAATTATTGGGTTTTAAATGTGAATGAATGAAACAGCTAGCACGAGCATTATTTGCTTTAATGGCAATAATGAATAATGCTATAAAAGATCATCAGTTAATAATAGCTTATCATAGAACAAACGTTTTTTTGTATTTTTTTTTTTTTTTTTTTTGAGAAAAAGTTTTTTTTTATTTATATTTTTATCTGTTTCTTTTAATAATAAATATTTCCTTGTAATTTTTTAAATCATATATATATATATATATATATATATATATATATATATATATATATATATATATATATGTATATATATGTATATATATGTATATATATATATATACAGGGTGACCACAAAAATCGCTACGATTTCAAGACGCTATAAAAATTAGAAATTTTATTATTTTTTAAACTTTTATAACATAAAATTGAAGCCTGATTTTACTGATTTTTAAAACTTAAAATAAAATTTTGTTGCGTTGCTTGTTTTTTTTTGCGAAACGCCAAAAAATAAAAGACGAGCCCGGGCCAAAAAAAGCACACTTCTGGGCACCAAATCCAGCTAAAAACAATTGTTTTTAAAACATTTTTGATTTTTTTTTCCACACAACATGCCCTATGGTGGCTTCTCAACGTGAGCACAATTTAGAGCTCGGCACAAGTCGAGACGCTTCTCCAGCTCGCACCATACATTCTGTAAAATGTGCGTTTTTGAGGCACATAGAGACCTGATGGCTCCCGCACTTTTGAGAGGGACAGTCCAAAAATTAACATGTGTTGTTGTGTGCTTTACGACCGCATCATTAGCCCGTTTATTTTTAATGAACAAAGTGGGAAGTTTATCTGGACCTGCTGGAGCATTACGCCGTGCCTCAGTTACTACAAGCCCAGCAAGAGTGGAACTATACGACCTAATCTTCCAGCAGGATGGCGCCCCTCCTCACTGGGCACTAGCTGTTAGACACTTCTTAAACCAGGCATTTCCAAACAGGTGGTTGGGACGCGATGGACCACTGGTATGGGCACCGCAAGATCTCCTGATCTTACTCCTCCCAATTTCTTTCTTTGGGGCTACGTGAAGGATGTTGTTTTAAAAACACCAGTGCGAAACATCAGGGACCTGAAACTGTGCATCAAGAAGTGATCAACACTGTCACTCCCGAGATGTTGCACAATGTGTGGCGCGAGCTTGAGGAGCGTCTTGATTTGTGCTGAGCTCTAGATGGTGTTCAATTTGAGAAGCCATAGAGTAAGTTGTGTGAAAAAAAAAAAAAAAAAAAAACATGGAAAAAGATTTAAAAACAATTTTTCTAGCTGGATTTGATGCCCGCAGAAGTGTGATACTTTTTGGCGTCTCGCAAAAGAACCAAGCAAAACGCAACGCAACCAAACTTTATTTTAAGTTTTAAAAATGTGTAAATTCAGGCTTCAATTTGATGTAATAAAAATTTAAAAAATCATAAAATTTTTAATGTTTATAGCGTCTTGAAATCGTAGCGATTTTTGTGGTCACCCTGTATATATATATATATATATATATATATAATATAATTGAATTTACTTTTAATTTTAAAAATTTTCTAATTTAAATTAACTAAAATCATACAAAATAAAAGTAAATTTAATGCATACTCACTGTTCCTGCATTATATTCGGTGCGTGATTTATCAGCTAACTCAATAACGGATATTTGATGTCTTTGTAAATTTGCTGCATCTTTTAATACTAAAACAGCAATATCACCTTCGATTTTTCTTTCGTTGCTGTCACTTGACTTTGCAAGTCCATCTTCATAGAAATCATTATGAACAATAACCTCATCAATCTATAAAAACAATTTTTTTAAAACATTTTTAAATAACCAACAAAATATCTCGATTCATTTATCTATTCTATTCTATTCTATTCTATTCTATTCTATTCTATTCTATTCTATTCTATTCTATTCTATTCTATTCTATTCTATTCTATTCTATTCTATTCTATTCTATTCTATTCTATTCTATATATTCTATTCTATTTTATATTCTATTCTATTCTATTCTATTCTATTCTATTCTATTCTATTCTATTCTATTCTATTCTATTCTATTCTATTCTATTCTATTCTATTCTATTCTATTCTATTCTATTCTATTCTATTCTATAAATTTTAATTTTAATATCTTTTTGAAAATGTTTTTTTAAAATTAAGTGCATTCAATGGTTTGCACGCCAAAAACAAATAATGTTAAGATTGAAAGAATCCGAAAAAGTTCCCTTATTTTCTGCTGTAGCTGTTCAAATGACTTCAATTTTTAGTGATTTTTTTTTTTACCTGTTTAAAAAACCTGTTTTACCCGTCGTCTGAGGTCAAACAGGAGCCCTTAATTACTCTTACCTGGTATACTAAAATTATAAAAATTTAGCTATACAGTTGAACTGAAACAAAAAGCCGAGTAACAAATGAAAAGAACAAAAACTATTATTTTTAAAGCAAATTTTTTATCTATCAACTCTCGTTTTTTTCCATGAAATATTTCTTCTAAACATTTTTTTTTCAATAATGGTTTATTTCTGTTGCATTTTAAATTTTAATGTTGTTTATTCATTTCAAAAATTTAAAGTTAAAGGGTGAAAGATGTGCGCTCAGAAGTAAAAATCATTGAAACAAGTTTGACTTGCAACTTTTAATTACACGATTTTCACTGTCTCGCTCTCCTAAAAAATAAATTAAAAAATGCCTATGAAACAAAAATCACCACAGTTGGTATTTGAAACTTCATAAACTTAACTAATTTTTGGTTCTATGCGTTTCAGAATTATGTCGATCATTACTCGAATTAAAATTACTCCCAAAAATTCAATAATTATAATTGGATAAAGAAGCAAATTTGTTTTAAAATCATACTTTTGTTCTTTGCATTTGCAACTCGCCTTTTTCCCCAAGGTCAACTGTAGCTAACTTTTAATAACTTTAGGACACCAGCAAATTTGTTAGGGCACTTATTAAACATTAGGTGACCTGTAAATATCTAAAAAAAAATCACCAAAAATTAAATCAGTCGAACAACTGCAGCAGAAAAGTGGAAATTAAAATTTCAAAAACATTTTCAAATTTGTCAAACTTTATATATATATATATATATATATATATATATATATATATATATATATATATATATATATATATATATATATATATATATGTATATATATATATATATATATATATATATATATATATATATGTATGTATATATATATATATATATATATATATATATATATATATATATATATATATATATATATATATATATATATATATATATATATAATTATATATATATATAATTATATATATATGACGTTCTTCAGGTGGATCGGTAAGCTCATCTGCCAAAGATTTGACGATTTCACTCAAATTTGTTCAAACATCGGTTAGTGGGTGGGTGGGTGGGTAAGTGAGAGAGAAAAGAGAGAGAGAGTGAGAGAGAAAGCTAGAGAAGTGTCACCTAGTTTTTTTTTAAAAGCAAATATTTTTTAATGTAGGAAAAGCAAATTCAATGAGTTTATTTTAATTGTTATTTAAATTATAGGAATAAAAAGTTGTGATTAAAATAAAATTATATTATAAAACAGAAATATTGATGGTGTAATGATAATAGGATCAAAAAGAATAAATAAAGAAGCAAATTATATATATAATTAAAATACTTATATCTACCCTTGTTTTTCTTCTTCTATATACATCTTATTTCTTCTCTCTCTCTCTCTCTCTCTCTCTCTCTCTCTCTCTCTCACACACTCTCACACACACACACACACACACACACACACACACACACACACACACACACACACACACACACACACACTTATCAATATACTTAATCGTAATTGTAACGTTTAGGATTTATTTTCAGATTTTTTATAAATCCACAAAAGAAAAAGAAAGAAAAAGAAAGATAAAGCTATGACAGACAATGTTGTAATATAATAATATTAATAATAATATAATATATTGTTGACTTAATATAATAATAATAATAAAACTCCATGTAACTATATTTTTAACTATAATTATAAATGCATTATATCATGAAAATAAATATCAATATTTTATTTTGTTAACTGCATCCCCTCTATATCGAATAACTCATTGACTATTTATTTTGTTAACAGTTCAAAATATGTGAAACATTATTTTGGGATTCATGTTATTTCTAATCTATTGACAATTAAGGCGACATAATAAAAGAATTATGATTGTAATAAATTTAAGATGGAAAGTGAATTTATTATTATTTTTTTTTTAATTGTGTTATTTTTTTAAAACTTGTTTGGTTTCATCATTTAGTTTAACATTTTTATTATTTTCAAATAAATATTTATATTGAGAGTGCTAATATGATGACATATAATATATTATAATAATGAAATAATGATGTTTTTTTATTTAAGAAAAATATTTATGTTTAGTTATATATTGTTATTATATAAAAATATATTATATATGAATACAGCATAATTAATATAATATAATACAGTATACCGCGAATAATTATAATTACAGCATTTTTTCAAATTTTATTACTTACACAAATTAATGTTAAAAATCTTACAATTAGTGTTATAACAAAACACAAAATAAAAAATATCACAATTTGATAAATGAAATAGCAGCTAAATATTATGTGATGATACTGCAGAAATATGATTTTTTTTCTTCTTATGCTACACGCATGCAGTTACAATGCCGCTAGTTTAGTTTGACTGACTCACACGTATTTCATACTCTACGTTACGTGACCATATATTTTGCACTTAATTCAAGTAAAATAATAAAATGTATTGTTTTAACGCCACAATTATAATACCAAAACATTATGCATAATTATATAGACTTAAAACATTCCATAAATTTTTGACTTAAAAATTGTTCATTTTCGGCTTTTAATATTTCTATTTAGACCACAACTAGTTCTGGTAAAATTTAAAATATACCAAAATTAGATATAAAAATGCGTTTACACCGGGTTTTGCCTTTTTGCAAATTTGCTCGATCCATACTCGATTTGCTCGATTTTGTATATTGATCAAAATTTCGTGACCAAAAGTAGAAATAAACTGACATTGGGGTTTGTGGCAAAAACTGACGAACCAAAAGCCGAAATGACCAAAAATACCTAGTTTAGTTGGGTCAAATTTGGGTGTTGATGCTATATATATATATATATATATATATATATATATATATATATATATATATATATATATATATATATATATATATATATATATATATATATATATATTGGGAAACTTTTTAGAAGAAGCATGAAATACACAGTTGGTACCTTATACTTAATTAACGTATTGGTTTAAGAAAGCATAAATTTCTTTTTTTATTAACGTGATTTAAACAGCTGAATTATCCTAAACTAAATTATTTATTTAGCACCGTCAAACTCTATATAGGCTATTAAGCTGCAACCTCTCCTCTAGTGAAATCTTAGTTAATAATTTTTTAATCGTTAAATTGCGACAATCAAAATAACAATAACTTAACTACGATTAAACTAGTTAGTTAGCGTTGCAGCTTATACGGCAAGGGTGGGTATGGCTTGTTTTATTTACGACCAAAGTTTCTACAGTGACAGGTTAGTCCATAAAGGCTGGTCTATAATAATGGGCATTCGCTGGAGGTGTCATAGTTAGCATGACATATTGACATAGTTCAGAAACAGCAGCTACTTATGGCAGCAGTTTTCATTTAAAAGTTGTTTTTTTAATTATAATATATATTAAATATTATAAATATATTAATATTAAACTCATCATCAATTATTAACTACATACAAAAACGTTTTTTTTTTTTTTTTTTAATTTTTTTTTGTTGTATTTTTTAGGGTGGGAGGGCATAGAGGAAAATTAAAGGAATATAAAACAGAAAAAGCAAAATATATACTAATATATTCTTATACACTTAATTATGTATACGCAATTACGCATGCATGCTCAAAATTTTTAAGGGGAAAGATACGGTGTCAGTTGGTTTCGAAGGGCTGGGGCAAGCGGACTTGTTTTGCGGCGCTACAGATTTAATCCAATAGCATTTTTATTTATCAATAATTTAAGCCCGATTGTTAAATGATTTCAAAATTTTTCAGGTACATAATTAAGCACCAAGTTCTCCAAAATATGCGCAGGTCATATATGTAAAGTTACGCCCCCATAAATTTTATAGAACGATTAAGTCAAATTTAACATTTTGTCTTAAAAATATCTTCTCAATTTTTTTTTTTGATAATTAAAATAACATCCCTCTATAGAAAACTTGATGCAAGAGACTAAAGGTGATATTATGCAAATTTGCTTAAAATTACATTGCTCCAAATAACGTTTTATTATCTATAATCCCCGAAAAAATCAAAACAACACATCAATTTAAAAATCACTGCAGCACTGTGAATGCTCTGCTGTTTTCCCTATTCTTATAATAAACATCATTGTTAGGCATACAGCTTTTTGGGAAAAAAAAATAAATAAAAAAAATAAGAAAGATAATTAATATTTGGCAACTATAGTGTACGATGTTTTTCACACAACATTTTTAAGAAATAGTAAGTATAGGGTGATATTAAAAATCTGGTCACCATCTTGGTTTTTGTGACGTCACACATTTAAAAAAAATTGTACGTGTAGAAATACTTACTAAAATTGTATTTTCATCTTACACTCTCTGTTTGTGAATATATGGCCAGGAACGGTAAAAAAAAAAAAAAAAAAAAAAAAAATGAAATCTGTGAAACAAGGGTCGGAGCTTAGAGGTTAATTACTTACGAATCTAAGGAGCTCATTATTTGAAAATGAATTAGCATATTTACAAACCCTGAAAATTTCATGTTCTTACCAAATTTTCCAGTAAAGTTGTTCATGTTCCCTCTACCATTGTAAGTATCCAGAGATGCCACTTTAAAGGTGTTGCTCTGATATTAAGAGTATAAGGAGTAATTGTGACGAGATTAAACACTTTTTAAAAACAGGTCACTTCGGACTAATTGGTCACTGTATAAACCTTGATATATAAGATACTGTAACAACTTGTACTCGCTTTAAATTAAAATTAATACTTTTCTATAGAGTAAATTATTTATCAACCTACACTTAAGAAGTAAACGATCGTGAAATCTTTTGTCGTATAATTTTTATGATTTAGATAAAAAAAAAACGTATATATTTAAATTAATTTACGTCATATGCTTCACCTTCTGCATTTTTACCCCACTCTTTAATTTTTTGTCTTCCCAAAAATACAACCAGACTTTGAGCGGGTAACGTGTGTACACAATGTGCAGCTGAAACATGTTACATAGAGATGACAATAAAAATAAAATATTTGAAAATGAAAAAAACATAGTAATAATAATATATAAAAAGGAAATTAAATGTGTTTTATACTACAGGTTGATCATAAAATCAATAGGTAAACTATTTTCTTACATTCTGAATACAATCCAAAAAAAAAATTAAACTGAAAACATAGAATAGTTATGCTCAATAGTTTTGCTCAAAAACAATGAAAAACTATATAACAAGTATTTTTTTCAGCAAATGCCATAAGAAATTTTCTTAAGTTTTTCAATTTTTTTTTTTTTTTTTTTTTTTGTATCCTGCAATTTTAATGACACATTTATGCTATTTAGGCAAGATACTACATACAAGATAAGGACACGCTCGGCCAATTTGGGCCGCCGCGAAATTCAAAATGAGCGTCTAAGCCAATCAGCGCCCGAGTTGAAGGTCACGTGATCAAAACTGACCAATCACAAATGCGATAAAATTAACATGGAACCAGTTGGCGTCCCTATCTTGTATGTATATCTTGATTTAGGCTCAGATTCTCATAGTTACTCTGACTAAAATGTGCAAAGCATATTTTCCTATTGCTGCTAGAAAAGGACTCAAAAGGTGTATAATTAAATGTTGTTTCATTTCATTGGAAAATATAAAATATTAAAATAATTTTTACCATAGCGGGTGTCATTAAAGAGAAAGAAGGAAGTTGAAAAAATTGTGAGCTTACTTTGCTTTTTAAGCTTTTTTAAAATATCTTCAAATGCAAATAAATTAAAAAGGAAGGCCTGCACACTAATTACAGTATAAATGACTGAATACACATAACAGGGTTGGGCGCTTAAACTTGCACTCATTTCAATCTTGATTTCCCACCGATCTGTTTGAGCGATTTTCTTTCCGTTTAGTTTTTTATAAAGCTAATTTTATTATTTATATTTTATTATAATTATTATTTTTAAAACATATTTAACATTTATGAAAAAAAAAAAAAAAAAAAAAAAAAAAACAACAGAATATCAATCTTAAAACATAATATTTCTTAATATTATATATTTTATTATTATTTTTATTATTAATTCCTTATTATTACATAATATCTCTATATTTTATATTTTTAGTTTTAACTTTTACATATACTTAAACATAGGGAATAGATGAGGTGTGTAGCTATATATGTTAATTAAGTTTATGGGTCTTCTGACCTATTAAAAGGTCAGTGCAACCACTCTCAACACAGAAACCCTCACATATATATTACTCACCATTCATGCAATCTAAAACATTTTTAATTGCAGTTTCAATATATTTTTATACTTTTTTTGGTTATTCCATTTATTCTTCACATATATATTTTAAATATAGTTCCAAAGTAACACACCTATAATTACCAACTATACTATCTATCATATGTGCTAGTAGCCATATGATCAGTAAAGAGAAAATATAAAAAAATATACAAGGTGTTTATATAAATTTTTACTTTTTCAGAAGCGTTTTTTAATATTATGAAGTTTATTGACAAATTAGACTTATTATACATCAAATTAAAGCTTAAGTTTTGACATTTTGTTTTCTGTTCTTAAAAATAAGATTTGTTGATTTTTCTTTTGGATAGATGCAAAACAATACGAAGTGCGATTTTTACGAAAGACAGACGTTAGCAAACAGCGTTTTCCTAAAAAAATAAAAAACGTCTTATTAATTTTTTTTTCTTAGTTAAAAGTGATGATAAACAAATGACATTAAGGTTTCTCCATGTGGGAAACCATTTGTTGCCCGGCAGTTGTCAAGTCAAAACTGTAGTTCGAGCCACACGCGTTGCGGAGCATCTAAGCCGTGATGACTCGATAGCATCAGTAATCCTGATGGCGTCGCTTCAACTCTGGTATATCTTGCACTGGATTCTTAATTTTTTTGTCTTTGACATCCCACAAGAAAAAATCAGGTGGGGTGAGGTCTAGTGATCTCGGTGCCCAAGCTGTGGGTCCATCTCGGCCAATCCAGCCTTTCTTTACATCGAAATAAGGCACAATCGAGAGTTTTTTCTTCAAAAATGGACTCTTACGCCACTTACTTATTAAAAATCACTTGACATAACTTGTTTTTGCGAACATTTTTAAAAATGTCAAAATTTGTGCTTTATATATCAAATAATCTATACTGTCTTCATTCATTCATTCATTCATTCATTCATTCATTCATTCATTCATTCATTCATTCATTCATTCATTCATTCATTTATTCATTCATTCATTCATTCATTCATTCATTCATTCATTCATTCATTCATTCATTCATTCATTCATTCATTCATTCATTCATTCATTCATTCATTCATTCATTCATTCATTCATTCATTCATTCATTCATTCATTCATTCATTTCTCTCTCTCTTTCTTCCTTCCCTCCTTACTTTTTTTCTTTTTTTGCACCCAAAAAAATTAGCTGTTTTTATTGTAGTTTTAGTTGAAATTAACAGTTTTGAAATTTTGTTAATAAAATATTAATATATATATATATATATATATATATGCTTGCTTATATATATGGGTGCTTTTATATGATTATTTGATTATATGATAAGTTGGGATTGTAAAAAAATTTCATAGTGAAATAAGCCTCTAAAATAGTAAAAATTTAAATAAACACCCTGTGTGTATATATATATATATATATATATATATATATATATATATATATTAATATTTTATTAACAAAATTTCAAAACTGTTAATTTCAACTAAAACTACAATAAAAACAGCTAATTTTTTTGGGTGCAAAAAAAGAAAAAAAGTAAGGAGGGACGGAAGAAAGAGAGAGAGAAATGAATGAATGAATGAATGAATGAATGAATGAATGAATGAATGAATGAATGAATGAATGAATGAATGAATGAATGAATGAATGAATGAAGACAGTATAGATTATTTGCTGTATCAGATTATAATAAAATATTATCTCTCTTTTCTATTTCTTTTATAAATAAAATTCAAACTGATTTTTTATTCTGTGATATATGCAGTATTGAATAATTTTTTAAAAAAAAATATAACAAATATATTTGTAATATACATGTACCTTTATAATTAAATTTTATAATAAACTCTAAAAATAATTCACTCGTCACTATAAGTAAATAATATTATTTACTATAATAACTAAAGTTAAATATATTTTTTAACCCTGGAATGTATATAGACCTGGACATTTGGACCTTTTACACCTTAAAATGCAAAATTTCTACTTGAAAATATTGTCAAGGTGTGCAGAGCATGCCGTATATAGTCAAAACATACCGTGTTGGTAATGTTAATTAGTAATCGAAATTATTATGTTTGATTACTCGCGTTTTGAATTAAAAATAAATTATCACTATTGCTTACTTTTGCAATAATTGCAATAATGATTAGTAGTTTATTGTGTCACGTTTGTTTTAACTTTGACTGTAAACACAAAATGGGTATAAGGAGGGTTCGGTTTTACCCTCGATGGGTATTTGCAACCCATCAATTTATATATCAGGAATATTTATTTTTTTGCGCTCTACACGGTGATTATCTTTGAATTGTTCTTACAATTAGTGCAAGCCAACTATTTTTAAAACCCAAAAAAACTGTGTTAAGAGGGTACCCTTCTTTGTTTTTACAACCCAAAAACTTTTTGTCTTATATTTTTATACAACATATATTTTTCAGTTAATTTTACGTTAAAAATTACGAATTTGAAGTTAGTTTTTCGATATCTATATTTTTGACGCGATGGTGACGCTTTCAAATAACTGACTCCTTGAAAGCGTCTCAAATATGTCGAATTTGCTCAAAAATCCTGTACAAGATCTTGTTCAGGATCTTGCATGATCTTGTGCAAGATTTTTAATCTTGCCCTGCAAGATCTTGGCCAGGATCTTGCAAGATCTTGCACGGGTTCCTGCAAGATCTTGCAAGATCCTGCAAGATTTTTTTCAAATTTCTTGCTCAGGATCTTGCTCAGGATCCTGTGCAAGATTTTTTAATTAAAATTTTTAGTAATTAAAAGCGCTGAACACCTGTGGGTGACAAACTTAAATCCTAAAATATGTTATAAAAAGCAAAATTGATTTTTTTTTTCATATTTTACAACGTTTAATTTAATTTTATATTTGATTTCTTAATGATGTACACCCATCTTAGTACTGGCCACGCTCGACGTTGCTTGACTTCGGTGATCGCGTAGAAGTTCCCTGGACCATTCTGCCATCATGACATCTTGTATTATAGATAGTTGAATGTTCTATTTATACTTTGATATTGCTATTGACGTGTTATAACATGTTTTTCTAACATGCTTTGCCCATTTCTACCCCAAAAAGTTCACCCCAGGGTAAATTAATTACAAAATAGAAGAATTATAATTATTGAATGAAAATAATTGTAAAATATTAGGTTTTTTAATTGTAAATTCACCATAAATTAGTACTTATTGAAAGAAATAATTAACCTACCAACAGTTTATTTTAATAATTGTTTGAGAGTTAATTTTTTATATTATTTGGGGTGGAAAAATTAGGGGTGCGTTTTATCCTGCTCAGGAAAGCACAAGATTCTCAAAAAAAAATCTCAGGATACGCAAGATATTAAGATCTTGAACAGGATTTGCAAAAAAATATCTTGCACAAGACAAATTAAATTTGTCCTGCAGGATCTTGCAAGACCCCGTGCAAGATCATATAGGATCCTGTGCAAGAGGTCCTGAACAGGACTTTTAATTTTTCTTGCAAGATCCTGTGCAAGATTGGCAGGATCTTGTGCAAGACGTTCCCACTCAAGATCATAAAATTTGTCTTGCAAGATCTTGCATGACCCCGTGCAAGATTATGCAGGATCCTGTGCAAGATCATGCAGGATCCTGCAAGAAATTTGTCTTGCAAGATCTTGCAGGATCTTGCAGGACCCCGTGCAAGATCTTGCAAGATCTTGCGCAGGATCTTGCAAGAAGCCAAATCTTGCAAGATCTTGCGGGGTCCTGCAAGATCCTGCGCAGGATTTTTGAGCAGGGAAAGAATAAAAGGAAATAAAATGCTCAAAAAGGTTAAATATATAAATATATTTGTATGTGAAATTAATTTATTTATTTATTTTTCTTTCATTTCCGCTGTATTGGCTAGAAAAATATGCCAAAAAAATACGAAAAGGATAGCAAAATAAAAAATTTTCAATGTTGTTTATTGACGAAAAGTGACTTGTGCCCTTTAAATCTTGAAAACCAAACGACTTGTTGCCTTCATTGTTTTGGAAAAAAAAACGACTTGTTACCTTCATTGTTTTGAAAACCAAACGATTTGTTACCTTAATTATTGTTTTGAAAACCAAACGATTTGAAACCTTTATTGTTTTGAAAACCAAACGACTTTACTTTCATTGTTGTGAATACCAAATGACTTGTGCCCTTCCGCCACAACCACAACGATATGCAATACACGTGTCTTATAGGATAAAATAAAAGTTAAAATTTTTGTATTTTTATTAGCTACAGTGCAATGCTACTGTAAACTTGAAAACATCAAAATCTAAGATACGAGGTTACTATTTGATTTTGTCGATATGCTCCACCCATGCTACACTGACTCTACATGCTGCACCGGCATATTATCTCTATTTTTCGAATTAAATAAAAATAAAAAAGTTTCGTTTCCGGAAAAAATGACGTTCTAAAAACGTTTGTGATAGTTTCAAAATTTTATTTTAAATCCCTTACGATCAGCTTGGGTGTTTTTTAAATCTTAAATTACAGTAAATAAATTTGGGCAATCAAAGTGTCATTTTTAGGCAACAAAAATGCGAGAGACGGAAGCAAGGGCGCATCTAAGGTGGAAGGGGAAGAGGGGGGCGATATCACCCCCTCCCCCAAGCAGTCCACGTGGGTGGAAAAAAAAGAGGAAAAAAGTGAGAGAGAGAGAGAGAGTGAGAGAGAGAGAGAGAGAGAGAGAGAGAGAGAGAGAGAGAGAGAGAGAGACAGAGAGAGAGACAGAGACAGAGAGGGAGAGGGAGCTGAGAGAGACACAGAGAGAGAGAGAGAGAGAGAGAGAGAGAGAGAGAGAGAGAGAGAAATAAGAAAGGAAAGAAGAAGAAAAAACAGAAAAAAAATTATCTCCAAAAAATGAAATAAAAAATCGCAGCTACAGGGTATTTCTTTTTTACCTATAATACATAATTTATTTTATTTTTTTAAGGCCTTACTTCAGGGTAATATTTTTGTCTTAACACTCAATTATAATATGTTTAGCTTAAATGAACGAAAAAACACGAATTCTCTAAACTCCAATAACTTTCAGCTCAAATTATGGTGGTGACCGGGACCGAATTGGACTTGGAAATCCTTAAAAGAAGCACTAAATTTTCCCAATTACTTTTTTTGTACATGATTTAATTCCAATAAAACAAACACTGTAATTTTCAAATTAAATCAAGTAAATTGAAAAAAAAATTACCAAAAAAAATTTTAATGATATTTTTAATTGAAAAAAAGTTTCTAATTTGACTAAAATTTCCCGTTCAAATTTAAATTTACACATTTACATGTTATCTTTAAAGTGTACTAACTTAAATATTCTATCGTGTTTTTACATGTTTGACATAACTAAATTTTTAAGTAACATTTCTTCTTTACTTTGTGTTATATATATTATTATTATTTGCAACCGTCCTAGTTTGCGAGATATCAGTCGGTCACCTACCACCTATATACCTCCTTACCTTAAATCTTCCGCAAATAAGCCCCGTTAAGCGTGTATAGATACAAATTTTCAAGCTCATCGCTCACCGTGTGCAAATTTAAATTGATCAACTTCTCAACAAAATACCAACGTAATCTGCAGATCTATTCTTTTAATGAATTTGAGATTTAAAACAATTTTAACAATATTTTTACAAAGAAAAAAAATATTTAAGATTGCATATTATTAAAATTTAAATGGGTCAATTTGTGTTTTTTTTTTTTTTCCAAATGCGTTCTGGAAAAAATCTGAAAGTTATTTTTTCATTAAAAGTTCATCTTTAGTATACTTAAACCACACTGTAAAAAAATTCAAAGTTGGTCAAAATTGGAGTTCAAATATAGATTCCTTAGCAAAGACGATTTTCCAACACTTTTTGACGCTCCGTTCAATTATAACCATAGTTTTTAAGATACAATTTTTTTAATTTGATTTTTGGGTACAGCAAACCTAAACTTAATAAAAATGATAACAATAAAAATACACCGCTACATCATCTCCCCCGCGCCTCCCTCCCTCGAGAAACTACTTTGTGAGGAAAAATTAGCAAAATAACAATAATGGACCACTTGCAAGAAACGAACTATTTAAAATAAATTTTAACTGTTCGAGGACTTCGATATCTAATAATACCTAATATATCCGGAATCAGTAAAGTAGTTTCTCAAAAATCGCAACATACGTGTTTTTCCTCGTCAGCTTAATGTTAAATTATGGACTCTTAGCTTTCCCTGCGCGCCATGAGTTCCATTAAATCTAATGTTTCATGTTCTTGCTATCATAATTTTATGTTTTGTTTTGACCAATTTTTGTTTAAAAGTCTTGTTATTTTATAATGTTCTTAAAATTCTGTAGGTAACAATTTTAGTCTCAATTGCAAATTTTATGTGAAAGTTTCATTTGCATGATAAAAATGGATACGGATAAAACTTTTTTAATTTTATAGGACCTCAACTTTTAAATTAAAATGAGGTGGATTATTTGTCATTTAAAATACAACGGCTTGGTAATCGTTTATTAGGCATATAAAATTCTTGTGGTATATTTATCTGTAATAAGATAAAATTTAAAACAGATTTGGAATTTCAAAAATATGAAATACAAAAAAAACAAAAAAAAAAAAAAAACAGAGCATTATATTCGTATATTCAATTTTTTTTAAGGTTTCAGTTAACAATTTGCACATATTTTCCAATGTCATTAAATAAGGGTAGAAAAAAACGCGATAAGATTTTGTTTTAAAATTAAACTAAAATAATTTTAAAATAATTTTCTCAAGTATACTATTTTTGCGTTTTTTCCAAAAAGGGGCGTGTCCTTAAAAAAAATTTAGCCTGCGCGGCGGGCTGCCCCCTACCCCCGTCCTTACACTGGAAAATTCTCCTGGTGTCGCCCCCCCCCCCCCCGCCCCAAACCAAATTCCTCTAGATCCGCCTTGGACGGAAGTGATATTTTAATATTATTATCTTTAACCCTAGCACGCTAAGGTTTATAGATTTGACTCTATTTTCTTTCCTTTTAAAAAATTTTAAATGTAAAACATCATTAATTAAAATAAAAGTAGTCATATACTTTAATAAAAATTTAAATAAACGTATATATCAATTCATATTCTTATCTGCAAAAAAAAAAAATATATGATTTTACCCTTATTTACCTAAAACCTAAAATTAATATAAAAATATAAAATGTCATTTTCATTTAAAAATACAACTATACCCTGGCAAAAGTGTATCCATGGATAATAAATTATCCATGGGGATTTCAACATTTTCCCCATGGATAGTTTCTATCCATGGGAAATTATTGTCCATGGACAAATTGCCCATGGATAGTTTTTTCCCATGGATAGAAACTATCCATGGGGAAAATGTTGAAATCCCCATGGATAATTTTTCTGTCAGTGGATATTCACTTTATCATGCATTTTTTTTATCTATCAATCTATAGTGGTTATTTGTTAATATATGCTCTTAATCAACAATTTAGAATGACTTTTTGGGGTATTTAAATTGAGTTACATCGAAAAACGCGATAAAATTTTTTACGAAATGGTAATTTTTTGAAATAAACCCACTTTTTGGGAAGAAAATTTTAAAAAACCAAATTTTTTTTCATTGATTCTAGTTAAAGATTAAAAAATAAAAATTTTTTATTCTTATGCATTTTTTAATTTTTTGCACTCTCGGACTGTGTAAATGAGCTTGGATTGTCATATTCATCATGCCGCCACGCTTAAATAATTTTCCCATGGACACACAAAACTATCCATGGGAAATACTTAAACTATCCATGGGAATTATAAACTATGTGGGAAAAATTAAAATCTGTCCATGGATATTCAATTTCCCATGGATAGAAATAAAGTCCACGTGGGAAACACTAATATCCATTAGAAATATACTTAAACTATCCATGGGAATTATAAACTACGTGGGAAATATTAAAATCTGTCCATGGATATTTAAATTCCCATGGATAGAAATAAAGTCCACGTGGAAAATACTAATATCCATGGGAAATATGTAAATATGGGAAACCAGACAATATCCATGGGAATCATTGAATATCCATGGATAACTTTTGCCAGGGTATAAAAACAAAAATTTAATATATCAGTAAAATTACAATATTACAATAAAAAAGTATGCATGTTTTGTTTAAACATATATTATCTATAAAGAAAAACATAAGGTACATCATGTTTGTTTTTTGTTTTTTGCTCTTGCCATATTGTGTTTTCGTGCTATATACACCAATTCCAGTCCCAGTTAAGACATTGTCTTATCGACAGGTAAGGACTTTGGCTTTCCAATTAATAGAAAAGAACACATGCACGGGCCGGCCATGGCCTAAGTACACAGCCCGGCATTCGCCATGATAGCCTAGAGAAACCGTGGAAACATCTAGGCAGGCTGGTTGGTGCAATCACATCAATTATATGCACCTCCCGAATACTGTGCGTCGTCATGGAATGCATGTAAACATGCATCCCCAGGTACCAGAAAGTTTTCCGTGGGAACTCGGCAATGTTTGGGCAAAGATTGGGAAATGCCAATTCCTTTCCTTGACATTGCCCAAAATTTTATTTGGCACAAAAATTAAAAATATTCAAATTTAGGTTCGTTTCCTAAATCTCTTTGCCCAAAGTTTTCCCAAAAGTTTTCCTGGCTCTTTCCGGGGTAAGAAAAAAAGATTTTATACAATATAATTAAGATATATATCAACACAACTACATGTTTCTTATCAATTTTTTTTGTTATATTACATAAATAACGTAATTACATAAACTTTCCTAAGCCTTTCCCAAACTTTTTTTTGCCCCACTTCCTCTGAATTGTTCCCGATGCTTTCCGATAAAATATTTGTGTAAAAATTATTAATTTAATTAAAATTTTACCTTATTTATTAATTATATAAATGCTAATTATATAATATATCCTATTTTTATATATTTATTGTTTATTTCTTAAAATGGATGCAAACGATCTAAGATAAATTGTAAATAAAAATATAAATTAATGTTTTACAGTTATCTTAAGAGCTTCGGTGGCAGAATTGGTTAAAGCGAGTACTTCTAATCTCAGAGGGTCCTGGGTTCGAATCCCACCGCGGTAATTTTTGAAACCCTCTTTTTACATAATTTTTCTGTTATGTATAAATATACTTAGAAATCAATAAACTAACACAAAAAATAATTTTTTTCATGCAAATTACGTATGCATGCTAATTAGCGCCACCTTTCCCAAAGCTTTCCAAACCCTTTCCGGACACAAAAATGTGTTGGGAAGTGGATTTTCTATTCATAACAAAACCCACACAGCACGGTTTATCCAATAGATATTCATTGGATATCCCAATATCCAAAATATATCCCGTCCATTTTAAATGAACCTTGAATGTCTATGGGATATTAAGCTTGGATATAAAAAAAAAAAACCAAAATTAATTATCTAATTATTTTCAACCCGTTTTTCTCATGAGCTGACAATTATATTAAGTTTTATTTATAATTTTAATCAATAAATATATTTTGGGGTAATTTTTTTATATCCACTGGTATATCCATAGAATATGCAAGAGTGGATATATAGATTTCACTCACAAAATTTGTTAATTGAGAGATTTTATGATATATGTTATGAATTTATTTACCTAAAAGTTATATTTCATGCTAATTGATTTTTTTAGTCACTTTTAATATTTAAAATTCTTTATATCCATTAGATATCCCAAAAATATCCAAATATCCATAGGTATATCCACCAGGGGGCAGCGTTTATTTGTGAATTTTAAATGATGCTAATTTTTTTATATTGTGCTCAATAATTAATTTTAAAATAGTATAAAGTATAGGTTTTGTGCATTTAATTATAAGCAAACAATTCAAATCATAAAACAACTACAATTTTAATAATTAATTAACTTAATTTAATTTTGAAAATCCATCTCTAACTTTTTAAGTCAGACTGAAAAGTTGTGGTAATAATATCCTCCGAATATCCATATTATATCCTTCAATTTCGTGTCTCAGTGGAAGACACACAACTTCAAGTCATGAATATTTTCTGACTTGGGCAAAAACCAATAGCCCTTCCCCCGACCTGGGGGGGGGGGGAGGGTTGAGGGGTTGCCCATGTTAAATGAAATCACACAACTTTGACAAGTCATTAATATTTTCGGACTTGGGCACGCACACCGCACACCAATAGCACTTCCCCGGACCGGGGGGGGGGGGGAGTTGGGGGTTATTATTTGCCCATGTAAAATTGGGAAAATACTGAAAACAAAGTTAAAAAATACATTGCCTATATACCCCCCACTCCCCGAAACCCCCAAATTTTTCTATCATATCGCATTTAATTTAACATTAAATGTACTTTTTTTAATATATCCCATAGATCTACATGGTATATTCCAGCGGGCGGGACATTTGGATTTTCTGTGGACCTTCAGCGGAGATAAATGGGATATATTTTGGGATATACGTAAGATATCTATAGGTCATTCAGTGCTGTGTGGGAAGAGCATGGAAGGAGCACAAATGGCAAAAAGAAATATTTTAAAGTATTCCCAAGGCATGCCTGAAGCTTTCCGGAAATCCTTTCCCAACTGCGGACATTAGGCAATGATTTCGGATTTTTGGGAATGCCCGGGGAAAGGTTCAGGCTTAATTGCCTAGGGCTTTCCGAAGGAAAGCTTTCTGGTACCTAGGTCGTGCAACGTACGTGTTTGTGCTCTCACACTTTACGTACGCACCCAGCAGTGGCTCGAACCTATATTCGAATTAACTCATCCGTGAATAATGTCTGATAGTCACTTTGTGTAAAACTATAGTCAAAGTCAAATTATGTGTAAACGGTGAGTATAAGTCTGATAGATTGTGTGTTTGTGTGTTCGCGCGAGCTGGTCAGATGATATTATCACATTATATAGCCACGTAGCCGTCGAATATATAATATAAAATATATATAATATATATACAGGGTGTTCATAAAGTCTCTGAGGGTGTTTTAGACGTTAATAAAACACATAAGGCTCAACGTAAAATAAACTTTTGATACATCAAATTAAATCTTGAATTATGACAAATTTGAAAAATAAAACATAAATGCAATCAGATGATTATATTAATCTTACTGCATCAAAAACCGCAAAAAAAGAGAAAATTAACGTCCGATTTGCACCTTTTAGCTATTGCATCATCTGAAAAAACGCATACAGATTCAAAATTTGTAATGTTTCACTCGAGTTTTCTGAAACATTACCTCAAGGCCTCTCCACATGCGCCCCATTGGTAGCACGACACTCGTCGAGACGAACCTTTAGCTCGCGCGAAACGTTGCGGAGAGTCTGCGGAGTTATGGCTTCAATAGCGGCGGTGATATGCAGCTTCAACTCACGCACCCCTAGCAAAAATTATCATTTGAATTTTCAAAAAAATTATCAATTGATCTACACTCTGAATATCAATTGAAAATTGGGACTAATCTCCATTCATTTTAATGGTCAATCCACTAAAATGAGTGGTGATGTCATCTCATTTTTACGGTCGATCCACTAAAATGAGTGGTGTTGTCATCTCATTTTTACGGTCGATCTACTAAAATGAGTGGTCATCACATCTCATTTTAATGGTTCAGATCATTCAAACGAAATGACAATGGTCCTTACATTCAATTGATATCCACGGTGTAGATCAATGATTTTTTTATGCCTCGCCATATGATTTGTTCGCCGCCGCTCCATATTATTAGCATTCAATTTTTAGTATCTTTCTGATCTGCAACATATTAAATAATTTAAGTACATTATATTTTTATAAAATAAAAGAACATATTTGATTTAATTATAAAATGATTTTTTTTCGGTTTAGTGATCGGGGGGAACGCAGAAAAAGCTAAGGGTCCACTATAATTTAATACATACACACTTTTTTTTTTTTTTTTTTGACTTCAGAAAAAACTACATAACTGATTATAGAGAAATTAAATGAGAAATACTAGACATAGTTTTACGTGAGTAAAACCAATGAATTGTTTCTCATTTTTTTCTAAAACCGACAACCTCCATTCACCATTCATTGAAATTTATTAAATTTCTAAACAATTTACATGCTAAAAAGATACAATCTTTTGTACAAATTTAAATATGACATTTATTTTTAAAAAATGTCAGATATATTTGCTAAAAATGAAAAATAACATACATGGGAAAAAAATGAAATTGTTATGTACCAAAACATTTTTTTTTCGACATTAAATTGACTATTAAAATATAACCAGTACATTTTGTGACAATTTTGCGTAATAAATATTATTTTGCATTAAACTCACCTTAATATTATTCAAGAAACCTAGCTGTTTGGAGTAGTAAAAGCTCACACTCGATCAAAACATCATGTTGCATAAAATTTATATTGGATCATAATCTCAAAAAGGCCGACGGTGAATGCACGCCTCATATTTCAAATTAACCCAGAAAAAAGGTACTATTTATTAGCCTAACACAATTTTACTATTTCAGAATAATACATAAGTATTTACTTACACTTTTATAATATTCTTATTCTTCTAAGTTGAAATAATACCAATAATATTTACTAATATTACAGAGAACGACGTAAAACGTTGAACGCGCCATGCTTCCCTTCTCGTAAATGGCCGTTGTTGGCGTCAATATGTCAATGCCTTGTGATTGGCCAATTCATATCACGTGACTTTATGACGTGTTACATCAATATCAATTGAAATTTTGTCATTAGATTTTTAATGACCATGAAAAATTCAATGATAATTTAATCATTTAAAATTTTAGCCGGATTAAAAAAAAAAAAATACTAAAAAGACAAAAAGTAAAATTTTTCCTTTTTTAATTATATAAAAGCGCTTTATTTTGGCCCATTTAATTTTTTTATTTACCTCTCTCTCTCCTTCTCTCTTTCATTCCTTTAGCAATTTTTACATTATTTACTGAGCTTTTATTAAATTCAAAATAAATATAAACTATAATTTCTTAAATTTGTTTTGTATTTGCTAAAAAAGAACAGTTATTAAAAAAAATTGTAAAGAAAAAAAATTAAAACAAAATGTCCTGATTTTTTTTGGAATATAATTTGATAAAACAATATTTTCTTATCATGTTTTTTTTTTTTTTTTTTTTTTACAAAAAAAATGTTTATTTTCAGTTTGGTTGAAAACAATAATCAATTCCCAATGATCAGTGATCGTTAAAATTTCAATGATTAGGAGACATTTTAATTCGATGACAAATTCTAGTCAATTGATTTTATTACATTTTAAGATAAAATGATATTTAAAAAAATCAATTGATATTAATCATTCATAAAATTTCAATGATAAAGACCACTAAAAATTCGATGACAATTTAGCCAATTGATTTTTTCACATTAAAGATAAAATGATATTGAAAAATATCAATTGATATTATCATTCAATAAAATTTCAATGATAAAGACCACTAAAAATTCAATGACTATTTAGCCAATTGATTTTTTCACATTAAAGATGAAATGATATTGAAAAATATCAATTGATATTAATCATTCAATAAAATTTCAATGATAAAAGGCCACTAAAATTCGATGACAATTTAGCCAATTGATTTTTTCACATTAAAAATAAATTGATATTGAAAATTATCAATTGATATTGACTAGTATCATTTAAAAATAAATGAAAGTCAATTCAAATTTATTGTGAGTCCATAAAAATTTCATGATAATTTTTGCTAGGGACGCCACGCACTTTTGTCTTGAAGACCTGGTCTTTGACGTAGCCCCAGAGATAAAAGTCGGGTGGCGTGAGATCAGGAGACGAGTGCATTGCGTGTTTGTGTGGTAAAGTATAAACTGACAGAACGTGTGTTTATGGGGCACTGAACGTCCAGCCACAGCTCGTACGTTCCAACGTAATAGTCCCAAGGTAATTATTTAGTGCGCAGTTCTGTACGATTGTGTGATCGGCCCGTTATTCTTCCACGAGCCAACTGTCCACTGGAAAAACTACCTGAACATGCTTGAGAATTACGCCGTCCCTCAGCTGCTGCAGGCCCAGACGGAGTGGGGTAACGAGCTCGACCTCTTCCAGCAGGACGGAGCGCTCTCACATTGGGAGCAGGTTGTCAGAGACGAGCTGGATTAGGTGTTTCTAGGCAGATGGCTACGTCGTGGTGGACCCATGGCGTGGGCTCCCAGGTCTTCTGATCTCACGCCACCCGACTTTTATCTTTGGGGCTAAGTCAAGAACCAGGTCTTCAAGACGAAAGTGCGTAGCGTGCGTGAGTTGAAGCTGCATATCACCGCCGCTATCGAGGCAATCACTCCGCAGACTCTCCGCAACGTGTCGCGCGAGCTAGAGGTTTGTCTCGACGAGTGTCGTGCTACCAATGGGGTGCATGTGGAGAGGCCTTGAGGTAATGTTTCAGAAAACTCTAGTGAACCATTACTAATTTTGAATCTGTATGTGTTTTTTCAGATGATGCAAGCGTTAAAAGGTGCAAATCGGACGTGAATTTTCTCTTTTTCTGCAGTTTTTGATGCAGCAAGATTAATAATCATCTGATTACATTTACGTTTTGATTTTCACAATTGTCATAATTCCAGCTTTAATTTGATGTATCAAAAGTTTATTTTACGTTGAGCCTTATGTGTTTAATTAACGTCTAAACACCCTCAGAGACTTTATGGACATCCTGTATATATATATATATATACATATACACACACACACACACACACATATATATATATATATATATATATATATATATATATATATATATATATATATATATATATATATATATATATATATATATATATATAGAGCCATTTAGACAAATATTAGCTTTTAAAGTACGAAAGAAATGTATAACAATTTTGATATGCGATGTATAACATCATTGTTTTTATTAAAATCGTAATATATATAACTTACTTTCTGCTCCGTTATAAATATGTATACCTGTTATGATTAGTTTTCTGCTGTATAAGGTTCCTGCACAAAGAAATTCCAATCCAACATCTGTTATTTCAAATATAGGTATTAACCATGGAAACTGGCTTGGTTGTATTGGAAAAGTTGCTGGATTTACAAAAATTTCTGGTGCTTCTTTACCATCTTTGCTCACAATAACGTCGTTGACGCAATCATTTGCAAGAATCTTTGTTTCGACAGATTCTGAAAAAATAAAGTACAATTTATATTGGTTATTTCTCCATATAAATAGGAAATTTTAAATAAAATAAATATTTATATTAAATTATATATATATATTATATATATATATATATATATATATATATATATATATATATATATATATATATATATATATATATATAATATAATTTAAATATATATCTGTGTTAGAGGCACAGATCGAATTCAACGTGCGTATGGGGTAATTCGTTCAAAACTAATGCCTATTTAATTTAAAAGCTTTCAAAAATATAATAATGTACAAACATATGATTATACGCAAGAAGTAAAGTATAGAAAAAAAAATACAAAAGGTTTAAAATATACCATAAAAATTTAAAAAACCCAATATAAGAAATTAATATATATTTTTATAAAATAAAATGGTTTTTATTTGTTAAATTTTGGAAAAAATATCAGTAGTATAATAAAATTAGCACATTAAATTATACTCTAAAATAAAAAGTTTATGGCAGCGGTGTTTATTTGTTTCAAAAAGCAATTTTAACTTACAGCTGAAAATTTTGATTTTTTTTTTCTTTGAGGCCCGGACTATATGACCGTGGTGCGTGGTGCGATTGCATTATCGAACCATGGTCAAGCCGACTATATATATATATATATATATTATATATATATTATATATATATATATATATATATATATATAGTTATAATACAGTATAGCGTATGCCAGCTTTTTTAAGAGGGGGTCTTTAGCTAAAAAAAAAACTCCATTGAGGTGGGTGCAGGAAATATACTTCCCTGCCGCGGGGGTGCGGTAAGTCTATAAAAATTTGAAATTTAACTTAAAAAATACACGATTTGGTTCGATATTTCTAGCCTATTTTCTCGTTTTTATCTTTTTTTTGTTAGCATTTTCTTTTCTTTGCATGTGTCATTATAATATTATTAATATTTGCCTATGGATCCGGACGTTTAAAAATTATGAAAATTCTTCATTAATTAATGTTTATAATATTTTATTTTTAAAATACATTAAGTTGACTGATTTTAAGAATCAATATATTTTGTTTCTGTTTTTATATTGATTCATATTTTCATTTTTTATTATTATTTTTTTATCACAACTTCTTCTAGCGAATGAGACTCCACGCAAGCAAAATTTAGTGGTAGGTATAAAACATAAATACATAAATATTTGATTGGGAAATACAAAATTAAAATATTGATTTTCTTTTTTAAAAAAACTCATAGTATAATAATTTTTTGAAGAGCGAGGATAAGACTAATTGTTGCACAATAGAAGAATTGTAAAAGTTACTATATTAAAAAGCGAGTTTAGTAAAAAAATCAAAATTAAAAAAATGCGAGCCCCATTATAATACCAACAAAGCGCTAGTAGACGACTTTGTGTTCCTGTCTTAATTTAAAACATGATTTCTTAGGGAATTTTTAATGTAATCAAGCAGCTTAACTGAAATTAAAACAATTTCTTCATACTGAAATTTATTTTTTGCGACCCACATAAGCTTTAAGGCTCCATTTAAACTGAATTAAAATCAGTTGGATAAAAAAATGAAACTAAATTGGTTAAAATTCAGGAACTTTAAGCTTTGAGTTTCTGTAAAATGTTATAGTAAATATAAAATGGTATAGTAAAAATTTCAGTTTCAAGAGAATTTTTAACTTAAGTAAATGTGCTTTATTCCCTCATAAAAGGCATATTTAATTGAGACAGGAACACAAAATCATCTGCTCGTATTTTGTTATAAATTACAGTATTTTTTGTGGCTTAAAAACCTCTTTACAAGTCATTTATTATATTCTTATATATATATACGTCTTATATTCACACAATTTAATGCAAAGAAATTCAGCTAAAAATTTTAACTGATCGATAATTTAATAATATATAACGAAAAGTGCAAATATAACAATGCAATATATACATATATGATAAGCACTATCCAGTAAACTGTACCTCTATTATATAGTCAAACCGTAAATAAAATTAAACAGACATGCAATACAAAAAGAATGACAAAAAACATACAAAAAACATTTAAACCACTATTGCTATGGAGAATATCAGTTTTCTCCAAAGTCGTTGAAAAAGTTATCAATTAAAAAATCATAATTATAACTTTGGCATATAATATGATCTTTTAATTAATCAATTACTGGACGAAATCAATTACTGATCGTCATATTGCGTTAGTTGTCTATACGTTATCGGTATACTATACTGCACAACTTAATATTTAACGAATGAAAAATATCACTGTGAATTCCGATGAAACAAATACCATAATTGCAATGCAATTATATCATTTTATTTTAATTACAAGACATGGCATTGGGGCTGAGGAGACTGTAATTTGCGAAATTTTGCTGACCATTGCAAAAATTTGGTCTATATAGTTAATTGCTATATAGAAGAGTAAAATTTCATATTTTTATAGGTTTTTTCATTACTGATATAATGTTTTGACAATTATAGATATATAAAAACAAAGCAAAAGAGTAAATTATAATGCTTTTAAAATAGTGGGCAATCATAAAATATTATTCTATATTTTGGGTATAAAAAAAGTAAGGTTACTTATGCATTGGGTATATTATGCTGTATATAGATATATGCTATATGATTTACATTGATTCCATGATTTGTCCTCTATTCATCAGTTATCATTTTTACATATGACGACACCAATAAATTTATTCTTTGCTTATATAGATTCAATGATCGTATTTAAAAAAGAATACAATTTTTAATATTTTTTATACAATACTTAGAACAATTTAGAATATAATATTTTAATATAATAATAATAATAATCTAATAATTTTTTATATTAAAGTATTCTTTTTTAAAAATTGTACTCTTTTTAAATACAATATCATTGAATCTATAAAGTAAAGATATAATTTATTGGTGTAATATGTAAATAATTATAACAATGATAACTGATGAATAGAGGCCATATCATTGGAATCAATGTAAATCATATAGCACTTCTATACAGCATAATATACCCAATGCTTAAGTAACCTTACTTTTTTATACCCAAAATATAGAATAATATTTTATGATTGCCCATTATTTTTAAAACATTGTAATTGATTCATTATGGTATTTGTTTCATCAGAATTCACGATGATATTTTTCATCCGTTAAATATTATAAGTTATTCAGTATAGTATACCAATAACTTGTTAGACCACTAACGCAATATGACAATCAGTAATTGATTTCATCTATTATTTAATTATTTATGTAGGGTGGTAATTTTCGGGGGGGGGGGGGAAGATAACACTTTTTTTTTTACAAATAGCCTATAATATATAAATAGCAATAGCGTATATTCAATGGCATAATATGCATGAAAAAGAAAACTTGGGGGGGGGGGGGTATCAGAGAGCAAGGGGGTCTGGGTAGGTGTAATTTAATTGCAACAACATCAGGTTGACGATACATTATTAATTTACCACAAATTTTGGCAAAAACGTGTGGGATAATACCCTCTCTAAACGCTCTCTATATGGGATAATATACCGCCGCGCGGACCCCGAGTTGCGCGCTTATATCAGCTGTATCTTAATTTCTATTTAAGATTGAGCGGTGATTCCAAAAGCCTTTCATTGGCAATTATATTAGCTAAAACCTTTATAATAAACTCAAAATGCATTGGAGGCATAATATAAAAGTTGCAATGGGACAAACTCAAAATTTAATTCATTAACTTAATTAATCACTAATTAACAGTCATTAAAATTAATTAAATCTTTCAAAATAATTTTTTTTCATGTTGTACTTTTTACGAGCTTTATCATTTGGTATATATGCTATACGTTTCTGTAAGTAAAATAGGGACCGAGATAAAAAAATGTTTTTTGAATTCCGGGACAAACTCAAAATTGGGCCCTTGGTACCGGGGTACCAACTGCTGCAACTCTTGGTAGTCAACTTTTGGCATAGTAATGCATCTGTGGTAAAAGTTGTAGCTTGTTATTAATTAATGACGGGTAATTTTCTACTTTGACTAAACTAAGAGAGAGAGAGAGAGAGAGAGAGAGAGAGAGAGAGAGAGAGAGAGAGAGAGAGAGAGAGAAATAAAATTTAAAATTAAAAAAAGCAAGTGTAAAGATTAGCCATATACTCTTTACTGCTATCTAAGCTAAATTATTATTTGCATTATAAAGTTGATTGAAAAAGTGGAACAAACTGTCCGATGAGAGCTTAATTGAGGGTAAATAATATATATTTTTCTACTTTTTTGTTTTGTTATTTACATATATCCAAAATTTTCTTGTATGGTATGATATTATTAGGTTGGAATTGTTTGTAAAATTATATTAATATATAACATTTATTAAAACTTCTTACCTATTGAAGTATGACCAGGTGTTATAAAAACTTGACACATCAGCATTCGGGACGTCATTATCAACACTGATAGTGCGAATTTGATGTTTGTTTTCTTCATAGTAACTTCTGTAAATTTTAAATATATCTTAAAGGAAGTTTCACTTTTTTATTTACTACGATAAACAAAACACCGAGGAAAAAAGTAAATAAAATAAGTAAATTCTTTACAAGAATTCAAAGTAAATTTTATGGCACAATATTTCTACAGTAAAAAATTAATTTTGCTTGAAAAATAAAATTTAACTTATTGGAATAATGTTAAAATTAACATTACATGCGTGCAGTGGGAAAATTACACGTTGCACACAAAGAAAAAAATGCAGCTTAAAGTAAAAATTTAATTAAACACGCTAGGAAGAATTATAACATTGCAATCATGCAGAGTAAATTCTTAATTTATTATTCAACGTTTAAGCATGGTAAATTTAATTGTTTTAATAAATTTGGTGAATTTATTTCAATAATTTTTAGATATTCTTGTAGGTATATATAATAAAGAAATTAATTGTTTTGTATTGAGTAAAATTTTATAATTTAATTTGTAATCTATTTTAGCTTTTCGGACATATGAAGTGGAATTTCAACACGATGTCTACCTACCTATAACCTAAGCTGCCTGAATAATTAAAAGTTTCTGGGTTCAGAAATTTCGATTTTTTTACAGTCCTAATATATTATATATATATATATATATATATATATATATATATATATATATATATATATATATATATATATATATATATATATATATATATGTATGTATGTATGTATGTATATAAATAAAAATATATAAAATTCATTATACTGTACATAAAAATAATATGTACCGACAGGAATTGAATAACCTGCACAACAATAGAACGAAAAGCAACACTGTATGCCCGTTCTACTGTCTGATATTTCAGCGCTCTGTTCCCCTCATACCTGTTATCTGTAATATCAAACACATCCTGTCTTATTTCTTGACCAAGTCGACGCTCACCACGTTTAGTAAACAACCAAAAACTTGATCTCTATAATAAATACATATTGACTGATGTTACAATGTTTGCAACATATTTATGTAATAAAATGATAAATTTTGTTATAATATTATATATTTTGATATAATATAAATATTGTGGTTATTAGGGAAATAAAAAGACACGTGAAGCATTATAATATTATGATTTCTGATATAACTGAATTTTATTTATCATTGTCTTATAATTAGTAAAGTAATATAATTTAAACTTTTGTTTTACGTGTTTAAAAATAAATTTGACATATATATTTTTTTATCACAAAATAATCACTAAAATCGATGGTATAGTTTTTTTTTTTTTTTTTTTTTTTTTTAAGAAAGTGCAAGTAGTGTATCTTTTATCTTCTAAAATTGCAACCTAAAAAAATATACCATGAATACGAGTTACAAATTCTTCTCGCGACGTAATGATAATAACTTGAACAGCATTCTACTTCTAGTAGCGAGTGTGTCCTGCATTAGCTGCAACAACACATCGCAATTTAGGTATACAATTTATAACACTACATAAAGACTATGAAATATTTCAATTGCATTATTACATATAATTCAAAATAATTTTAATATCCAGAGATTTATTAGTTCATTTGATTCACCAACTATTGTTTAAAACTATTTCATTGTGTATATTTTTTTATCGTAATATTTTATTTATATAACTTTTCAAATATTTTATTTTTTGAATAATATTCAGATAGAAAGAACAAAATTGTCAACAAAATATATCACATACAGCATGCATCAAGTCTGGTGAGATATTTTACCTAAAAGAGATGAGGAGAAGTAGAGGAGGGGACTTTTATTTTTCTTAGAAATAGCTATGTTGCCGGTTTTTTCATATTCCCATAAGGATAATGTATTGCAGGTTATTCAATTCCTGTCGGTACATACATACACACACACACACGCACACACACATAAGACTCACCTTGGAACACAACGATATTTGCACATACGTTGCTCTCTGTTCAGCATCTGCCTCAAAATAACTTTCGTGTAGCCAGGTAAGACAATTGAACTAGCGACCTTTAATTTTGACAGAAATAATTGCTTTACGCAAGAAACCTGTTTATATATATATATATATATATATATATATATATATATATATATATATATATATATATATATATATATATATATATATATATATATATACAGTGGTGGGAGTGGTTTTTTAAAGTGAGGCCCGCAGCGACTGTGGGGGGGGGGTGCGGGGGGGGGGGGGTACTCCCCCCTGCTTGTTGCAGAATCGTATGGATTATTGTCAAATCGCCTGAATGCGCGCCCGTGCCGCGCTGCACTATGATAACGGCAAAGACAACCCTTTCAATATCTTGAGACGCAAGATATTTTTTCATTCATCGTAAATTACCTTAGTATCATGTAATATAACAATAAGAGGAAACTATAATTTTATAATGATTTATTTGTTTCACTTTCTTGCCTTAAAATTCCACTATATTTGAAATATTGAAAAAAAAAATTAATTAAGAAACACGAAGTTCAAATTTAACAAAATTAAAAGATGTATATGAAACAGATTTATATCAAAAGAATTTAATACTACAATGGAAAATATTATTGTTGAGGACAGTAAGAATAAAAAAAAAATTTCCCCCTCGAAAAAAAAAAACAAAAAAAAAAAATATAAAAAAAGTATATTATATAGTAATAAAACATTGGTGGTTCAGGTAGCTCATACCTTACCTTTAACTAGCGCGGTACAGCACGGCCCGGCGCATACACGAAAATCCCGTCATTCCCATAGAAGTGACTCAGAGTGAACAAAATGTTCAGACATGATGGCACCGTCCTCTAAATAGAGCCGCCAGGTGCCGCAAAAATTGTCGTAGCAATGGACCATCAACGGGAGATGAATTTAATTTTTCGTAAGAATAACGTCTTGTACATAGCAAAATCTCAAGTTTTGGAACCTGCTATTTGTACTGTCTTCCTTTAATACAATTTAATCAAAGTGAAAGCAGTAGTTACTATAATTAATAACTTGGAAAGTGAATGTGTATGTGAAAGTTTGAGAAGATTTTTTTTTTTTTTTTTTTTTTTTTTTACTTTTTTTTTATGTCAGCTTTATTATTAGTTATTACATAATATTTCATACATTTAAGATAACATTTAAGGTACTACTTTAGGTTAGCGATATGTTGTCATAAAATCCAATTTAATATAATTTTTTAGGTTCATAATGAACCGAGGAACAATTCTCTATACGCCTAAAAGTTTCGGCTCAAATCAAATCTTCCGTAAATTAGCGTTAAAAGTCGTTGGGTTACGCGCCCTTTAACACGTAAAACATACAAAATTCAAGCTCACTGTGTGCAAAATTTTTTCTTGATCAACTTCCAAACAAAAAATACTAGCGTGTTCTATAGATCAAGTTTTAATGAATTTGACTTTTTAGTTGACTTTTATTATACTAGACATTAACGGAGAAAAAAATTATTGAAAATTGCATATCGTTGGTGTGGCGGTCAAAGTGCCGATCTGCAAAATCAACAAACGTCATTTATCTATGTTTTTGTATTGATAATGAGCCTTGTTGATTTTGCAGATCGGCACTTTAGCCGCCACAGCAACGATTCAAATTAACATGGGTCAATTTACGATATTTTTTTTCTCAGCACATATTCATTCTAGGAAAATATGAAAAATCATTTTTCATTAAAATTCAGGACGAAGAACAAGCTAGTATTTTTTTAACTGCTGAAAATTTTTTAAAGTGGGTCAAAATCGGGGTTCCAATATAGACTCATTAGCATAGGGGGCTTTGACGCTTTGTTGTGACGCGAGTTTTTAAGACAGAATTTTTTGGATTTCATTTTTGGGTACATCAGCCTAAACTCTATTTAAAATCATAATAAAAAGATACATTCCTACCCTAAAGTAGTGCCTTAAATAAATGGAAAGTGCGCTCAATTAATTTTTCTTCTTTCTTTGCTGTTGGTATGAACTATCTTCTGAGAAATATTGTTCGGGAAATTCGGATCATGCGCAACGCATAACTTGTATGTTGAAAATAATTCACTGCGCATGAGAAAAGAGAAAAATAAGGTATTTTCGAAAAAAAAAATTATCTTTTTCAAATATATTTTTAGTTTTGTTGTTACAAAACCTTGTTATTTACTAGTTTTACCATATTATTTTAATTTATCAAGGCCAAACGCCGTTTGGGTGCGTTTAGCCTCACTCGCACCACTGTGCATATATATATATGCATATATATATATATATATATATTTATATATATATATATATATATATATATTGTAAAAATCTGATGAAATACAGATTTCTATGCTTATATTATATTGATGTCATTGCTTATCACGCGTATTGTTTTATCTCGCGTAATGCATGTCTTGTGTCATATGACGCCATCTTGGCGAACGCTTTTCTGGCGGCTAGCCCGCGTTGACGCATATCCAGCGATGAGGTTACGCCGAACTTCCAGTTAGCTCGTCGTAATGTTTTGTATATAAAATATTAGGTTTACGTAATTTTAGCACGTAACATACGTAATTCATGCACGTAATATTTTAAGTGTTTAATTAAATGCCATTTTGCATGTTATCATCATTTAACATCACGTACGTCATAATCCCCGTATTTTACGGCGATTTGCATGCTGTATAAATCATATGTTATATCATCATTAATTTGCTTGCGTGATAAAATATACGCGATGTATTTTATGCTGACTAGATATAGTAAAAGCATCAGGGAATAAAATATTGTATGTTTCATGTGTCTATGAGAATGCGAGGTTGAGTTTTGTGTTTGTATGAGAGTTTGTCCAGTCTTGTCCCGAGTGGTTACAAGCTGCATAGCTCGCCGCCGTCCATCCTTAGTTACCTTGGAATGAGCCGGCTTCGCCAGCCGAGCACTCTCTCTCGTTCTCTCTCTTTCGCCTTCCCTCGCATCCACGTGCTACTAATATATTACGTAATATTTTAACATCGTTATATAATATTTAGTTTTCACGTCATTTTATTGATATTATAATCAAGTTATAATTCTGCGTGTTTTTACTTAATTATTCGTTGTCTAACATATGTCACGTGAAGTTTTGGCAATATAAAGAATTTGCATTTAGTTTATAATTTCATGGTACAAAAGTATAATTTTGAGATTATCAATTGAATTATCATTTTAATATTAAAGTTTGTTCATAACAGTGTTACTTGACATTTTATATGTAACTTAGGGTGTTATATAATAATTTTGGTTCTAGAAGTTTCTATATATTACATAACAGTGTGTTTTGCTGCAGCTGCATAGCAACAGCTACTTTGGTCATAAGGGTCATAATGTATGTAAAATCTGCCGAATTTGAACCTTATTGTCAATCTTGCCCCCACCATTCCAATATAGCAAAATTGTTCGTCGCTACTGAGCGCAGCGTTACCGACCGTCCCGAAAGTCATTCTGTAAGCCGGAGCTGCCCAGGCTAGGTGCTCCTTCAGAGCCTCGCAGAAGGAAAGTTTCCCACTTGCGGCAAACTTCAGTCATTGTACCTGCCTTTGTTTTGTGAAGAGTACGTCTTATTTTGCTACCATCACTGAGTATCCACCATTCATCGTAATTGGATTGTTACGATCGTTTTTGGCCCATGATTGGACACCACGTGAGATCGTCGCTTCGACATACGTAAGCTAGCCACGTGTCACATTCCATTTCTGACGTGCTTCTCTGATACAAATTTGAGTTTTCCTGTTTGATTTAAATAATTTGCTTTTCTTTTAATCTGTGTTCTCTGTTCAAACAATAAAAGACGAAAAGGTCCACATAAAATTTTGTGTTTTCCTTACTTAACCCTATCTGTACCTGTTTTTTACCTCGCAAACGAGCCACAGTAAAAACCCCTAGACAAAGGTAAAATTCCAGTGTTACAGAATTGGGGATCTCGGCCGGTAAAATCACCCACCCACCCACCCCCATATCGCAAAATTGTAAATTTTGAGAACACACATTGTATGAAATTCTCTTCCACACATTTTTTGACCCATAATTGCCCCGCCCCGTAACGTCAGAAATTCCTCCAAAATTCCACCACGTATGCAAAACGTAAAAATTTGTCTCTCCCCCTCTCTCTCACGTGTCCAAATTTTTCGTTCACATTTTTTGAGCCATATAAACCACGTAACGTCAAAAATTCCTCCAATTTTCCACCATGTGTTGCAATATGTAAAAGTTGTTTTCTCTCTCTCTCTCTCTCGCGTGTCCCGTACAAAAAAAAAATGCACACCTCGTGACAATCCCGTGTGACATGTTTTGTACAAAATTGAGTCCCGTCACATTCCTTGTATAAAATACGTACTCAGTGTTTGGTATGTAACTCTCGTGTATAAAAAGCCCTACTTTCACAAAATGACGGATTGCTCTGGAAAGAGAAAAAGGTACAAAACCAGGTTGATCCCTGGGAACCCTGAATCAAGCGATTCTGACCCCGAAGCAGAAATGCACCCCACCCCGAGTGCCATGGTATTTGGTACAGGCGTTGTGACAGTGTCCACTGCCAACGTGACACCTGCAGGTCCTTTTTCGCAGGGCAGCGGTTTTAATCATAATTTTAATAATGTTGTTATGTCCAATGTTTTAATTGTAAGTACTTGTGTTAATAATATGTCAAATGTTCCCTTGTCAGTTTCATCCCGTCCCATGTTGCACAACAACACCACATCGACGTTCTCCATCCCCACACCCATCACCTCGTCATTTGTGCATAGCACTAATGCAGGTGGTAATAACGTGTACCCTGGTAGTAGTAACGACCCTGTGCAAAAATGGCAAACAAATATTGCCATAACCCAGCAACGTCTCAACGAGTTATTATCCCAAGGCCCACAACACCCACCCGTCTTGCAAGCACATGTGCTTAGTAGTATTGTACATCCTCCAGCACCACGTTTTAACGTGACAACGTGTAGTCATATGTATAATCCCGTGTCAACGTTGCCAACAGCACCACTTTGCGTAACATCACATATCACATCACCAGCTGCACCGGCACAAAATCCACTCCCACCAATCGTGTCTCCCATGCCCCAAGCACATCCACAAGCACGTTTTATGCCCTGTATGCCACAACAACAACCCTTTTGCGTATCCCAAACATTTGCACCCCCATTTTTGTATTATCCACCCCCATCATTGCAAAATGACCCAAAGCCAAATCTACCCATACCCAAGTATATTGGTAGAGGAGACCCAAAATCACCATCAGATTTCCTTGCGGAATTTGAAAGGTATGCCCACTCTATACGTCGTGCTCCCGACAGTCTTTTGCACTCGCACATGCCATTCATACTAGAAGGCGAGGCAACAAGATGGTGGTCGCTCCACAATAATATTACAACGTGGTTAGAATTTAAAGCATTATTTTTGTCTGAATTTGCATCGTACACGTATAAACAACGTCTATTACGTGATTTAGACCTACGAACGCAAGACCCTGATGAACCCCTCTCCTCCTATGTACAAGTTATTGCCGAATATTATCGTCGATTAGATGGTAATTATACAGAGCATGATAAAGTCAACAGAGTATTATCCCAAATGCACCCCACATATCGTCAGTACACTTATGGTCGTATATATAATTCATTACGTGAATTATCCATGGAAGCCCACCGCATCCAAGATGCAGTCCTCCAATCACGTTTATACGTACGCCCACCACCACCTGCACAGTTTGTTGAACCCTCCCTTGCTTATGATAATAATCTTGTGAGTAAAACCATCCCACCCCCACCACCCCAACTCACACGTCGAGATGACACAAGCCCACGTGGTTTACTACCCCAAAGACAACAAAAACGTCCACCTATTATATGTTATAGGTGCCAAGGCTTAAATCACATAGCCCGTGATTGTCAAAATAGTCGTCCCTGTAATTCCAACCCAAAAAACCCCAACGACCCCTCGCCAAACTAAGATGGTTTCGCGAGGGAGACGCTCTTAAAGAACAACGATATATGCAATCTATTATATCATTTATCGACGAGTTTAACGCACGTCGTGAAAAATATTTACGTCATCGTCGTAGAACGATGAAAAATAGGCGCTATAGGTTAAATAAAAAAATGCGACGTCTAATTGCACAAGGTCAGACCTTGGAGCACCCTCCCTCCCCAAACCCCCATGTGTATAAAAATGTTCCCTTGCCCTCCAGTATTACAATTGAAACTGATAAGTGGAGAAATGTCCTCACAGAAATAAATAATTTACATGTCGACGAACTCAAAGTAACGGGTGAAAAAGAAAAAGTACCCAATGTCCCTCCAAAATGCGACGAACCCCTCATCGTTATAAAAATATTAGGTCAAGAAAAATTAGCACTGCTAGACAGTGGTTCAAGTCATTGTTTCATTGGTGAAGATGTTGCAAAAGAGTTACGTGCCCGTAACTTTAAATTCAAAGATGTAAATATCCCCCTCAATTTAGCCCAAGGTTCCTCCCAAATTAAACAAATGATAAATATCAATTTTACATGGGCTAATAATCCTAGAAAACAACGTTTCTTTGTCCTCCCTGGCCTAAATAAAGCAGTCATTCTAGGACGCGACTTTATGCGCGCCACAAAATTAAACTTAAATATAGCAGAAAATGGTTGGACCATTGGTAACGAAGAACAAGAGATTGTTCCATTTGCAAAGCCCTCCGACATATTTTCATGTTATAATGTTGAAGTCAATAACAACTGGCTCGAGTCAATCATGTCCAAGGTCGAAGGTAGCTACGAAGACAAAACACGTATGAAAAAAATATTACAACGATTCATGCAAAGAGGTTTATTTTCAAGTAAGCCTGGTAAAATAAAAGATTATCAATGTGAGTTTGAAGTCAACCCCAATGCCACCCCTTTTCGTGCTCGCTCCCGCCCCGCCACACGTGCCAAACTTGATATCATGGATAAACACTTAGACGATGATATTGAAAATGATATCATCGAACCATGCTTTACCAACTTATGGGCATGCTGTCCAGTATTATTAAAAAAGAAACAACAAAAAGGTCTTCCCCCTAATTGGAGATTAATTATTGATTACCGCCCCATTAATGGTTTTATAATTAAATCTTTAATGTTTGAAATTCCCAGGTTAGATTACATATATTCCCAAATGGGTAACAGTGCAGTATACACAGTCATCGATTTAAGCTCTGGCTATCACCAACTTGAAATAAAACCAGAATGTAGAGACATAACTGCATTCATTACTCCTCATCGTGGTTGTTTTCGCTATAAGCGAATGCCCTTAGGTATAAAACCCGCCACGTTCATATTTCAACGTATCATGCATAAGATCCTAGATGGTATAACATACAATTACGTAATTCCCTTCATCGATGATTTAATTATATACTCCCCTGATGCAAAATCACACGCCCTCCATGTTGAAGAAGTCCTTTCCCGTCTATCTAAAGCAGGTATCACCATAAATCCCTCCAAAGTCCAACTATGTTGTAAAGAAGTAAAACTCTTAGGCAACATTATATCCCATGGCTCCATTAAACCCAACCCCGAAAAAGTTATAGCCATAAATAACTATCCCCTCCCCAAATCAAGAAAAAATATACAACAATTTTTAGGTATGATAGGTTTTTTTAGGCATTATATATACAATTTTCAACTACTTGCCAAGCCCCTCACTTTATTACTACGTAAAGAAAACACCTGGCAATGGTCATCCCTGCAACAAAGTTCATTTGACTCCCTTTGTGCTGCACTTACAGCAGACACGTGCCTCATGCTCCCTAAAATGGACCAAGAATTTATTATACAATGCGATGCATCCACAGAGGGCATCGGCGCTGTACTACTCCAACAAGGTGAAAAAGGTTTACGTCCCGTTGCATTCACAAGTCGTACTTTGTCCAAAGCAGAATCTAATTACTGCATCACAGAATTAGAGTGTCTCAGTCTTGTAAATAGCTTAGCTAAATTTAAACATTATATTGCGTACCAACATTGCACTGTATGGACGGACCATGCAGCCCTTAAAAATCTCATGACCATAGAAGAACCATCTGGCCGTATTCGCAGATGGGCACTTCGACTAATGGGCATGGACCTTACTATAGAGCACAGACCAGGTCGAACAATGTCCGTGGCTGACGCACTCTCACGAGCTCCCTGTGGTAGTGACCCTGAAATTTTCAATCGGCTCGAAGACGACTTACTCCCCATCAACGACCCCCCAGGTGAGACTAAACTAAAATTCAAAAACTACGAAAGCAATCCCCCATCACTTGCTCATTCCTGCAAACGTTGTAATAACATTGAAAAGTCCCAAAATATGTATGATGAAGATATTGACTCCCTTAATTTAGACTCACTATTTTGTGATGTACAAACAAAGTCCCAAGAAAATTGTGCTAACTACGATGAAAATAGCACACCTACGCTCCAATGTATGGCCACTCAACAAATCATGCACCCTGAATTGCCCACTTCCCATGATGAGTGGCGCGCAGCGCAAAAAGCAGACCCCACCATTCTTAATGTCATGACCTTACTCTCCCAAAATGATAAAAAAGTAAAAAATGTATATGAATTCAACGAAAATAGTGTGTTGTATAAAAAAGGTCAAAACAACGAAAAATGGCTTGTAGTCCCTCCTAATTTACGCAATGCAGTTTTACGTGCAATGCATGACCATATCCTCAGCGGCCACTTAGGCATTCGCAAAACCACAGCGAGAGTGAAACAAACATATACTTGGCATGGTATGTTACAAGACATACAAGATTACATCCGTGGTTGCCAAATTTGTCAACGCATCAAACCAGCCAACAAAAAACCATTTGGTTATATGTCCATTCAAACCACATGTGCCCCAGGAGTTGCGGTCAGTGCAGACCTCTTCGGACCCCTCCCATCATCATCAAAAGGTAATCAACACGCCCTCATCCTCGTTGACGACTTTTCAAAGTACGTCGAAATTTACCCTATAAAAACTGCCACATCTCGCGTCATAGTAGAAAAATTGGTTGATTACTGTTGTAGAAATGGTTTCATGTCCCAAATACGTACTGATAATGGACCCCAGTACATTAGCACAGCATGGACCAAAGCTTGCGAAGAATTAAATATAACCCATAAAAAAATCGTCGCGTATCGACCCCAAGGTAATCCCTCTGAACGTTACATACGCACTATAAAACAATGCATAAAAGCTTATGCAGAAGTTCACAAGCATTGGGATCGTCACCTACCCGCCCTGTGCTATGCCCTCCGTACTACACCAAATGAAACAACAACCCTCACCCCAGCAATGTTACACTATGGACGTGAACTGAACTCCCCGTTCACTATAAACCCCAATGCCACAATCCCAGAATTCACACCTGACAAAACTATGACCTACGCCCAAAAATTAAAGCTTGACCTCCAAAATGCTATTGATCTCGCCACATATAACATACAAAAAAGTAAAGAATCAAGATCAGAACGTTATAATACGTCACGACAGCCCAACCCCCTTAAAGAAGGCCAATTAGTGTGGCGACAAACAAACATACTAAGCGACGCTGCTAAAGGCATATCCAGTAGTCTCATCCCCCCTTATGAAGGCCCCTTCCTTATTCATAAACAAATTGGCCCAAACACCTATGAGCTACACACCCTACAAGGTGAACATGCCGGCAGGCGCAACGCTGACCAACTAAAGCCACATAACCCCAAACCCCCTTGGGCATCTGATGACCTAAATACCCCTGATCTACCCTACGATGACCCAAACAACCCAAACCCCCCACTCCCAAAACGTCAAAGTAAGAAACCAGAGCGGTATGGTTATTAAATAACAACCCTTACATTGTAAGACCATACGTAAAAAAGTACAATAAAATGTAATTAATGAAAATTCACATGTAACAATTGTAAGAAACTTCTATTTTAATATATAGTTTATATGTCACGATGTTTACTCATTACTTTTTATTCAAAGATTAAAAATTTTAATTGAAATTCTGTTATATCAATTTTAATTTTTATTTCAAAAACTAGTTTTACTATAAACATTGTCATATTTTATTTAAAAAAAAAAAAAAGTGTAAAGTATTCTCAAAATGTTCTGCGTACTATTATTTGTTTTGCTAAAAATGCATTTTTATATGTTCATTCTTTTTATTCGTTAGAACATCACGTCCTGCTGTTCCAATTTGCTACACTCAAAAAAAAGTTGCATCATAAAAAATTATCTTGATTATAGTATCAAAATTTATTTTTAAATATTAAAGTTTTTTTTAAAAAAGTAGATGTTTAAATATTCGTAATGTCTGAATATGCACGTAATACATATCCCGCAAACCTACGTTCCCGTAAAATATCTATACAACATTTCGTTCAACCTAACTTCTCGTTTTTTCACGGGGGGGAAATGTAAAAATCTGATGAAATACAGATTTCTATGCTTATATTATATTGATGTCATTGCTTATCACGCGTATTGTTTTATCTCGCGTAATGCATGTCTTGTGTCATATGACGCCATCTTGGCGAACGCTTTTCTGGCGGCTAGCCCGCGTTGACGCATATCCAGCGATGAGGTTACGCCGAACTTCCAGTTAGCTCGTCGTAATGTTTTGTATATAAAATATTAGGTTTACGTAATTTTAGCACGTAACATACGTAATTCATGCACGTAATATTTTAAGTGTTTAATTAAATGCCATTTTGCATGTTATCATCATTTAACATCACGTACGTCATAATCCCCGTATTTTACGGCGATTTGCATGCTGTATAAATCATATGTTATATCATCATTAATTTGCTTGCGTGATAAAATATACGCGATGTATTTTATGCTGACTAGATATAGTAAAAGCATCAGGGAATAAAATATTGTATGTTTCATGTGTCTATGAGAATGCGAGGTTGAGTTTTGTGTTTGTATGAGAGTTTGTCCAGTCTTGTCCCGAGTGGTTACAAGCTGCATAGCTCGCCGCCGTCCATCCTTAGTTACCTTGGAATGAGCCGGCTTCGCCAGCCGAGCACTCTCTCTCGTTCTCTCTCTTTCGCCTTCCCTCGCATCCACGTGCTACTAATATATTACGTAATATTTTAACATCGTTATATAATATTTAGTTTTCACGTCATTTTATTGATATTATAATCAAGTTATAATTCTGCGTGTTTTTACTTAATTATTCGTTGTCTAACATATGTCACGTGAAGTTTTGGCAATATAAAGAATTTGCATTTAGTTTATAATTTCATGGTACAAAAGTATAATTTTGAGATTATCAATTGAATTATCATTTTAATATTAAAGTTTGTTCATAACAGTGTTACTTGACATTTTATATGTAACTTAGGGTGTTATATAATAATTTTGGTTCTAGAAGTTTCTATATATTACATAACAGTGTGTTTTGCTGCAGCTGCATAGCAACAGCTACTTTGGTCATAAGGGTCATAATGTATGTAAAATCTGCCGAATTTGAACCTTATTGTCAATCTTGCCCCCACCATTCCAATATAGCAAAATTGTTCGTCGCTACTGAGCGCAGCGTTACCGACCGTCCCGAAAGTCATTCTGTAAGCCGGAGCTGCCCAGGCTAGGTGCTCCTTCAGAGCCTCGCAGAAGGAAGTTTCCCACTTGCGGCAAACTTCAGTCATTGTACCTGCCTTTGTTTTGTGAAGAGTACGTCTTATTTTGCTACCATCACTGAGTATCCACCATTCATCGTAATTGGATTGTTACGATCGTTTTTGGCCCATGATTGGACACCACGTGAGATCGTCGCTTCGACATACGTAAGCTAGCCACGTGTCACATTCCATTTCTGACGTGCTTCTCTGATACAAATTTGAGTTTTCCTGTTTGATTTAAATAATTTGCTTTTCTTTTAATCTGTGTTCTCTGTTCAAACAATAAAAGACGAAAAGGTCCACATAAAATTTTGTGTTTTCCTTACTTAACCCTATCTGTACCTGTTTTTTACCTCGCAAACGAGCCACAGTAAAAACCCCTAGACAAAGGTAAAATTCCAGTGTTACAATATATATATATATATATATATATATATATATATTATATATATGTGTGTGTGTGTGTGTGTGTCTACAACTATAGTTTATATAAAGAGCGCAAATATAGTCGATCATTTTGACAAAATAGTCGATTTTATACAAAAAAGTCGATTTTTTATACATAAATTTATATAAAGAATGAAAAAAAAAAAAAAAAAATTTTTCAGTAAGAAATAATTTAATTTAATGTTAAACAGAAATTTTCGTATCTAAATGAATCGAGCGTGTCTTTATCTTGTATGTATAATTTGCTAATTTTTAATTATTGGCAGATAAAACGTTAAATTTATTGAATCAATATATTTCTTTAACTTATAAGGCACGCGCAGAGTGCAGACGTCTTATTTTATTTATTATTTAATTAATTTAAAAAAATAAGCTGCTGTGATTTGTTGAGAGTTGACACTCAGCCAATCACAGCCCTGCTCAAAAATATTGCGCAAGATCTGGCAAGACACTTGCGCAAGATGCCACGCAAAAGCCCTTGCAAGATCTTGCAACCTCGACATTTCAATTTTTTTTTTTGTAATATTATAAGATAAAGGCGAATATTAATAAATTATAAATAATTTATTTAATTATTTTTCAATATATATTTATGGATGAGCTTCAAATATTTTATTAAGTATATTTTTCTATTAAGAGCCTAAAAGGTAATATGCATTTTTTACTTGTATTATGCATGATGGATGAAAAAAGATTGTATAATTTCTGGAACACAGACACAGAGTCACACATGAGCGATCTTGCACTCACACACATTATATATATATATATATATATATATATATATATATATATATATATATATATATATATATATATATATATATATATATATATAATATATAATATATATAGACACACGCACCTAATTATTTAATATTTAAATGCTGTAACCTTCATTTCAGCAAAAAGTATAAAATAAAACTGATTATAATGAAATGAGATTTTATCGAAATTGTTTCCCAGGTTATTTTTTTAATTTAATACGAAAATTAAAGGTATACTGCAAAATAATTGTGGAAAATTATTAATTTATAAAAATTATAAGTAATAATTATAATATATATATATATATATATATATATATATATATATATATATATATATATATATATATATATATATATATATATATATATGTGTGTGTGTGTGTGTGTATGTGTGTGTGTGTGTGTGTGTGCTGTATATATAAAAAGTAAATTGTAAAATGCCGGTATAAATAATTTCTGACATACAATTAATTTTGTTTATTTTTTTTCCACATGAATTAAACACTGTATTTACCAGAAAAATTTGTTAGTCTTTCAACATATATAATTTATACATACAGCAGAGAGAGAGAGAGAGAGAGAGAGAGAGAGAGAGAGAGAGAGAGAGAGAGAGAGAGAGAGAGAGAGAGAGAGAGAGAGAGAGAGAGAGAGAGAGACAGACAGAGAGAGAGAGAGGAGAGACGAGACGAGATGCAGTAGTTAGGGTGTGTGCGCATGACGTCATTCTGAGTGCTTATCGATGCTCATCTTGAGTAATGAATAACATTGCTCATGGCAGTATAGGGCAAACGTAGTTTTTGGCTATTTTCTTTGGAAATGGGCTATTTTTTTGGTTATTATTATTTTTCTTGCATACTTGAGGTACTAATTCAACCTGTTAACAACATCATTGCTCTCAAAAAAATCGCGAAGTATTTTTAAACTGGCAAAATGTGCCATTTTCCTATACCTGCCAATGTTATTTAGTACTCACTTATGACGTCGACTTTAACATGAATGAAACCACCCTATACAGAGATAGAGGATTCAAATTTATAGGATGAAAGCATCATAATATCTTGTAATGCAAGCTAAATTTACAAGAAGCCGCGATGATGACAAGTTTTTCTGCAAGATTTTATTGAGAAATCTTGCAGATAGTCTTAACAAGAATTTTTTTGAAAAATCTTGCATAGTCTTGTCAAGATTTTTTGCAAGATTTTTTGAAAAATCTTGCTTAGTCTTGACAAGATTTTCTGCAAGATTTTTATCTTGCTTATAGTTTTGTCAAGATTCTATTGCAAGATTTTACGACAAGAATCTTATTTAGTCTTGAATCAATTTAACGCAAGATATTACGACGTCAAGATCTTGCACAAGACAATTCTTACAGCAAGATCTTGTGCAAGATTGCAGACATCTTGTCACAAGACATCTTGCAAGATTAACTCAAGATCTTGAACAAGATCTTGTCAAGATTTTATCTTGCCTTATCCAAGATCTTGCACAAGATCTTGCACAAGATTTTTGACCAGGGAGGTGCTGGGGGGATCAGCCCCCCCCCCCCCCTGTGCCCGCCGCAGGCGCAATTTTTTTTAGAGACACGTGTTCAAATCGTCTAATTTTAATATTAATATCAAAATACAGTAAACCTGCTATTTCATTATTACCAAAATAAGTGCATGTTTCAGACACTTTTCAATTTTTTCTTGGTATATATATATTAATTTGTTTTCGTGTAAAAAAATTATTGACATCGCATCACAAGAGAATTTTTGGAGCGACTAAAAGTTTTAAATTGCTTAGGATGATCTATATAGTACAGAGTACAATAACAAAATTGATGAACTTGGTCGGATATAAGCTAAATTGGCAAAAGTGACTTATCCATCAAAATAAAGCCAAAATTCTAAACTCAATTTTGACTGACAGTTTTAAAAAACAAAAAATTAGAGTCTCTAGGGCTAATATATATATATATATATATATATATATATATATATATATATATATATATATATATATATATATATATATATATATATATATATATATATATATATATATATATATATATATCAATCATAATAGCTTTTTTTTTCCTTGATCGATCGACCACCAAGTAAATTAATTATATTTTAAAACGACGAGTGGCAAAAATATCGCCTGGCAACGATGGTTTAATGGACGTTATCGGTTTAGCGCGCGGGGTGCTGCGGGGAAAGCTAAGGGTCCCCTAATTTAACATTACGCTTATGGAGAAAAACACGTTTTTTGCGATTTTTGAGAAAACTACTCCACCGATTTTGGAGAAATTTAAATGAGAAATACTATACATACTTTTACGTATTTTAAGCCATAGAAAATTTTTAACAATTTTTTAAACCGATAACCTCCAATGAACAATAATATATAAATAATATTCTTTATAAACATGTTCTTAATGTTGCCTGCCTAGATATTTACACGGTTTCTCTAGGCTATCGTGGCGGAAACCATGCTGTGTACTTAGGTCTTGGCGAGCTTGTGTGTGCTTTTCCATTCATTGGAAAGTCCTTAACCTAACGATAATACAATGTCTTGACTGGGACTCGGATTGGAGTAAAGCACAATAACAAAATATGGCTAGCAAAAAAAAAAAAAAAAAAAAAAAAAAGGCAGTTAATTTTTTTTATGACATCGGTTTTTATTATTTTTATTTTACTTCATATCAAAATTTTCCGGTATAACTGTAACGAATATTTAAAAATAAAATACAATCACACTTGACTTGCAAAAAAAATCTCTCCCTCTCTGAAAACTCTGTTATATTGAGATGTACGTTTTGTTTTAGCAGAAAAAATACGTAGAATATAATATACTATCAAGTAAATATGATAACAGAAATTTCATCTCTGCAGTTATAGTTTGTTTATGGTATAAAATTTTGCGAATAATGTCCCTTCCTATCTATATACCTTCTCCCTTCTTCCAACATATAGCTTTACCTTATAATATTAAAGACACGCGCCTTTTACTTATATAAAATAGTACCGTCAGTATAAATCTAGCGGTCAATATAAATCTTATTAAAGAAAATATTTTTTGATTATAGAAATTAATTAAATTAGAGGTAATGTTTTTTAAGTGAATGTTGGTAGCCCAGGGCACAGGAAATATTTTTCAGATATTATTTTTAATTCATATAAATATATTATTTTCAATATTAAAAAATTGTAAAGTATTAAAGATTGCGGATGATCTTGCAATAATAGTTTCACATATAAATTTTTAAGAAGCAGAAAAGATATAACAAATATATATTTATATCACTTAGCACACTGAGCATACATGACTATATATGGACATATAATATATAAATATTAAAAAAAAATAAAGTAATTCATATCTATAATAGTTAAGAAAATGAGGTATTATAAATAAATGTAACTTTACATACAAACGATCGTTTGGAGAATTTTAGGTTTATTATAGTTTTATTACACATGTACCGTACTAAAATTGAGCAAGTATACATCATCTCATATATTTATTTGGGAACAACCATTGACCAGGATTTAATTAAGTGGAATTTACATAATAATAAAATTATAAACAATTTAAACAAAATATTCCAGCTTTATTTTACAATATAAAACAGTTCGTTGATAAAAAAAAACTTTAGGAAATTTATATTATGCAATTTTTCACTCATTTATTTTTTACTGAATTGCAATAAGCTATAGGGATTTAATAAATCTGGTGCAATAAAACAATTAATAAAAATGCAAAAAAGAACTTGTCATGATGAAACAAGGTTTCACGAAAATTTCAAGAAAGGTCATGAAACAAGGTTATAAATTTGGCTATAATGCGACTATGTGTTTTAATTTTGGAAAATACAACCTATGGAAAATCAAGCTATAAAGTTGCTATAATTTATAAGAAATATTCAAATTTTAAAGGTGATACTATAAAAGTTTTGTTTATATTACTAGCACATGTCGTAATAAAAAACCATATATGTATAACAACATCTAAATATGTTAATAGATTTGGTGAAAGAACTCATACACATTTCTATTGCCTAAGCTCTGGAATGAACTGCCAAATCAATTAAAATTAACAAATTTAGACGATGAAAAAAAAAAACAATTTGGATGTTTAAATAAATATAAATTTTTATGTTCTTGATAGAATTTATTAATTAAAGTCAAGTCAAAAAGTTACCTTATTTATAAAGAAATTTGTTCTATAAATAAAAAAAACAAACATGATTGTCACGATTATGTTGTATAATTTTTTTTTAATATTATTAATTTCAAATACTAAAAAAAAAAATATATAACATTATATTTCGTTCATATTATAAAACCCGCCGCCAATATCCCAAGTGAGGATCTTGGCTGGAAAAAAAATGTAACGTATTATTTAAAACGAAAAAAAAAAATAATAATAAGAACAGAAACCATTAAGTATAACTAAGCATTAAAATGATTTATGTAAAAAAAAGATTAAAATAATATTGTTTGCTACCATTTTATTTTTTTGGATTGTCTTAATTTTATTTTTTATTTTCACCCACGTGAAGGAATATTGCAATCCTCACTTCCCCCTCCCCCCCCCCCCCCCCCTGGATCTGCCCTTGGAAATTTACCGATATAAATATATAAGCAGTGTGAACAGACGGAGTATAATATTATGCGTTAAAAAGCCCAGACTGCATGCGTGATAAACAATAACCTACATGCCATGTTTTGTATAGAGTCCTACAAAATTGTGTAGGAAAAATAAATGATATTGGTGCAAATAAAATTTCTTAAAAAATGCTCCTTCATATTTAAGACAAAAAACAAACCCCTGCTCGAAAATCCTGTACAAGATCTTGTTCAGGATCTTGCATGATCTTGTGCAAGATTTTTAATCTTGCCCCGCAAGATCTTGGCCAGGATCTTACAAGATCTTGCACGGGTTCCTGCAATATCTTGCAAGATCCTGCAAGAATTTTTTTTAAATATCTTGCGCAGGATCTTGCTCAGGATCCTGTGCAAGATTTATTAATTAAAATTTATAATAATTAAAAGCACTGAACACCTGTGGGGGATAACTTAAAAAATCCTAAGATATGTTATAAAAAGCAATATTGATTTTTTTTATTCATATTTTACAATGTTTAATTTAATTTTAAATTTGATTTCTTAATGTTGTACACCCATCTTAGTACTGGCCACGCTTGACGTTGCTTGACTTCGGTGATCGCGTAGAAGTTCCCTGGACCATTCTGCCATGACAACATCTTGTATAATATATGGATGAATGTTCTATTTATACTTTGATATTGCTATTGACATGTTAAAACATGTTTTTCTAACATACTTTGCCCATTTCTACCCCAAAAAGTTCACCCCAGTGTAAATTAATTACAAAATAGAAGAATTATAATTATTGAATGAAAATAATTGTAAAATATTAGGTTTTTTAGTTGTCAATTCACCATAAATTAGTACTTTTTATTGAAAGAAATAATTAACCTACCAACAATTTTAATAATTGTTTGAAAATTAATTGTTTTTATTATTAAGGGTGGAAAAATTAGGGTTGCGTTTTATCCTGCTCAGGATTGCACAAGATTCTCAACAAAAAATCTTAGGATACGCAAGATATTAAGATCTTGAACAGGATTTGCAAAAAAACCCTGTTCAAAAAAACGTGCCCGTAAACGAGATGAACACTTTTTCACGCCCGGTCACGGGAAAAAATTAAAATTTCCGGCGCGTTTACGCCCGTGAATTTTTTTTCACTCGGGAAACGTGACTCGGGAAATTTTAACGGGCCATATTGAACGTAAACGGCCGGGAATTTCACTCAATTTAACGACCGTTAAAGCCAATTCACGGCCGTTACTATATTCCCGCATATAATATAGTTTTTAAAATGTATATTTTTTTCTGTTCAGCAATTTCATTATTGCATAACACTTTTATATGCGTTTTGTACACAAAATTATATATAACAAATTTTTTCAAACATTTTGAGTAAATTTTGTTTGGTAAAAAAAAATACAAGGCAAAAATGACACACACACATTACGTAAAAAATTATAAAGCAACAACCTGACTGGGACGGATTGGGGCGCCAAGATTTCGAGGATGGGCCGCGGCAAAAGTGGGCCGCCGTGGACCGAGTCAGCAAAAAAAAAAAAAAAAAAGTTAGAAAAGAAAAGAATAGAGAGAGAGAGAGAGAGAGAGAGAGAGAGAGAAAAGAGATAACATTTCATCACCAAGTAAATTTAATAAATAATTATAAAATAAATATGCAGTAAAAAATCTGAATTTTTTTGATTTTAGCCGGTTTTCTTTCATTCTTTTTTATTTATTTTTTTTATTACTTCTTTTTCGAAAAAATATAATTATTTTCATTGCAGTTTAGAATCGAGGAAGGTGAATTGCAATATTTTTGGAAAGAGCTTTAAACATTTTTGAGGCGCTATTTTTTCTTAGGACGATTGGAGCATGCGAAGTATTTTTAATTAAGTTTTGAAAATCACCCTAAAAAGACTCTGCGTCATCATTCCACTTTTTTTTTGGCAAATAATAATCGTTCGAGGTTCAGTAACCAGTTGAATGAAATAAGCTCGTCCTCGCAGGATTTCAAAAAACTGGCTACTGAACCTTCTACGGTCATTACTTTCCGAAATAAATGCCCGATTGATGACGTCAGAGTCTTTTTAGGACGATTTTCAAAAATTAATTAAAAACACTTCCCATGCTCCAAGCGTTTTAAGAAAAAATATCGCCTCAAAATTTTTTAACGCTCTTTTCAAAAATGTCATAAAAAGTGGGGGTTAAAAAAATTCACCTTCCTCATTGTTTTGCTAACAATAAATTTTTATTTTAAATATATGAAACGTGGCGGTGGCTGCGAGCGCCTATAGTGTAGCGCAATGTGCGAGGGCACGCTAATCAGATAGATATTTTAGCATTTTTATTTTTTAACAGAGTGAAAATATAATTTGTATCTCTTTTATTATGGTATATGGCAATGCACGTTTAACAAAGTGTCATAAATTTCTGTAAAACAATATCATGAAAAAAAAAATATTTGAAATAAATCCCCCGTAACCCACACAAATGAATGTTTTTAAAACTTTTTTTGAAAAAAAAAAAATTGTGCCTGAAAAATGGCTAATATATCATGAGAAACCATGCATGATACGTCATCTAAGTGAAAAAAGTTTCATTGCGTTGAATTTACTGTGATTTATTTTATACAAAATAATAAAATTTATTTTTCAAGATTTTTATACAGAAATTATTGACACGTACGTGTTACATGTAGCAATAATATATACCATAAAAAAATAGTAAATTTGCACTTCAACAAATAAAAAAAAATGAAAATAATAAAAAAAAAGTTTTTTAAAAATATAGTTATTTCTGACTTTGTGCGCTCCGGGCCATAGGCTATGCCGCCACATAAAAAGTATGTACGATTTTTTTTCCGGACCACCAAATTCAATATGTATTCATCAAAGGCAGTGGCAGTCCCACAGGGGGGATTTAGGGGCGGATATCCCCGGGCCCACTAGTCTTGGGGGGCCCGGAACGAGGCCTACATGTAAAAAGTTCAAAGGTATAACGAAAAAAAAAATGAAGTTTTATTAAGGTACGGGAAGAAGAGAGAGAGAGAGATAAAAGTTTATGAATCAAAATTTAATAATGTTAATAAAATTAGTCCTAACAATTTCCAAACAAATTTATAATAAAAAAAAACTAAAGCATATAAATCTACAGATAAAATACAATATCTCCTAATTTATACTATAGTAATAATACAACTTTATTCAGTGTTTTTTATATTTTTTTAATAAGGACTGCCCTGGTTTAAAAAGGTAAAATAAACTACTTACGAGAATTATAATGAAGACTAAAACATTTTCAGGGTGTTATTTTATTGCATTTTTATTCTACAAGAGGGCAATGTCCAAAGTCGATACGTATATGGACATTTCTAATTTTTGAGTTCGCATAGAGAATTGATAAATAATTTTTAAAAGTCTTAAAATGACGTTACAGTCGGTAACTTTTTCCTATGCCCGCATGCATATAGGTATTGCGTATCGACATTTTTAGATTTTTTTTTAATAGAAGTACTTAAGGAACTTAAATTTTAATTTTGCAAATAAGTCGATCCAGGACAAATGTCTTCTTTTAGAATATGGAATAAAATTTTACTTTGAAAACATTTTTAGTCGTCCTCCTTGGCCGTATATGTGAAAAATTTTCAATGATAAATAAATACTAGCTCGATCTTTCTAAATTTTCACTCTTTCGATTCATAAAATCACCCTGTCCTCTGCTCCTAAAATGATGATGACGATCAACTTTGGCTATTCAAATGGAATATGTGATTTTTTTTGTGCAAGAGAACAGGGTTTATGAAATACACATTTTGTTTGGGAAATTTGAAAATAATTCTAATAGAAAAAAATAGCTTTTTGAGAATATGAAGGAAACATTTTTTTTTCCATTCGCTTAATCTGCAAAGTAATATGAATTTATGTATACTTTTTTTTTTTTTTTTTTTTTTAATATTTCACTCTAAAATAAAATTTAGCATTTCCCCCCTCTATTTAAAAAAAATCATAAAATATAAAAGTCACTATATATTTTTCCTTAAAGCTATCTGCACTGACAATTATACTGAATTGCCTGTAAATATAGTCACTAGGTAAAAAAATCGCGCCTGCGGCGGGCTATTATTGGCGCATCGCGCATCTGTTATTGAGGGGGCCATGTCATTTTTCTGTCCCCGGACCCAAAATACGTAGTACCGCCACTGATCAAAGGTATAAAATTTGGTATACAGACCTCTCTATTATTAAATGTTATGGTAAAAAATATTTACAGCGAGCGCCGCGTGACATACATGCATTCGCATGGAGATTTAGAGCCCACCATAATGCTCTTCTTTTATTTTTTATTTTCTTGCTTTTTTTTTTCATTAAAAATTTACATTTAAATTAATTTTGGAATAAATCTATTTCTCCAAAAATACAAATGAAAATGCTCTCTCTCTCTCTCTCTTTTTATTTTTTTTTATTTTTTTATTTTTTTATTTTTTGCACAGTGATGAGCTTCGACAGTCTTGTTTATGTCTGATAATTAAGAATATTACCAAATTATCGCGCATTAAAATGTAAAAAAAATTACGTTAAGAACTAATAAAATACGGGTAATGGTCTACGGTGCGCACCACCTCCCAAAAAATTGATCTGTGACGAATGCCAACTAATAACGAGGTCTAGTGTGCGCACCACCAAGGCGGAGGTGCGCACCACCTTGGAGAAGCAAAAAGTGCCGTGCGGCCGCGCGGCTTCAGCACCTCAGGTCTAGAGTGTGTGCACCACCTTGCATCAAGTCTACGGTGCGCACCACCTTGCATCTGGTCTACGGTGTGCACCACCTTGCATCAAGTTTACGTTGTGCAAGGGTGATGCACGGTGGTGCGCACCGTAGACCAGATGCAAGGTGGTGCACACCGTAGACTTGATGCAAGGTGGTGCGCACCGTAGACCAGATGTAAGGTGGTGCACACCATAGACTTGATTCTAGATGGTGCACACAGTAGACCTGAGGCAAGGTGGTGCACACACTAGACCTGAGGCCGCGCGAGGCAAGTTGGGAAGGTGGTGCTCACAGTAGACCTGAGGCAAGGTGGTTCACACACTATAAGACCTGACGTGCGGCGGCCGCGCAGCCGCATGGCACTTTTGGCTCCTTTAAGGTGGTGCGCACCGTAGACCTGCGGCATATATTGGCTCCGCCTTGGTGGTGCGCACACTAGACCTCGTTATTAGTAGGCATTCGTCACGGACCTGTATTTGGGGTAATGGTGCGCACCAGACCATTATAAGTTTGAGTCAAATGGCGGTCAACGTGGTCCTAAATTTTGCAACATATCAGATTATTGGACGGACTACATAAAAATTTATGTTATAACATTATGTAACATTATAATTATACTGTGTCATAGACTCGATCAATTTTCTATAAAAAAAAATCGAGTTTTTGCATACATGAATTTTATTTAAGATAAAAAATAATTGCTTTTTGACTACCTTGCAACACAACACACACAATGATCAAGTAGAAACTAATATAAAATCCCAGAAAAAAATATAATTTTTATAAAATTTAAATTTCACGAGCTTAAATGTGCACGTTATACGGCCGGGAATATAGTTCAAAAATTTTATATTTAAAATTTACAATTAAAATATATATAATGTTTAACAATTTATTCTTGTTCTTGTTTGTGGGTCTTATTGGTGGGTCTGGGCCTTTTGGGACTTATTTTTCAAATATCATATTCTAAAATGTTAAAACTCCCGATCGTTTCCGGCACGTAAAGAAAAAACGGCTCGTGAAAAAAAAACGGCCCGTGAAACTTAATTCTGCGTGTAATTAACACTAATTAATTAAAAAAATTACATCAACCTTTATAAAATCTATTGCTGAACACTTCACTTTAATGAATTTTGATTCTAAGACATTATATTTCAATTTTCGAATATTTTTATTTTTTTCTATAATTTATTGTAGTTTTTATGTATATTAGATTAATTATTTTAATTAATTTAGTTAATTCTTACCCCAATTACGATATTTGGGGTTGAAACCATTGTTGAGGCATGCACATTTAATATATAAAGCCTTTTGCAATATAAGTATGACTAATAACCATCATTTACGTAAGAGGACCAATGGCAGAACGATCCAGGGCGGTACCATGGCGATCATCAAAGTTAAGCAACGTCGAGCGTGGTCAGTACTTGGATGGGTGAAAAAAAAATCGAAATTGAATAAATTACTTTTTTTCACTTGGAATATTGTTTTTCCGGGGTTTTAGACATTTGTTTTATTGGAATATACTTTAAACCCCACTAATTATTAATTTTGTTTTAATTAATAAAATTTAATTATGGCGCAGGAATATCTCGTGTCCCGAGCGTAAAACGTACGTTAAACGTGCGTAAAACGTGCGTAAAACGTACGTTTTACGAGCGTAAAACGTGCGTTTAACGAGCGTAAAACGAGCGTAAAACGAGCGTTAAACGAGCGTTAAACGAGCGTTTAACGCTAGAATCCCGATCGTAAAACGATCCGTGAATTTGGATTATTTACGCGCCGGAATCGGCCCGTTTTTTTGAACAGGGAATATCTTGCACAAGACAAATTAAATTTGTCCTGCAGGATCTTGCAAGACCCCGTGCAAGATCATATAGGATCCTGTGCAAGATGTCCTGAACAGGAATTTTAATTTTTCTTGCAAGATCCTGTGCAAGATTTGCAGGATCTTGTGCAAGACATTCCCACTCAAGATCAAAAAATTTGTCTTGCAAGATCTTGCATGACCCCGTGCAAGATTATGCAGTATCCTGTGCAAGATCATGCAGGATCCTGCAAGAAATTTGTCTTGCAAGATCTTGCAGGATCTTGGAGGACCCCGTGCAAGATCTTGCAAGATCTTGCGCAGGATCTTGCAAGAAGCCAAATCTTGCAAGATCTTGCGGGGTCCTGCAAGATCCTGCGCAGGATTTTTGAGCTAGCAAGTGATTGCACTTAAATGTAAGTGATTCCAATCTTATAGCAACTGAAGAAGAGAGTCGATCTGTCGTATAGCCCTTGAAACACATGCAAGTTGTCTATTCAACGATATAGATACACAAGCAGTGTGAATATAGGCGGTGTCTGTATATTAATTATATCTATGTGTAATATAATCTGTACATAATAAAGTAAAAATATCCCCCTCTTTCTTTTCATGCGTATATAATGTGTGGGGAAATCTGTAAATTTAATCATACAACAAATTATGTGAAAGTTTAAATTGTAAGTGTCTTCCGAGTCTTTTTGTAAGTTCTAAAGATATATATATATATATATATATATATATATATATATATATATATATATATATATATATATATATATATATATATATATATATATATATATATATATATATATATATATATATATATATATATAGAGAGAGAGAGAGAGAGAGAGATGAGAGAGCGCAAAAATAGTTTTTCGACTATTGCCATTATGTCGACTATATTGCTATGTTTTATTTCATCTCCACCGATCTCAACAAATGGTGCATTTTAAACCAATAAAAAAATCAACTATTTGTCGAGCACCTTTTTTAAGTTTTAAAGGAGATTTCTACTAGAAATTGGCGATATATATCGTCGATATATCGGTCTACTCGATAACTTTGCTTCGCTAGTATCGATATTATTGATACTTTTTTGAGGCAATATATATCGATATATTGATACATAAATCCGACTATTTGGTATTCGATACTTCTTGAAAAAAATTCATATTAATTTATTTACAATTTCAAATAGCAAGCCAAGTTTTCGCGCGCTCTGTTGTACCAACGAATCAGCGCGTGCAGCTGAGAGGGTTCCTTTACTGTTCCTTTACTAGTCAATACGTATCATATAAATATATGAGGGACAAAAAAAAAAAAAAAAAAAAAAAAAAGGAATTTATAATTTTTAACTTATTCATTTATCAAAATTATCATAAAAATATTTCTTGTGCTTTTCTTTTGCTATAACTGCATATGAATTGAAATGTGATTTGTTTTTCTTTTATCACCAAAATATATATAATATATATATATATATATATATATATATATATATATATATATATATATATATATATATATATATTATACAGTAGAACATAAATATGTGGTATGAATAGACATTCATTATCAACACGATTTATTTTGAATGATTGATAATTGAAATTAACGCTTATTTAAGTAAATAATCCTTTAATTATAATAATAATAATTGGTGCGTGCACCTGTCGCCTGCCTGTCGTGAAAGTAAAATAAAACTTTCAAACAAATTGCAAGTTTAGCGGTAAAAAAAACAATTGAAAACATGAATAAAGTGCGCGCGCACCTGTTTTGTTTATCTCGCCAACAAAACAGGTGCCAAGTGGACTGAAACAGATTCGCATCACTTATTTTGACGTTTTCCTGTATATTAATTAAATTTAGGCGTCTATAAACTATGGTAAGTTAATCTAAAATATAATTTCTACATATTTATTATAATATTTGTGTGAAATTACATGTAATAATTACTGAAATCTACGTTACATGTTGGGTTTTGAAAGTGGGTCTAATTTTTCTTTTTTCTGTTGCAGGCTCGTTATTTCAGAGAACAAGATATTGATGGTGAGTCATAAATACATTAATTCTTATCTATATTTGTAATCTTTATTTGTATGCATTCTCAATAGTTTTATGATGTCATTATTACGCTAATCTTAGATATGCACAAATTGCCAACCTTATTGCTTAAAAAAAAAAAAAAAAAAACGATTTCTATAAAACTTCATTTCATGTTACGACTTTCTATTTTTCTCATTTGAACGCATATTTCAAGTTTATTTTAATTTTTACTTTAATAAATGTTCATATGATAGTCCAATTAAACTTAATTTAAAGCTTTAATATGGAATTTTAATAACGCTATAGCTAAAAAGGTCAAGTGCAATCCACTATGATGGCTATATAAAATACAATAAAATACATACATGAAGTATGCCACTCCCCCTTTACGAAGAATAATAGTGTTGTTCGTAAACCTTGTTCTCTTGCACCAAAAAATGCGCATTGCATTTGATTAACCATAGCTGATCGTCATTTTAGGAGCAGAGAACAGGGTTTACGAACAGCATTAATATTACAGGATCTAATTTTCATCCTTGACCCAAAGCATATAGGGTGTATGCGGAGGACATCATATGTATTTAATGCGCTTGGAGGCCATACTGGAGTAGTGCATTACATTGCTCAGCATATAGGACAAACTTTATTTGTGCTCTGCTAATTTTTTGTTATTGTTATTTTTCTCACATACTTGAGATACTAATTCAACATATTTACAGCATCAATGTTCTCAAAAATATTGCATAGTGGTTTTAAACTGACAAAATGATTTATTTTCTTATGCCACCCATGTTATTGAGTTATCCAACATGGCGTCGACTTTAACATGAATGCATACACCCTATAGAAGATCTAATTTTTTCCCTTACTTAAATCATGTATTTTATTCTTATCCTAAATAGTTCACAAGCACTGGGTCACTGTACCAGTTAAAATATCTCCCACTAATATATGTTGTGTTGTAACCTCTATTTTTTAATTACAGAATTTCGTGAATGTTTCTACCTGTTTGCTCGTAACGGCCAGATCCGTACTCTGGATGAACTGACTGTGATCATGAGATCCTTGGGGATGAGCCCAACTATTGCAGAACTGAAGAAATATTTCAAGGACAAGGGTGAGATTAACGTACCGTACTATACAGTCAACTGGGGGGAAATTGAAAACCAATCACAGAGCTGCTTTCAAAGTGCTCTGTGTTTAGCGAGGTAGGGAAAAGTGAAAGCTTGCACATGATTGGAGTTTACATTTCACCCCGCACTTTCAATTTCACCCTGGTTGACTGTACTTAAGTTCATATACACCTCCGACTGTATCTATCGTAAATCATAACCCCCCCCCCCCCCCGTCCCTAAAACTATCACACAACCACCCTCATTACGACACATTTACCATAGCTTAAAGAGGTAGTCAACAATGGCTTTTTTAATAGTGATATTATTGTGTTAATCCCAAAATCGCGATCTTTAAAATTTCAATTATTAACGTGCTGAGAGCAAAACCTGTTTAGTGACTTAGAATCTACGTCACAGCTTACACTTGCTCTCACGCTAGCTTGTCACAAGCTGGAGTTACTCTTATCTTTGCATAAATTATTTTACTACATGTCTAAAGCCATAAAAATATTTTCTATAAGTAAAATAGGATGTCAAGTTGCGAGAGCAAAAATAAGGATAACTTCTGTTTGCGTCAGACTAGCGTGAGAACAAGTTGTAGTTGTGACGTAGGTTCTATGTCGCTAAATGGCAGTTGCTCTCAGCGCATTAATAATTAAAATTTAGATGTTGTCTTTTTGGTAGGTTTAAAAAGTAATAACACTATGATCACTATTTAAAAAGCCATTGTTGACTACCCCTCTGAAGACAGGAAAAAACACCCTTCTGTTGTGAGACTAGGCAGGCTGCAAGATACACTTTTTGGTAGGGATGATTTAGAAAGAGCCTGTGAGAAAGAAGTTGCTAAACTTGACTTTAAACTCATAAATTTTATGAAGTGAGGTGGGGTGACTTTGGCACCACATTTTTCTCTAGCCCTATGGGATGCCCTATGCTCAACATGATTCCCCCCCCCCCCCCCCCCCCCACATAACCAATGAACAAATTAATTTAAAATTTGGTACACATGCTAATGAAGGCAATAGACTGGTTGCACTCATATTAAAGAGCTATCATTTTGTTGGTCAGGAATACATAGGCCAGCATAGGAAAAACATCATTTTTATTTATTTTTAATAGCAAAAGAAGCTTCAAACCTCAATCAAAGCCTTATTTATAGCTCTTACTAAGTTTGAAGAATATGAAAAAAATTTGTACAATTGAAATAAACTCTTTTTGTGTGAAAAATTAGGAGAAATGATGTTTCCCCTATGCTGGACAATGCATTAGGCACCACAAACATGGCAACAAAGCGCAAGGATGTGCAAGGGGTAATTATACTTCTAGAGAACTAAGCCCTAATTTATTTCCCATGTTCCAGGAGGCCAACTTGCATTCTCAGACTTCCTGGACATCATGCACGCTCACAGTCGTGTAGAAAAACTTCCTACGGAGGTACTGGCTGCTTTCAGAGCAGCTGATACCAAGCGTACAGGTATGGTCTCTGCCAAAGATCTACGTCACATCCTCCTGAACTGGGGGGAGAGATTGAGCGTCAAAGAAGGTAAGATAGTCATTTTTTATTGTAGTCCCTTACATGTCTTCCAACTATTAGCTGATTTTTTAGACACGCTGTTTTAAATTTCCCTCTCTAGGGAACACTGCATGGGGGCAATTTGAACTATCATATGATAAGGATTGATAAGGCTGACTAAAGGTCAGATATAATGTATGACGTAAACAGAGATAACTACTCGGAATTATTGCGCTCAGGTGACAACAAGACCTCAAACCTTTGTAAAGCAGTATTTGTAATAGTAGTTTTGGCTGCCAATCGCGGCGCTAGTGTAAAAGCTTGAATCATGCTTGTCTACAAATTTATAGAGGGAGTCGGAAAACATGTAAGAGACATTGTATTGTAGTAATGTTAGCTAGAATTTAAAATAAAATAAGACAAAAAGAAAAGAAATGGGAAATCAGAAAAGAGATATTAGGGTGACTTTGGGTACATAATCACAAATTATTTACACTACTTAAAGCCCTTGTCAACTTACTTTTTTATCATTTAGAATACTAGATTGATAATTACCATACCTTATTATCCATGAATTAGACACCACCACGTTGATTTTGTATTTATTTTCATTTTGACGGTTATATCACGTATCTGACGTCACAATGTACCGCTGCCAATCAGTCACCGCTCTGGTCACGTGATAAATTTAAGCCCCTCCCTCAAGTTCTTTACCCCTATCACGACCCCATCTGTACATTGTGACATCAGATGCGTGAAATAACCTCTAAAATAAAAATAAATACAAAATCAACGTGTTGGTGTTTAATTCATGGATACTAAGGTATGGTAATTATCAATCTAGTATTCTAAATGATAAGTTGACATGGGCTTTAATTAAGAAACAGGATAACCAGGTTTAAGCTAATTTACACATTTTTCTCTTGTTAGTGGATCAAATTTTCCGTGAAGCCAATGTATCAATCAATGGACAAGTTCGTTATGAAGATTTTGTCAAGATTGCATGTGCCCCAGTCCCTGATTATTATTAACTTAAATAATTACTGTCATAATTGATATAAGAGCTTTCTTATAATGAGCCTATACCAAAAATATTTTAATTTTTTTATTTGTATTTTGTTTGTAGCGTTTATTTAAAATATAATAGGTTTTTAATGAACCATTTTAATATTTATCAATGACAAACAATAATTAATAATAATACATGTAAATGGCAGCTGATTCATAATATATATTATTAAAATATATACAATACACAAATATACATTGCTGTATTAAAGGGGAGGAGAGATTATAATTTTTTTCTCCTTCATTTTTCTCTCTACCATGAAAAGAATTTTAAAAAATTGTAACTTTTTAACATCAATTTTATAAAATCTGAGTTCATATATTTTTAAAGAATTGACTCTTAAAGGAAAACAACTGATTTGAAGCTGACTGCAGGCAATTTCGCTCACATCTGCTTTTGTTTCGACTTACTGCGCATGTGTAGTAAGTAAAAACAGAAGTGGATTGGACTATTGATTAAAATCAGCCTAAAAACAGTTGTTCCTATATTAGTCAATTAGCTAAAATGTAAAATTTCTATATTATAAAATATTGTTGCTAGTAAAAAAAAAATTAATACAAAATTATTACAAATATCTTAAAGGCGTAGAACACCTTGAACAAAAAAAGTTGTGTAATAGCCTAACAAGCCTGAAAATCAAGGTTGACTTGGCCGAATTCATTGATTTCTAATTTATTTTCCATTCACAAAATGCCGCTGCTGGTCACTGACGTCACAGCTCACCTGGTCCACGCGCTCGTACAACAAGCAAGCTGTGATCTCTGGCTGTGACATCAATGACGGCTCGTGCCATTTTGTGAATGGAAAATAAATAAGAAATCAATGACTCCGGACAAATCAACATTGATTTTCAGGTTTGTTGGGATATTACGCAACTTTTTTGTTCAAGGTGTTCTACGCCTTTGAAATTAATGCTTGCTAAAAGAAAGTTAAATTAATAATAAAAATGCTAAAAGTGCAATAAAAGGAAAAGCTCTTATTGAAATATGACAAAACATTATACAAATTATAAAAAAGTATTGCCTTACTATTATCATTCCATTTTTTTACAATTAGAATTAGAAAATAACTAACAAAGTATTTTTGCTTAAGTATTTTACTATACTTATATTCTATAAATGGCTTTTTCTATATTATATATTAAATAATGGTATATTTTACTTAACATGTTTTAAACAGTATTGTAACTTATTGTTAAAATTAATAATAAAAAGGTTTGTTGAAAATTTAATATGATGCAGGTACCAAAATTTTTATACTTGATCAAAAAAATTTTATGTTTATTTTAAACAATTGTATTCTTTAATCACCAATACCAATTCATTATCTTGATAGAGGAAATCTGTCAGTCATTTGGTTTACTTTTTTTTTTTTTTTTTTTTTACATAAATCTCATTTTCTATCTGAGTGGCTAGTAATTATGCTTAAAAAATAGACCAGAGAAAAACATAAGCATTTATATCACAAAACACTTGATGGGACTTACATAAATAATTTTAGTTTGTCTCAAAACCCAACTGTAGCTCCGTAGCAGTGATCAGGAAATTTTAATTTATGCAACCTGCACAACATTTTCATACTAATTTTTGCATGTTTCTGACGTCATAAACATGAATAGTCACGCAAATTTCATACTTTACAGTTTTTTCACATTCTCTCGTCAACAGCAGTCGTTGTCAGCAGTTTTGTAGATCCCATTTTGTGTTTAATGATTAAAAAGGATTTGTTGTGTCATGTGTTCTATGCCTTTAATTGCTTTTTGAAGGAGGCAACCATTTGTTTAGTCATTTGGTTTTCCAAATTATTTTTGTAATGTTAATTTAGGATTAACCTCAGGAACAATGGAACTTTTTTTTTTTACTTAACTTTTCTTTGCTCTTTTTTGCTCTTTTTTGCTCTTTTTTTTTTTTTTTTTACATACGTTTCAATAGTTATTTTCTCTCTTATCTGAGGCTCATGGGTCCTGAAAATTTTATCATAGGAAGCTGTTACTTTTAACTTTCAAATGGCATCATAAAGTTTGCAGGTTTTCTTTTTAGATTTTGAGATTCAAGCTATCTAAAAACAAAACCCTTAAAATTAAATTTTTAGAATGGAGAAGGTGTAGAGAGAAAATGTTATTTTTAATTTATCATAATTCCTCATAACATTCCTTAAAGCCATAGACCACATAAAACAATATGTGCTTTTTAATGAATAAACACAAAATGGGATCTTCAAAACCAATAGACAATTTTTACCAGAATGTTAATATAGCCACAGGAGAGAGCGTGAAAATACTGTTAAGTATGCAATTTGCGTGACTCAATGTTTATGATGTCAGAAACATGCAAAAAATAGTAAAAAAAAAAAAAAAAAAAAAAAAAAAAAAAAAAAAAAAAAAGTGCGGGATGCATAAATCTAATTTTCTGATCACTACTACGAAGCTACAGTTGGGTTTTGAGACAAACTAAAAAGCTATTTATATAAGTCCCATCAAGTATTTTGTGAATTTCTTCTGGTCTATTCCTTTAAAAACATTTGAAATAAAAAATTGATGACGTCTTTTTTTGTTATTTTGATCAAGTATTAAAAATGTCTGGTGTTGTTATTTTATTTTTAGTATCACATGTTATAAAGTTGGTAGCCATGTATAATTATCTTGTGATGAGAGTTCAATGAACACATCTCTTCACAAAGAAGAATTTATTTGATTTTTAGTGTTTATTTACAGTTTTGGTGTTTAAAAATGGTGACATAACATGAATTAACAATTCATTCATCGTAAATTTCAGTTGTCAGATTGTAATTCAAGTGTTTTACAAGTAAAAAATACGTTTTTTATATGTACGATTTGTGTGAGTATATTTATATACATATATGCTTATGTCAAGATTAGGCGCGTGGATTTTAAACTTTTAATTTAATTATAGAATCAATTTTAAATTAAATTTTATTAACTATAATATAGGGAGAGTTTTTTATTATTATTATTTTTTTTAAGTGGTCTCAGAATTATATAACTGCAATTTATTCAACTATGAGTAAAAAATTTACATTTAATATATAGGGTGTTTTCATTCATGTTAAAGTCGACACCATGTTGGATAACTCAATAACATGGGTGGCATAGGAAAATAAATCATTTTGCCAGTTTAGAAACACTAAGCAATATTTTTGAGAGCATTGATGTTGTAAATATGTTGAATTAGTATCTCAAGTATGTGTGAAAAAAAGCAAATAACAAAAAATTAACTGATTTCCCAAAGAAAATTGGCTTAAATGAAGTTTGTCCTATGCTGAGCAATGTTATTCACTACTCCAGTATGGCCTCCAAGCGCAATAAATATGACATCAACCGCATACACACTATAGAGGGTGTATGTGCATGACATCATATTTAATACGCTTCGACGCCATATTGGAGCAATGCATAACATTTCTCAGCATAGGACAAACTTGGATTTTCTTTGTAAAAATATATGTGTATTTTATTTATTTTTTTAATTATTATTTTCTTATTCTTTTTCTTGCATGCTTGAAAATCTAATTCAATCTGTTATTAACATTACAGTATCAATGCTCTCAAAAGTATTACTTTAAGTTTTTTTAGATGGGTAAAATGTGTCATTTTCCTATACTGGCCCATGTTATTTAGTGCTCACATAATATGGTGTCGATTTTTTACATGAATATGAATGCAACCTCGCTATAGATTTTTTTTTGTAGTTTTTTTTTTTTTTTTTTTTTTTTTTTTTGCCATTTTCTATGATTAATTTTTTGGTGTTAATATAATTTTACTCAAAAAATTTAAAAAATTATAATTAAATACTGTACTTAAAAAGGTACATAAATTATAAGCATTATATAAGTGAGAAGAATGGAATTCTATAACCACATTTTTTCCCAATAACTCAAACCTGAAATTATTTTATTTTACTAAAAACTTTGCATACAACTATAATACAAATTTAAAATCAAAATTTCGATGTTTTTCACACGACTTTATAAATATAAAAAAACTTCCTTATGCATTGACAAAAATATAAATAAAACAAAAATTAAATATTTAGTTTTAAAAAAAACATTTTTCAAGGTTTAGTAGTGTCTGTATTTTCTTATTTGTTATCTTGGAAATGAAGAAAAAAAAAATCGTGCTTATCTTTTTGTAAACTACATGACTGCAAGATGCTTACTTGCATAAAATTTATTTCATTGCATGAAAAGCATGAAAATGCATTGTAATTTTTGCTGATTTTTGCTATATTTTTGTCTTAAACTGTCAGTGATAAAAATAAGAGTAAATAACATTTTTCACTAGTAAGCGTAAAAAAAAAAAAAAGTTTATGACGTGTTTTTATAAGTGTCTTATAAGTGTTTTTATTATATTTTTTAAATTATATTATTGTACTTTTTTGCAGTTTATTGTGTCAAAAAATAAAGTGACTTATATTATTCTCATTTGCATATAGTGCAATCAGTGTTTGTGTTAATAATAATAAAAAAAAAAAAAGGTGACATTTATTTTCAATTCAAAAATGTGGTCAGTGAACCCGAAATTACTTCCAATCAAAGCGCACTATTTTTTCTTCATGGCTGGTAAGTTTAATTTTTTTTATTTCTTATTTTATTGTCTCTTTTTTATATATAATGAAGTTTAATGTAGAAGGGTACCTCAGTTATTAGACTCAAACTTTACCGTCAAAAAAAGCTAGAATTTTGCACAATGATACTTCAGCTTGAGACAATATCAAATATATAAAAATTTTAGGGGGTCACCGTGTAAATTAATTTTATATGATTTTTTGAAATTTTAAACCCATAAGACCCAATGTTAATTTCAATAATTTTTTTCTTTTTTTCTGGGCGGTAAAATATCTTAAAATTTTTATCACGGCTAGGTGTGACCCTTAGCTACACAATGACACCAAATTTAGACCACAAAAAAGTTCTAGTTTTTGAGATATAAGATCTGTACCCTACTCCCTTAAAAAAAAAAAAAGTAAATATATATTGTGCAATAGATTGTTTTTGTATTCGTCTTACTCTTACAGTATGTTTGTTTTATTCTATGTATTTATTTTATGATATGGTATGACAGGTTATTATGTGGCATTAGACAAAAAAAAATAATAATAAAAAAATACAATAATAATCATGATAAAACATGATTAAAATTGAAGCAAAATTTTTTTCTCGTTTTTTTCTTCTTCTTCATACCGTAAAATGACATCAAAATATACTTGAAGATGTTTTTATAATACATATTTTGGGAATTTCGTCGATTATTATTATTATTTTTTTGCACGTAATAATAGTAAAAAATAATGCAGTTAATTTAAAGTTTTGTCCTTCAGTTTTTTTTTTTTTTTTTTTTTTTTAGTTTGAGCAAAATTAAAAAGATTTTAAAGTTTATATAGCTGAAAGTATGTATAAAATACATGAGTTTATGTATTATTTTACTATATCATTATTTTCCTAATTAAAAATTATATTGATAAACGAATATAGAATCGAAGACGTTTGAGTTTACAAAATTCAAGCAATATTAATGAGCATTAAGGTGATTATATGAAATTGCGCACCACAATATTCAGCACATTGCCCTGCATAGGAAAAACCAAAAAATCTCGTTTTATTATTATTATCATTGTTATTTTCTTTGGCAATTTCATAGAGAAATTAATGTGTATTTGTTATTTTAATATCTACTGTATCTCGGGTAGCAGCTAATTTTATGCTACATAAAAATCAACAATTTAGATTTTTTTTTTTTTTTTTTTTTTTTTTCAATTTGAAAAAAAAAAAAAAAAAAAAAAACTTTCCCCCTATGCTGGTCAATGCTATTTCTTTACTCATATATGGCTTCAAAGCTCAAATCATTGAAACCACCCAATAAAGTGATGAAAAACAACTTCATATTACATAATATTTGTGACAATTTCCTGTCTAGACGCTTGTATATAATCATGCAATATTGACTTTATATAAATCTGACATTAAACATACAAAAGGTTCTTATATATAAATATGATATACATAATGAATATCTTTTATGTATTTTTGTATATGCAAATATATGCACTTGGTAGTCGCTATCTTTACATATGTCATTTTTTTATCACATATTTTAGCGCTTTTATTTTTATATAAATTATTGACTCGATTATATAATATTTTTGTTGCTTAATTATAAAAATAATGTAATTTTCATCAATATTATTATCCTCCTTGCTACATTTTATTATTATTATTAATAAAAAGAAATACATATATAAGTCCCCCCAAGACAATGAAGTCTTATTGGTGGGTGCTTAAAGGCGTAGAACACTTTTACAAAAAAGTTGTGTAATATCCTAACAAACCTGAAAATCAACGTTGGTTTGACCAGATTCATTGATTTCTAATTTATTTTCCATTCACAAAATGCCATGAGCGGTTATTGATGTCACAGCTCGCTTGTTTTACGCGCGCGTGGACCAGGTGAGCTGTGACGTCATTGACCGCTCGTGCCATTTTGTGAATGGAAAATAAATTAGAAATCTATGACTCCGGCCAAATCAACATTGGTTTTCAGGTTTCTTAGGATATTACACAACTTTTTTTGTTCAAAGTGTTCTACGCCTTTAATCAACATAATATAAAAATGTTAGTAAGCATTAAAAAAGTTACAATAATAATTTTAATGACCTCAAGTTTTTTTTAATGAAAATTTGAAAGTGAGTATTTCGCTTGTCTGATGTATGGAATAGAACTTCCTTGTTATTGTGCCTGGTAGGTAGGGATTTCAATCGCCTCTCGCTCTCATTAATACAACTTCACTCTACTAAAAAAAATTTAATAATAAATGGAAAAAAAAAAAAGAAAAAAAAAGCTAATGAGAAATTGAGCCTAGGCATTTTTTTAAATAATAATAATATAGCAATTTCCCAAACAATACTTTAAATAAAAAAAAATTAATTCCTCTCAACAACAACAAAAAAAAAAAAAAAAAAAAAAAAAAAAAAAAAAAAAAGCAAACAAACAAACAAAAACAAAAACTTTAGTCTGAAAATCATCATCATCAGTCAACAAAGTTTTGCGTTGATTTTTTTTTTTGCGAAATGTTTCAAAGTGATATTATATTTACTTAAATAATAATATTAATATCTGACTTTTATTGTTAATATTTATTCCTGTAAAATATAAATGATAATTTCTAGTAAATATTATAGAAAATGACAGATAAAATTATGGTTGTTATGGAAATTCACTATATACACACTTCATTTTAAGAAAAAGATAAGATTATTGTAATATTTAGAATTCTATTTTTAATTTTGAACATCTATTCTCAGAATTATTATGTTACAAAAATAATTGATGTGTTTGTTTGATAACCACGATCTTTGCCATCTGATTTGTTTTATATTTAGCTATTAATTAATTATGGTAACTTTTTTACTATAATTTAGATTTCTATTTGTGGATTTATAACTCTATCTTACTCAAAAGCATCTCATTTTTTTTTAAACTTTATTATAATTATTATATTATTATTTTAAAATATTTACTTCATTATTTTACATTTTTTTTTTCATTTGTTTGGAGACAAAATAATAATAATAATAACAAATACGTTTAATTAGATTAAGGGAGTATGGTACCGACCCTATATCTCAAAAACTAGAAGTGTTTTGGGTCTAAATTTGGTGTCATTGTGTAGCTAAGGGTCACACCTAGCCGTGATAAAAATTTCATGATGTTTGACCATCCAGAAAAAAAGAAACAAGTTATTGAAATTAACATTGGGCATTATGGGCTTAACATTTAAAAAAAAAATCAAATCAAATTAATTTGCACGGTTACCCCTCAAAATTTTTATGTATTTGAAATTGTCTCAAGCTGAAGTATCATTGCGTGCAAAATTACAGATTTTTTTTTGAAGAGGAAAGTTTGAGGCTAATGGTCGACGTCGGTCCCCTACTGCCTTAAGGTGTAGAAATTTGTCATGTTAATTTACATTGGTTAAAAAAAAAAAAAAAAAAAAAAAAAAAAAAAAAAAAAAAAAAAAAAAAAAAAAAAAAAAAAAAAAAAAAAAAATTGTGCATAAAATGAGGTGCAAAAAAATAAATCTAGAAAAATTTGCACTTTTTTTCCCTTACGTTTATAGCGATAATGAAAATCCTTTTATATGATTTTTAGTATGGGTCAGAATTTTAACACGTTTTATTTTCGGTGTTTGTAAATACTTTTGTTATAAATTTCTTTGTTTTGTGTATTAATGTGCATGTAATTCACAGCTGCAGGAGCAATTCTGCCGTTCCTCCCCGTGCTAGCTCGCGCACTAGGGGTGTCTGCTGCAGCACTGGGGTTTATCACATCACTTCTCCCTGCGGCTGTACTTGTATCAAAACCTTCATTTGGCGCTCTCTCAGATCGCTTTCCTAAATATCGTCATTCGATATTTATGACTGCAGTGATTGGTCAAGCTATCAGTTTGGCTGGATTGGGTATCATACCTCCACTGCACACGGGCCAGTGGTAAGTATGTTTTTTTTTTGTATTTTTAAATTCTCTTAAATTGTTGGGGATACTGTGGTGTAAATTTTTTTTTTAAATTTTTTTTTTATGTTTTTTAAAAATTCCATCAATGTTGTAAACAACACAATTATTACAAAAAAGTGTCTATTACATAAATTTAATGGTAAAATTAATTCAGTGTAAATGTATTATCAATTTTTTTTTTTTTTTTTTTTTTTTTGATAGTAAAAAATAATAATTAATAAATAAAAATCATGAAAATTATGTTTTAATAAATGCATGTAACCTATAGTATTAAATCATAAAGGTAGATAGACAGTGGTAAAAATATTGCGTTTTTATTGTGACAGCGATAGTAATTAGCTCTCTGATTGGCTAGAGGAAACCCATTAACCAATCACAGAGCTAGTTTACTATCCCTGTCACAATAAAAACGCGATATTTTTACCACTGTCTATCTACCTTAATATGAAAATTTTATTTATTTATTTATTTCACCAGATTATACATATAAGCATTACAACATTACACAAAATGCAGCATGTAAAATGGTGAAGGGTGCATACAAGGCATTATAAAATACCGCTACACAATTAAGTGGTATGCCACCCTTTACTAATATTAACACAAAATTTAAAATACAACAATGTCATAGTCAATAAATCACATATACAAATTATTTGGTAATTTCCTGTACTACCAAATGTGAAAAAAATGACTCCTTAAATTGAGAAGGGTCACTTATTTTCAAATACCGAGGTAAAGCATTAAAGCTAGTGACAGTCCTATAAACATAACTCTTGACACGAGCTGCAGTTCTAGCTTTAGGAGGAATCAGTCTATGCACACCGAGCTGCCCACGAATCTCCCTCCCTATCATAATATCTTTTGAGATATCAAAATCAGCTTTACCACTCCTACAATTGTTAAAAAATGTTAAGTCTATAAGCTGTAATTGCTGTTGAATAGGTAGAATATTGGATTTTCCAACACTTGGCACATTACTCTTACCATATATGAATTTTAAAGCTCTACGCTGTACAGTCTCAAGCTTATTACAGTTGTTTAAAGTTGTAGGGTGCCACGCTGGAGTGCCATAAGTAATATTTGGCCTAATAAGAGTAAGATAAGCCAATCTCTTTATGCGTGGAGTACACCCCCTTAAATTGAGACTAACAAAGCGTAATAATTTAGAGGCCTTTGCACGCACTGCCTCAGTCTGTCTGTTCCACTTTAAGTCAGAGGAGATTTGCACTCCTAGTAATTTTTCACAATCACAGTACGTTAAAAGCTTGTTATTTATACTATAATTTACCTCCATTTTAGCCCCATTAGTAATATCCATGACTTTACATTTATTTTCATTAAGAGTCATACCATTATTTTGACACCACATTGAAATCGTATCGAGGTCAGATTGCAGGGCAACAATATCTTCCTGCGATTTAATACTACGATACAAGGTGGAGTCATCAGCGTATTGTACGATAGTTGAGGTGACACATTTAGGTAAATCAATCATGTAGATATTAAAAAGCAGAGGACCGAGGACACTACCCTGAATTACACCAGAAGATACATCACATAATTCTGATTTAGCACCTCGATAGACAACACCTTGCGTGCGTCCACAAAGAAAACTCTGGATCCAAGCTAAAACGTTGCCATTTACACCATAATTATTCAGCTTACTTAGTAATCTTTTATGAGGTACTTTACCAAATGCTTTTTTCCAGTCAAGAAAAACAGCATGTATATGAGATCCAGAATATTTATCTATGTACGCTGACCAATCATCAATTGTATACATGAGCATAGTAACACAAGAACGACCAGGAAGGAAGCCATGTTGATTAGCAGGAATTAAATTAGACTGCTGAAAATATTGCAGTAAGGCACCATTAATTAGCCGCTCTAATAATTTACCCACAATTGACGTTACGGAAATAGGCCTATAATTATCAAGTTCCTTCCTATCACCAGTTTTGAAAACTGGCGTCACCATGGCTTCCTTCCAATCATCAGGCAACTCACCCAGGGACACTGACCTGTTAAACAACGCACACAATGAGGGGGCTAGAGAACTGGCACACTCATTCAGAACACGACCAGGGATACCGTCAGGACCCGTAGCCGCATTCTGCTTGACACCACGTAATAACCCCCTCACCTGAGCGTCAGTCACCACAACAGTATCAATGCCCCCTTGTGCAGGTGACCTTTGTCTTGACAGCGGGAAGGATGGACAATCAACATAATTAAAATTATTTTTAAACGAGGCGTTAAATCCAGCACAAATTTTTACTGGATCACTGTCTGAAGTACCATTTAAATTGAAAACAGCATTTATACTACTATTCTGACTAGTAGTATGAATATGTTTCCACAATTTACTTTGTCCATCCTTACCGCTGCCAAGTTTCCACATATAATCCTCTCTAGCCTTTCTCACTTTATATTTCACCATATTGCGAAGAGATAGAAATTTAACATGATTTTTATCATTGCTTTTATTTTGCCTCCATTGTTTAAAAGCACGATCTCTTTTATGCATTAAAGAGATTATACTTTTACTAATCCAGGGATGTGATCTTCTCCCAGTAATTTTACTAGTGGGAATACATTGATTAACACAATTCCAAAAACACGATTTCCAATCCTGCCACACAACGTTAATATTATTATTAGCAAAATTCAGATTTCTTTCAAATTGATTTGAAAAAAGAGAATTTAATTTAAGCCAGTCAGCACGCTTATAATTTAAAGCAGAATTGCGCATTTTTTTATTATCGTTAGGTAAAACTACATTTAATACAGAAATAACAGCATCATGATCACTTACACCTGGGATGACATCAACTGACTGCAACAAATTATCATTGTCACATAAAAATAAATCTAATATACTGGAAGTATTATCCGTAGTGCGAGTTGGTGTAACTACATGTTGTTGCAAAGACAAATTATAAAAAGATGTAAGAAAGTCTTCAGCAACACTCCCCTGTGGGCACGGAGGATTGCTGCACCAATCAATCGTTAAATTGAAGTCTCCTGTTAACATACATACATCATATTTATCTTGTATATCAGCAGCTAAGGCTAAAGAATCCAACAACATATTGTTATAACTATCATCACCATTTGGCTTGCGATAAGCAGAGCCAATTAAATATTTAAAGCCCTGAGATTTAAATTCTGCCCAAACTATCTCCGCAGAGAGCTCGAGCTCAGGTAAACGTCTAGGATTTAACTCAGGGAGAATAGCAAGTAGGACACCACCAGCAGCACGTTTATTATTATTATTTACAACACGGTCTTTTCTGAATACAACATATTTGTTAGGCAATACCTGATTATCAGTAATATCAGGATCTAACCACGTCTCATTGATTGCAACAACAGCAGCTTGCGAAGTCTCAATCAAAGCAGTCGTATCAGCCATACGTTTTCTACATTTTAAACTACGTGCATTAAAACTCAAAATTTTAATGTTATTACTCTTGGTGTTAGGTATGGTAGTTTGCGGTATGGGAGAGAGTGGTAGATCAGGAACCAGAGAGGAGTCAAAATATGAGTCAGAGCTACCAGGCAGTTCATATGTACAACGCCAACAATACCAGGCTTCTTTTTTTAATTTAATAACCTCATTATATTTTAAGTTCAGACATTTAGTGTGATAAAAATCATTGCATTGATTACATTCAAATTTAATTTGATTTTTCCTTCCCATTTTATCACATATGAGGCAGACAGGTAGAACAGGAACAGGAAAATGATAAAAATGATAATTTAATAAAAGATAGAGGAAAAAAAAAAAAAAAAAAAAACAATTATGAAATTTTTGTTTGAGAATCTAAAATTGTAACTAATGATTAATGATAGTAGAGGATAGTATAGGGTCTATGCATTCATGTTAAAGTCGACGCCATGTTGGATAACTTAATAACATGGGAGGCATAGGAAAATAAATCATTTTGCCAGTTTAAAAACACTAAACAATATTTCTGAGAGCTTTGATGCTGTAAATATGTTGAATTAGTATCTCAAGTATGTGAGAAAAATAACAATAACAAAAAATGAAGCGACCTTTCAAAGAAAATTGGCTTAAATGAAGTTTGTCCTATGCTGAGCAATGTTATTCACTACTCCAGTATGGCCTCCAAGTGCAATAAATATGACGTCATCCGCATACACCCTATGTTGGTTTAAATTGAGAGGTTTTGTAGCCTGATGTTGCCTAAATAAAAGCCATTAATTAAGGTACTAATTATGATATATTTCCTCAGGTCCAATACTACTGTGATCTCTAACAATTCCACGTCACCAGAAGTCACTCCAGCTGACGACAACGTGTACATGTCGGCAACTTTCTGGTGCTTCGTCTCCCTCATGTGTCTGGGCAACGTGTGCTTCAACGTAGCTAACAGTCTTAGCGATGCTATCTGCTTTGAAATGTTAGGTGAGTCTGCTACTGCAAGTCAGTCTCATTGCAATATTAAGGGAGTAGGGTACCGACCTTATATCTCAATAACTAGAAGTGTTTTTGGGTCTAAATTTGATGTCATTGTGTAGCTAAGAATCACACCTAGCCGTGATAAAAATTTCAACGTGTGTGACCATCCTGAAAAAAAGAAAAAAAGTATTGAAATTAACATTGGGCCTTATGGGCTTAAATTTTCAAAAAATCATATAAAATTAATTTGCACAGTGACCCCCCCAATTTTTATATTTTTGAAATTATCTTAAGCTAAAGTATCTTTGTACAAAATTTCAGATTTTTTTGACGAGAATAGTTTGAGTCTAATGGGTAACGTTGGTACCCTACTCCCTTAATAATAATAGGGTAATAATAATAAAAAAAAAAAAAAAAAAACTTCCAGGATGAAAAAAAAAAATAATAATAATAAAAAAACATAAAAAACTGCATAACAAAATAATATTCTCTTTTGTATGCTGTACCTAATCCATGTACTTACCTTGTATTGGTTGATTGACATGCAGGTGATGGACAAGAGCTGAACTACGGCAAGCAGAGAGTATGGGGGTGTGTGGGGTGGGGAGGAGCAGCCTTACTATCAGGAGCCTCCATGGCATGGTGGGAAGTACAAGATGAAGGAGACAAGAGAGGACCAGCTGGACTAGCACCTGCATGTTTACTTACACTTGTGTTTGGAGCTTTAGATGCTCTTTGCTGTTGTTGGTTACAGGTAATTATCAACACTACAGTCTATTTTATCTGGCTTTTCAAATGTAAAATAAACCTTACTGAAATAGTAAGGATCATAGTGAAGAGAGTTCCATAGCTTGGAGAAAATCTTGCTAGCATGCAGATATGAGAAGAAAAAAAATTTAATACTTTGGATAGATTTTGGCTCTAAACTCCACTAAAAAATGAAGTGTGGTTTGCCTTTGCCAGTCTCTTTGATCACTCAAAGAGAAAGATCATACACAGTTTATTTCTGAGTCTGTAAGGACTGAGAAAGCAAAACACACTTCATTTCTCTTTGGAGTTTAATGCTGCAAGATTTTTTTTATTTTATTTTTATTTATCTATGCTAGCAAGTTTTTTTGTTGAACTATGGGACTCTATTCACTAGTATGGCTCTTACTGGTTTCTCCCACCCATTTTTTTGTATGTTTTTGAACATAATCCCATCTTTTTAAACTAGTTTCATTAAAAAAATGTCATAGCGAATGGCTAGTGAATTAATTGAAATCCCATAAGATTTAAGTATCAAAATTAGATAATTTTGCACTACACAGTGCTCTAATTTCTCTTTTGTACTGTTTCTATTCTTCAATTTTAATATTATTAACTGTGATTCCTTTTTTTTTTTTTTTCTTTACGGGTATATATATTTTTTCATAACATTGAGATTTTCTCTAAAATATTTTTATTTAAAATTTATTATTTTTTTATTATTTCGGTATATTTTTACTTCCAGTTACCAGAACGCAAGCCTAGTGGGTCCATGTTCAAAGACTTAATTAAGTTAATAAAACAAAAGTCAGCTGCACTCTTCCTCATCTTTGCCGCTCTAGTTGGGGTCTTGGATGGATTTCTTATTTACTACTTACTATGGTACCTTGAAGATCTTGCAGGAATTGACCCTGGGTCTTTGAAACTGATTGAAGGATTAGTGGTAGCTGCTCAAACTCTAGGAGGAGAAGTCCTTTTCTTTCCACTCTCTGGTGAGTTCTAGATTAATTAAGGGAGTAGGGTACCGACCTAATATCTAAAAGATTAGAACGCGTTTTGGGTCTAAATTTGGTGTCATTGTGTAGCTAAGGGTCCCGTGATAAAAATTTCAAGATGTTTGACCATCCCGAAAAAAAAGAAAAAAAAAAAAGACATTGAAATTAATATTGAGCCTTATGAGCTTACAATTTCAAAAAATCATATAAAATTAATTTGCATGATGACCCCCCAATATTGTTATATATTTGAGTGTAGTGATAAATGTGTATGTTTGTTATGTGGTGGCCTATGTACTATAATATAGGTACCACTTACTTCAGTGTCCATCTCGGACCCTATCATTAAGTCAATATGCCAAAAAAAATGTAGACTTGTAGAGTGAAATGTAAATATATATGTATAAGTACACCATTGGTGTTTAATAAATGAAATAATATATTTGATTTGGTCTCAAGCTGAAGTATCATTGTGCAAAAGTTCAGATTTTTTTTTGACGAGAAAAGTTTGAGTTTAATGGCTGACGTCGGTACCCTACTCCCTTAAGAGAAGTTGAGTGATATATATTTTTTTTTTACATCTTATAGTGACTTTTCTATGGTATAAAAAAGTTCTCTGTGCAATATGTTATAAATATTTATGATTTTGATTGGGGAAAAAGGCACTTGTTAGTTTCTCCTATCCTTTTCTTTCATCATACAGTAAGTATGCACATTCCTTGTATAGGGTGTGTACGCATGACGTCATTCTGAGTTCTTTTTGATGCTCTTCTTGAGCAATGAATAACATTGCTCAGCATACGACAAAATGTAGTTTTTGGCTACTTTCTTTGGTAAATTAGCTGTTTTTTTTGTCATTATTATTTTTCTTGCATACTTGAGGTACTAATTCAACCTGTTAACAGCATCAATGCTCTCAAAAAAATTGCAAAGTATTTTTAAACTGGCAAAATGTGCCATTTCCCTATACTGGCCAATGTTATTTAGTTCTCACTTATGACGTCAACTTTAACATGAATGAAACCATCCTATTAAATGCAGGTAATTTTCTATGTTCCAGGTTGGATTCTAGGCAAACTAGGCCACACCCACTGCTTGACTTTGTGTTTCTCAGCTTATGCTGTACGTCTAGCGTTGCTTTCAGCTGCTCCTGGGCCGTGGTGGTTACTGCCTGTGGAGTTATTTATGCAGGTTGGTATCAAGTCAACCAATAATGAAGCAATGAAGAAAAGGATAGATATACTATAGCAAGAGCCTAACTTGAAGCCCATGTCAACTTACTTTTTTATCATTTAGAATACTAGATTGATAATTACCATACCTTATTATCCATGAATTAGACACCAACACGTTGATTTTGTATTTATTTTCATTTTAGCGGTTATTTCACGTATCTGACGTCACAATGTACCAATGGGGTCGTGATAGGGGTAAAGAACTTGAGGAAGGGGCTTAAATTTATCAAGTGACCAGAGCAGTAACTGTGATTACAGTGTGACGTCAGATACGTGATATAACAGTCACAAAGAAATAAATGAAAATAAATACAAAATCAAGGTGTTGGTGTCTTATTCATGGATAATAAGGCATGATAATTATCAATATAGTATCCTAAATGATAAAAATGTAAGTTGACAAGGACTTTAAAAGTATAAGACTAAATCCATTTTCCCACCCCCTTTTTTTATTTTTTATTTTTTGTCTTAATATTTTATTTCAATTTAAAGGCGTAGAACACCTTGAACATAAAACATGTCTAATATCTTAACATACCTGAATATCAACATTGATTTGGCCAGAGTCATTGATTTCTAATTTATTTTACATTCACAAAATGTCAGCTGCGGGTTTGTGACGTCACAGCTAACTAATCCATGTGAGTGAAAACATGCAAGCTGTGACGTCACAAACCCGCAGCTGACATTTTGTGAATGTAAAATAAATTAGAAATAAACGACTCCGGCCAAATCAACGTTGATTTCAGGTATGTTAGGATATTAGGAATTTTTTATGTTCAAAGTGTTCTACGCCTTTAAGTTTTGTGATGATTTGGCAGTAATTTTAAAATGTATATTTTATTGTGATCTAATATTATTTTTATTTGTAGGGTCCAACGTATGCACTTGGTTATGCTACTATTGTAGCTTACGCCAGTGCAGTTGCACCTTCAGGAACTGCTGCGACAGTACAGGGTATTGCAGCTGGAGTCGACGACAGCTTAGGTAAGTGTTGCTGTGGTTTTTTACATAGCAAAATTATTAAATGAGTAAAAAAAAAAAAAAAAAAAATGTGTAAAATATTGTTATTAAAAAAAATAATAATAATAAAAAAAAAGTAATGAATGAAAACACCATATTATTATAATAATTTTAAATGTATTCTTTTTAATTTGTCGTTCTACTATAAATTAAAAAACAATAGAGGGTGGTAATTTTAATGCATGTTCTAAAAGAAGACTTTATCTTATATTTATAGATATCGATGTTGTTGCGAGCAATATGTCCAACTTGTTTTTTGTCATGTGTAACAATATGTGTATCTCGTTTTTCGTCACGCAATCCAATATGTGTAAGTCGAGTGCCATCTACATAAGGTTTGGAAACGACTTACATATCTTGCTTAGCTTGACAAAAAACGAGATACACATATTGACTAATAAAGGAACAACAGTTTTAAGGCCGACTATAAGCGATTTCGGTCACATCCGCTTCCGTTTCTCCTTACTACGCATGCGCAGTAAGTCGAGACGGAAGCGGATATGAACGAAATTGCTTATAGTCAGCTTCAAAACAGTTGTTCCTTTATCAGTCAATTGCTTCGCGTGACAAATAACGAACTACACATTTTGCTTCGGGTGACCAAAAAAAAAAAAAAAAAAAAAAAAAAAAAAAAAAAAGTTACACTACACATATTGCTTGCAACAAAATTAATATGCAAATTTCTAATTTTTGAGTTTGTTAACTATTTTTAAACAATTAGCATAAGTTGCCACCTAACACCTAGCTATGCATGCCTTTTTCAAAAATTAATTAAAAATACTTAATGAACTCAAAATTTAGAAATTCATAATATAGAAATCAATTCAAAACAATGCCTTCTTTTAGAATATGAAATAAAATTGCCTCTTTTTTTTCCTCATGGATTGATTAAAAAAAAAAGTTTTTTTGTCAATTGATAAATTGGTAATAAAGTAGAATTAATATTAAAATTGTTTTATTTTCAGGTTACTCCATAGGTTCTCTAATAGGAGGTTTACTATATCGTAGTTTAGGAGGAAGAGGTGCATTCCAAAGTATGGGTCTACTTGCCCTAGCGTGCTGTATTTCACATCTAAGTATTCACGAAGTTTGTCTTACAAAACGTAACAAACACAATATACCTGATTTAACAGCAGAAACTGTTCACTTAAAACAGAAGAAAGATAAAAATTATACAAATTCAGCTGAATGTATACAACTTAAAAATACTTCTAGTGATAATAATGTGAATGTGTGATATAGTTTTAGAAATTTAACATTTATATTTATTATTATTATTTTTTTGTAAATAAATTTCTTAAATGCATAATTTTTGTAAGTGTATTGTAATTTATTTTCATAAATTATTATTAATAATTGTTTAAAAAATAACTTTTGTATATCAATTCCTTCGCGTAAAAAGAGAGCATCTACACTTTCCAGAATTCCGACAAAATGACTATCTACACTTTCCGAGCAGTGCTGTAACTTGACTAGCAGCCATATATAAGCTTAAAGAGGAAGTTCAGGGGTTACAACATGGCTTCTTCAATGTTAGATAATGAGAAGAACTGTTCATAAACTCACACATGATGGCTCAAAACCCTTCCGTAGCCCCGCAAACTTGTGATCATCCTGCGAGATATGCAACTGGTCCCGTATCATTTACCGTCTTTTACGTCATAGTTACGGTTTTACTATAGAAAATGTTGTAGCGGGTTGCATATCTCGCAGGATGAGCGTAAGTTTAAGGAGGCTGACCATATTATTTTAATGCAAAATCGGGACACTTTGACCGAAGGAGAGAGGCAACTTGGGACGTGGGGGTGGGGTCCCCGCCGGAGGCGAAATTTTTTCTTAAAAGGGGGCGTGGTCCCCGATTTTTAAGTGTATTTTGATCGATTTTAAAATGGCCATTATTGAAAATAAAAATCTAAAAATTAATTTTTCTATAGAAAACAATTAAAGAGCTACGTCCACTTTTTTTTTTTTTTTTTTTTGGCACCATAAATTTTAAATATTTTTCTTTTTTGCTTGAAAAACGATTTTTTTTTTATTTTGTCATTAAAATTTGCTCTAAAAATTGTAATTTCAATAAATAATATAAAGCATTAATTTTTTTTATTGTATTACCAACTATTTACCCAGCAAATAATTGCGGTTTAGCAAAGAAAAAAAAAAAAAAAAAAAAACGGAAATTTTCTTTAAGAGAAGAAAAACGATTACAGAATGGCAACTTCTGCTATTAATTAAATAATTATTAATAAATCACGACATTTTTATATTAAAATAAATCATATGTGTGTGTGTTTTATAGGTTTTTTTAATTTTATTTTTATTTTTTCTCTTGCTTTGTATTTTTTCCCTTCATGAGAAATCGGGACATTTCCATTTTTAGCCGGGACAAGGGGTCAAAATCGGGATTGTCCCGGGAAAATCGGGACGTATGGTCAGCCTATTTAAGGGACTACCATGGGGCTACGGAAGGGCTTTGGGTCATCATATGTGAGTTTATGAACAGTTCTTCTCATTATCTAACATTGAAAGAAGCCATGATGTAACCCCTGAACTTTCTCTTTAACATTGCAGTTGCTCGGCGGCGGAAAGTGCAGATAGTCGTTTTGTCGGAAATCTGGAAAGTGTCGACGCTTGCTTTTGACGTGGAGGCTTTGATATGCCAACTGAAAACTATAACATATCAATTTTGTTTATAAAAAATAAATTTAAGCAATTAAAAAAAAAATCACGCCCATAACATTTTAAGCTTGACTCAGGTGCCTTAGGTTTTTAGATTCTTGAAGTCCAGTTACGCCCTTCTTTGGCTCCCTTTTGGACCAGTTATGCCCCTAAAAATGAAAATTACTGTCCAAAAATTTGACTCCCTATATAGAGGCATATGAATTGCAATCAGGTCTGCAACTAAATAGCCAATCTGACCCTTTGTGTATTGAAAAATGTGATAAATTTTTAATACTTTAATTTTTTCCTTTTTAGGCCTATATACTGTAATAATAAAAAAAAAAACTTTCAAATGAATTTGTTTTTCAAGCATAGATGAAAAACCTGTAATATTTTATGAGTATTTATTTGCATAATGTTTGGAAAAATACAATGAAATTGAAACCTCATTAAAGCATTATTTTAAAGGCTATAAAAAAAAAAAAAAAAAAAAAAAAAAAAAAAATTGAATTGTCGTTTATTATCCAAAGCAATTGAGGCATATCACTTGTTATTATACATTTGGATGTTCATAATTTGATTTTTGAATTTTATAATTGTGAAATAATTAAAAATTAATAGATGATAGATCACTACGTTTTGTTGGATATATGTAGAATTTTAAATTCTTGGAACACTTACACAATAAATATATGGCTTATATTATATATGTTGCACTGTATCCTCCTATATGGTATATTTAGGCCTATTATTTTTTTGTTCTTTTTATAAAATTTGATGTGATTTGTGCTGTGAGTTTTTATGTATACATAATTATATAATTATGTATGTATATCAATATGCTTCCGCCAACATACATCATATATACCTCTATAGGTTCAAAGTGATAATGCCATTACCTTTTTTTTTTATTTATTTTGCCATTTATTCCATTTTTTCCCAGGTTATCTCCAAAGAGATGATAATAATAATTATAATTAACTCATACAGTAGTAGAAGGGATAAGGGAACAATAAAAATATTGTAAAAAATCGCGGGGACCAAAATAGAACTTTTTTTTTTTAGGTACGATTTATTCCTCCGCAACAACATTAAAATTATTACAATTGAATTGCGGTTAAAGTAATTTGTTTTAGATGGATGTCAATAACAAGCTTGAAAACTTATTTAATGAATTTTTTAATTGAAAAATTACATATAATTTTAAAACTATTTTCTGCATGCGGAATATTTATTTGTAAACAAGCCAGACATGTGTGAACTTGTCAAAATCATTGCCAACTAAATAAGTTTCATTCTAGTAAAAATATACAAAATTAATGTAACACTTTTCTTGTTTTCCTTCCGATTATTTTCAATTTTTTATTTTATTAAATCGTAGACAAACTTAACAAGTATTTCTGATACCATGTAAGTAGAGAAAAGCGTCGATTAATCAAAAAATTCAGAGTAGTTGAATTTATTAAGAATTTTATTATATTGGTTACTCTGATACACCTGTTACTCTCACGGTGCTCTCAGGTTACTCTCGGCTTTCGCCATTGTACCAGTACCAGCATTGTACTTCGTGTTCGTGCTCTCATATCAGTCATATCTAACCTTGATTTACGAAAGTAATACTTTTTATAAGACATAAAATCATTCACATTTTATATATTTAAATTATAGAGTATTTATTCAACACATATTTTATATTTTAAACAAAATATTACAGTTAATTATCACCCGGTAAGTTTTTGAGTTAATGCAAGTATGCATAGCATAACTTTGTATGTACTTTTTTTGTGGGCATATTACTAATCTGTTCTATTTTCTCTGTTTAAAATATATTTTACGAGTTACTTCATATACATATAACAACTAATACCATACATTATGGACACTGAACCAAGTTCGATGGATACTGCTGCTGCCTGTAGCGTTACCAATAATAATGTATCATCTTTGAATACCGGTATGTGTACATTATATGCTCTAAAATTTCCCGTAGCAACAACCTTGCTAATTATTTTATAGTGTGGTTTTATCGCCTGCGGTGATTTTTGTTTTGATACATCCCACCCCCCCAGAGTTATTGTAATTGTCCATGTTCTGTTTTATCTATAGACCCCTTTCACATCCTTGCGCTTTGTCGCCATGTTTGTGGTGCCTGATGCATTGTCCAGCATAGGGGAAACATCATTTCTCCTAATTTTTCACATAAAAAGAGTTTATTTCAACTGAACGAATTTTTCTCATATTCTCCGAGCTTATTAGAAGCTAGAAATAAGTCTTTGATTGAGGTTTGAAGCTTCCTTTGCTATTAAAAAAATAAAAATGACGTTTTTCCTATGCTGGCCTATGTATTCCTGACCAGCAAAATGGCGGCTCTTAAATATGAGTGCAAGAGACGAGTCTTTGTATATATGATAATAATATAATTATTTTATCTAATCATGAAATATGTCTAGTACTGTACAGTATTGATATTTTTAATATTGAAATATATTTATAATATTATAACTTTATGATGTAATCATTTTATGTAATAACTAATTAATATAAGCTTCTTCTGACCTTTGATTTTTTTTTTTTTTTTTTTTTAGTTTTTTAGTTTTAGTTTTTTTTTTTTTTTTAATTTTTTTTTTTTTTTACAAACGTTCAAAATTTTATTTACTACAGTATGCATAATTTGAATTTATAACTGCAGTATGTATAGTTGGTACAAACATGGTCAATACACATAATATATATCATACTGGTACCGTTAAGATTTTGGCTGGATGACGTGATTTTTAGTCAATTTTTCAAAAATTATTAATTACCCAAATAAAAGCTTATACAGAAAAGTAAAACAAAAATATTTAGTAAAGCTTGATTTTTGCACTAGATTTCAGTTTTTGTATCAAGTTTCTATAAGCTTTAGTTTGAGTAAATATAATTTTAAAAATTTGGTTAAATAAGAGTCAAAAGTTGCCTAACTACACTCCAAGTTGACAGTATACCTCTATACTGTGATCCATTTAACAAAAATTAAATTAAAAATAGTCATATTGTTTGTAGAAATCTTTTTAAAAAAATATGTATGGGACAATAAGAGAGAGAGAGAGAGGAGAGAGAGAGAGAAGTAACTTTATGTAATATTGTTTTTTTTTGTCAACAGATATTGTGCCAGCTGTTGCACATATGAACGTCAACAAAAATATTCGAATATTTGAATGGAAATTCCTATCTCATTTCTATTCTCATTTTGAAGACATAAAATTGAAAGGAGAGGGGGGCTTTGGTCAGGTATTTGACTGTCGTCATATATTTGATACCAAGCGCTATGCCGTGAAGAGGATTCCAGTAAAGCCAAAGTAAGAAACCTAACACCACTTAATTAAGTTTTCATTCAATAATCTTACAAAAATAATAATAATAATAATGTCAATTTAAGAAAAAAAAAAAAAAACATCGCGGTTAGGATCAATAATAAAAAAAAAGATAGAATTACCAGCGCTATAGCCTTACGTACCACAGTAGAAGTTCTATGGAGAGGACGAGGTCTCGCGTGACACAGTGTTTTGTTATAAAAAGTTTGTTTTATAACTGAAAGCTTTCATTATGTGTTAATGACATTATCAATCAAAGAAGAGATTTACTTGAGCACATCACTGAGTAGTGTCTCGTCAGACGTGTCTTTGATTGATAATGTCATTAACACATGATGAAAGCTCTCAGTTATAAAACAATCTTTTTATAAAAAAAAATACTGTGCCACGCGAGACCTCGACCTCTCCATAGAACTTCTACTGTAGTAAGGCCCTTGCTGGTAATTCTATCCTTTTCTTTAATGATAAAAATGGTACTGTATGCTAAAATGTTAATTTTGTTAATATTTGCAGTGGAGATGCTATAAAAGCACAGAAAGAAGCTCGAGCTCTTGCTACACTTGAGCATCCCCATATTGTTGAATATTTTCATTCTTGGTCTGAGAATCCACCCCCTGGCTGGCAAGATCAACAAGATACCAACTACTTTGGGTAAATATATATTTTGTTGTTAATATATTATATAATTATGTATACACAATTGTGATCGTACTAAAATATTTTATCATTCAAAGTCTTACGCTTAAGAAAGTAGGGTACCGACCTTATATATCTCAAAAACTAGAATGTGTTTTGGGTCTAAATTTGGTGTCATTGTGTAGCTAAGGGTCACACCAAGCCGTGATAAAAATTTCATGATGTTTGACCATCCCGAAAAAAAAAATTGAAATAAGCTTTGGGCCTTATGGGCTTAAAATTTCAAAAAATCATAGAAAATTAATTTGCACGGTAAAAATTTTAAATATTTAAAATTGTCTCAAGCTGAAGTATCATTGTGCAAAATTTCAGATTTTTTTGATGAGGAAAGTTTGAGTATAATGGCCGACATCGGTACCCTACTCCAGTTAAATAAATAAAAAATAATTTTTTTTTTTTTTTAAATAAGTCAAATTTGAAAGAAAAGCTTTACAATATAGTAACAATTGAAGCATACTATATTTACGACTTCTCCCACAAGCAAGGTTGATTTTTTCCCCCCCATTATTAAAAAACATTAAAAGCCTCAAAATTACACATTTTGTTATCAATTGTGTTGTTGATCTGTTGCTAAGATTTCTTCTTACGGATCGATCATGCTTGTAGTAGGAACGATCGTTAATATAGTTAGGTTTAGTGACAATAGTCCCATAGCTTGGTGAAAATCTTGCTGGTACAGAGATAATTATCAGCATTGAAACCGGCGCAGTGGCGCAGTGTTTAGCATGCTTGTTTTCCATGCCGTCGGCCAGCGTTCGATACCTGCAGAGGGACTTTTCATGAAGAGTCACCTGTGCTTGGTGTGGAATGTTGGTTCGTGGTGTGGCTTGACTTGTGTGTGTGCTACAGGGTTGCAGAGGTCAGCCAGGCATCCAAGGTAATACTTGGATGTCAGCTGTCCATGCATGCACTTTTCTGTGGTTCCTGCATGCACCACCCTAGCTTTCGAATGACTGGGCAGTTCCTAACTATAGGCCACAGCCGCTACCTTCCAATCCTTTCTACCAACACTCTACCTCTTCCTTCTACATCCTTTCATCCCTCAAAGGGTAAATCAGGTTTAACATGGGCGCTTTGTGCCTTTCCTGGCTACCTCCTGTCACTGCTCAACGGTCCTCTTGAATACGGGGGCTTAAATAAATAAATAAATAAAACTTAATAATTAAAAGATAGATAGAAACACATAAAAAAGAGAGGTAAAAGATTTTTGGGGAATGGGAGATAATGAGCTTAGTTCAGGTGGTATGAACTAGAAGCTCGTAAGCAAATAGAGATTACGTAGTTAATTAATTAGAGGGTTTTTTGGCTTACAAAAGTAAATTAATTAGCAAAAACGTCACACCAAAATACTCGGCGCGACTCTCTCTAACCATGGACAACGCTGTTTCGGCCTGCTGGGCCTCATCAGCATGGTGAGGAGAGAGATAAGCAGTGATCTACCAGAGAGTAGCCCTGGTCAGAGATCGACTGCTGGAGTAGCATAGACTGCGCGGCCTTATATACCCGCAGCCTCGGTGGACGCTTAGCTTCTACCGCGGATTGGCTGCCACTCCGAGGCGCGCCAAATACTTGAAATGCAACGAATATACCAAAAAACAAATTTTATGTAAGCCAGGGAGTAGAAAAATAGAAAGATAGCGGGATAAAATAGAGGATAAAGATGGACAACACAAAAGAGAGGAAAAGGAAAAAATAATCGACATTGCGATAGATATAAATATAATTAGGAAAAAATCGACTTTGCGATAGGTTGATAATTAAAAGATAGATAGAAACACATAAAAAAGAGAGGTAAAAGATTTTTGGGGAATGGGAGATAATGAGCTTAGTTCAGGGACCCCGCAAAAGAGAGAGAATAATATTCAAACCCAGGCCGAAATATGACGCATAGTGCGCCGTATGCACGGTGGTATGAACTAGAAGCTCGTAAGCAAATAGAGATTAGTTAATTAATTTACTTTTGTAAGCCAAAAAAACCCTCTAATACCTTTAAAAATACCTTATCCTAACATACCACTGTGCAAAATTTCAGATCTTTCTTTATAACTTTTTATTTTTTTAGTCAAATCCCTTGAGAACTGAAAATTGAATATTTTTTTATTTTTACAGATATTCTTTTCCATTGGAAGATAGTTCTGATGATGCAACCTATTCCATTGACAATAATAAAGAAAACCAAGTTTCTTCTTCATTGAAAACTTACCAGTATCTATACTTGAAGATGGAGCTGTGCTTGGATAAGACTCTGCGAGAGTATATTGATGAAAAAAATGCACCAATGATCAGAGGTGTTTTAGATACAAGTTACAATCATGCCAAGCGTTTCATGCTTCAAATTGCTGATGCTGTTAAATATATGCATGCAAATAATTGGATGCATAGGGATTTGAAAGTAAGTTGAATATTATAAAGTTTTTTTTTATTCTAAGTACCAATTATAGAAATGATAAGATTATGACTTTTTTTTTATTGTTGTATTGATAATTGTGGCTGAGAGGGGAGGAAAGTGCAGGGTAGGCTCTCTAGGGTGTTGTGACGTCACGTGAATCGTTTTAGCTATAAGGTTAACATTGCATTTTCCGGAACAAGTGACGTCACAGCTGCTAGTAAGCCCCCCCCCCCCCCCCCCCCCCCCCGAGGAAAGTGCAGGCTTAAAATGTGCAAAAGATGTTTAAAATCAAGTTAAGCTGCAAATAATAGTAGGTTTAAGTGTAAGAAGGAACGTTGCAACTTTAAAAGCCATAGACCATAAAAACAACATGTCTCTATCGCGTCAAAACGTTTCAAGTGAAATTATCACGAACTTGCCAAACGTTCCATCTACATAGGGTTTACTGTGTCAGATGGAACGTTTGGCTCGCTCCTGATAATTTCACTTGAAACGTTTTGACGTGATAAAGACGATGTGCATGTGTGTATATAAATTACTAAATTTAAAATATGATTTCAAAAACTGATAATTTTTTTTACCAGAATGTAAATGTAGCCCCACAATAGAGCATGAAAAAAAACTGTTAAGTATGCAATTTGCGTGATTATGCTGGTTTTTGATGTCGGAAGCAGTCAAAAAGTAGGATGACAACGTTTTGAAGGTTGGATAAACTCAAATTTTCTGATTACTGCTATATGGTGCCACAGTTAGGTTTTGAGATAAATGAATGTTATTTATGTATAAGTCCCATCAAGTATGATTTAAACGCTTGTTTTTTAATGGTCATTTTAGTAATAGAATTAGTACGAGGGTGGGATGGAAAGTTCGGTAACTCGCATAGAAATATTTACATTAGGACAGAACAAAAAACTATCCGTGTATTAGTGATATTTCAATAGACAAACCTCAAAATTTCATATCTCTGTGAAATTTATTAAGTGCAGGGCAGTAACTTATGTGAAGCAACTTCGGGTGCTCCAAGAAATGGCCAAAAATGTGTTTCTGACCAGCATCTAGTACGTGACATGGAAACAGAACAGTGCATGTGAAATTCGTTTTAACATATTGGAAACAATAGGGGACCATGCTTCATCATGTCCTTCAGGTTTCAAATGGGTATCTTAATTTTAGACTAGTTATGCTGACCTTTGAAGTTGACCTCTCAAAAATTGCCAAAATTGGCTCCCACTGAAGATATGATTAAAAAAGTATACAAAATTTTGGTTCAACACCAACGTATGAGATATCAGCAGATAGCTAAGACTTTGGGCTACAACATGAAATGACAAAAAGTTACGCACATACAAAAATTGAGGGTAAAAAAACTATTGGAAAAAAGTGTGCCGCAAATGGGCTATGACGACAAACCTACTTGTGATATCTATTTTTCCAACATTTTTTTCACCCTTAATTAATGTATGTGCATAACTTTTTTTCATTTCATGTAATAGCCCAAAGTCTTAGCTATCTGCTGATACCTCATACGTTGGTGTTGAACCAAAATTTTGTATACTTTTTTAATCATATCTTCAGTGGGAGCCAATTTTGGCAATTTTTGAGAGGTCAACTTCAAAGGTCAGTATAACCAGTCTAAAATTAAGGTACCCATTTGAAACCTGCAGGACATGATGAAGCATTGTCCCTCATTGTTTCCAATATGTTTAAACAAATTTCACATGCACTGTTCTGTTTCCCTGTCACATACTAGATGCTGGTCAGCAACACATTTTTTGACCATTTTTGGTAAAAACATTAATAAATAAAAAAACGCTCTAAATTAAAAATATTTGACTTGGTACGCCAAATGATCATATGGGACGAATACTGGGTTTATTATGTAACATCTGAAACAAAGAAACAGTCATGGCAATGGAAACTACCTGTGTTAAACGTAATCAAAGAAAGCTAACTATGGAAAAAATAGGCATTTTGAGGTCCTCCCACAACCACCCCATTATAAATGCATTACGAGATGGGAGAGTGACAAAACCAAGTGCAATAGTCTCAAGGGATACTATGTCGATAATTAAGATCAGTGGTAGGTTCGATTTTTTTTTCTACATATGCGAGTTACCGAACTTTCCATCCCACCCTCGTAGAATTGATCATGAATGTTTGCAAATGTTGAAGAAACTTTTGTACAACTTTTCTTATTACAATATATAGAAAGAGGGAGTTGTTTTTTTGTTTTGTTTTTTCCCCTTGTATTTTTTGTCTCAAAAAATAATAAGTATATTTGACATATAATATTTTATGCAATTAAAACGTATCATAAAAAATATTCAATTAAATGTTACATTTTCAGCCCTCCAACATATTTTTTAGTGCCAAAGTAGGCGAGTATAACCACATCAAAGTTGGTGACTTTGGTCTTGCTACTTTGTCCACACGCTCTACTGAGGCATGTCCACTAACACCTGATGTTGGGACCTTTATTTACATGAGCCCAGAGTTGGTAAGTTGTACACAAACTGCATTTTTCTTTACAGGGGTAGTCAACGATAGCTTTTTAAATAATGCGATCATTGTGTTTAAACCTTACGAAAACGTGATCTCAAAATTTTAATTAAAGGAGTAAGGTACCGACCTTATATCTCAAAAACTAGAAGTGTTTTTGGTCTAAATTTGGTGTCATTGTGTAGCTAAGGATTACACCTAGCTATGATAAAAATTTCAAGATGCTTAACCATCCCCAAAAAAAAAAAAAAAAAAAAAAAAAAAAAATTATTGAAATTAACATTGGGTTTTATGGGCTTAAAATGTAAAAAAAAAAAAAAAAAAAAAAAAAAATCATATAAAATTAATTTGCACGGTAACCCCCCAAAATTTTCATATATGTGAAATTGTCTCAAGCTGAAGTATCATTGTGCAAAATTTCATATTTTTTGGACGACAAAAGTTTGAGTCTAATGGTCGATGTTGATACCCTACTCCCTTAATAACGCACTGACAAAAGCAAAAGCCATTTAGCAACCCTGATTCTACGTCACAGCTACAACTTGCTCTCATGCTAGCTTGACGCAAGGCAGCAAGTGTGCGTTACTCATATCTTTGCATAAATTATTTTACTACATATCTGTAGCTGTAAAAAAACATTTTATATATCGATCTTCTCGCATCAAGACGAAGCTACTGTACTACACTTTACAAATTTCCAAAGAATGAACGATCTACACTTTTAAAATTTGCGTCTGCCTGGAGCTTCACCTACCTGTTTTATATAGCAGAAGCTTCAGGTAGCCATGAATTTATTCTTCATTCAGGTTCATTCTTTGTAAATTTGTAGTGTAAAAGCTTCATCTTGAGGCGAAAAGATCAATATGTAAAAAATTACGTCAAGTAGCGCGAGAAAGTTGTAGCTGTGACATAGGATCAGGGTCACTAAACGGCTTTCGCTCTCACTTGTCAATACGTTATTAATTAAAAATTTGAGATCGCGTTTTTTGGGAGGTTTGATAACAAGATGATCACTTAAAAATAATAATAATAATAATAATAAATTAAATATAATAATTTTTTAACCTGATAGGCGAGTAATCCAGTTTTTTTTTATTATTATTACTATTATTATAATTTTTATGTGGAAGAACCTAATAGTAATAATGTATTTCAGAGAAACAACTCTACTTACAGCCCTAAAGTAGACATCTACTCCCTCGGAGTGATTTTCATCGAGTTGATGATGAATATTCCTACACGACAGGAATTAATTAAAATTGTGAGAGAAAAACAATTCTTGATTCCTGGTGAAGACTGGGATAACGAGGTAATTAAACAATAAAATTAAGATAGCTATTTTTGTAACATATATTTATACCATAGAATAATTTAAAATGGGGGGGGGGGGGCAAGCAGAGAGTGAAAAAATGTATTAGATAATCCGATAATCCACCTACCTTTTTTTTTTTTTTTTTTTTTTTTTTCTGATTCATCCCAATCTTGCTTACCGTTTCCTCTCCCCTTTCTTTAAATACCAATGCAAATCGCGCTAAGGTGTAGCATTATCTAGCAGGTGAGCTGCTTTAGCAAGCAAGCCAAACAAGCCTCATGTTGAACATGAATGTGACGACATAATGTATAGTTTCTAGTTTCTACATGAAATTTGAGGCACGCAAAACATAAAACATCAAGTTTAATAATGGTTACCTTTCATTTGTCTAAAACTGTACTACCTGATGGAAACCTGTCACTTTCTTATGTTGATATTTAGAGAGGGGAAAGAATAGTCTTTAAACTATTGTTTATATTGATACTTTTTTTTTTTTTTTTTATTTATTTTTTTTTACTGAAAATGTCTAAGAAAAGTATCTGACAATTTTTTTTTTCCAATCTATCGATTATTCTAGCCTGTATACTCTCTCTCATATGTTACAGTATGTTACTCTGTGCAAGAATATGATTTCTGCTGACCCTGATGAAAGACCCACTGCAAGCACTGTATGGGGGATTCTAACTCTGAAACACCGCGAGGAATCTCCTCCACCAAGTGGAAGAGCAAGGCCTTTTTGCATGTAAAGTGTTCCAAACACACATTCATGTAATACAGTACATTTCATGATCAACATATAAATTATATTTCTGCATAAATTATTGTTGTTTTTAAACAATGAAATATAACATCTTTGGCAATATGCATCATGTTAAAATTTCAAAATCTTCTTGATTGAGGTTTCCATGGTTCCCTCAATCTGAAAAGGCAAATGCCGAGAAGATTAATTTTTTATTAGGTCCATGGTTTTAAACTAATTAATTTCTTGATATAAGCATCATCTGGTTTTTATAATTGGAAAAAAAAATTAAAACGTATTTTTTTATTTTTTATTATGTTTACAAAAATTATTTTTGTTTCATTTTTGATGCATACATTTTAAAAAAATACACGTTTACTATGAAGCATAATTTGAATATTTTTCTATTATTTCTATTTTAAAAAACGTGTTTCATCATTGTTATTTATATTGCAAGTTCTTTGTAAAGTTTTACTTTTATTTTGGGTAAAACTAAAAAGTTAATTTTAAAATTATCCTATTCTATTATGATTATGTACAGTAACAAAAAGTTATAAAACATCTAGCATTTCAAAGTAAGGTTTACTTTACTTATAAATTGTTTTTTTTTGTGGTGATGTCATAAAAGAATTCATAATCTGTATTTCAAAGTTTTAATATTTTATTCTTTTATATTGTTGAAACAGTTGGAATGTACTAAGAAAATAAATGCTTATATCTTTATTTTTTTTAATATTGATCTTTTCGCGTTAAGATGAAGCTACTACACTTTACAAAGGTCTCGGCTACCTGGAGCTTCTACTATATAAATCAGGTACTATATAAATCACACTTCATTCTTCTAAAGTGTAGTAACTTCATCTTGACGCGAGAAGATCAATATGTATTTTACTTTTTCTATTCTCCTATATTATTAATAATATTGTTATCATGTAGAATATTTTATTTAGATGCCTCAGTGCTAAAAGCAACAGCTATATAGCACATAAAAAATAATATTTTTTTAGATCTAGCTTTACAATTTTATTTTTCACTTCTTAAGCTAAAAATTAAAAATTAGTAAAGTCTGAAAAAGGCAATTAAAATAATTTTTAAGTATTTTCTTATCTTTTTCATATTTTTATTAACTATAACGACAGCTTCTTTTTTTTTTCCTGTACGGAAATGCAGTAAATAAATATTTAGGGATAAATTTTTTTAAATTCCCGTGAGAAAATATATCATTTGCCCCTTATAAAACACTAAATTAAGCAACACAATCACAAATATGCACTGTATGTTGCCTACTTACCAGTTATTATGAACTTCAGAAAATTAAACTGTCATAATTTCTAAAATAAGGGTTGAAATTAAAAACCAACTCTTCTTACATCATCTACCTATCTTGGCTATCAATTAAATATGAAATCAATTTTTTTGTATTTTGTGTTTTTCATTAATAACTTTCTCACTTAAGGGTAGTTTAAGGTTTTGACTCCCAATCTGTAATCTACAGATCAAGGGCTTTCCAACCATGTGCAAATTATTAAGATTCTCAACCAAAAGTGTGCAAAGTGTTTTTGTGACCTTGAACGTTTTGGTCACAGATTTTTATAATTCACACATGGATGGAGAGCCCATGACCTGCTGATCACAGATCGGGGGTCAAATTCCAAAACCACCCCTAAATAATAAAGTTATTAAGGAAAAACATAAATATATAAAAAAATTTTTTTATTATTTTCTATAACAGCTAAGGTCTGGTAGATCACTATAAATTATGGTGGTTTTTGTATTTCAAGGAACCCTTATTTCAGGGTTTATTGCGCATACAATTTGTCTCACATGGCATTGCCTGGTGATTAGGCAACCTGGTGTGCAAATATGTACCGCAGACTGCCTATATTGTAAATTTGAAGGCATAGCAACTTTGGTCAAATCATAATTGGGCATTTAAGTAAACCTTAATTAAGTGTACACTTGATGCTATAAATAGAGACAATAACAATCAATACCTATTTTTTAAATAGGCGTATTATATATTATTACTTATTACAATTTATAAATTCAATAAATTATCTTCAGTTTAAATTCAATAAAACAAAATATTACATGTTTTAAAAGTTAATTTTATTTTTGTCACTCTCATTAAATTACATTTTAACATTTACATAATTATCTTGTATCTCATATAATGCAACAATTGGGATTTTTATCTTTTTTTTTTTTTTTTTTTTAGTTTTTTAGTTTTTGACAGAAAATATTAATTCTACAAGGAATCTACACTGTTCTATAATCAAATGGTTAAATCATAAGACAGGACCATCATACATATTACACCTATTGTTTTCTTTAACCCTATTGTACCCTCACAATTGGAGTTAAACATTGTTAAATAAATAGGCAACTTTTTGAATTTATGACATCACAAAATACATGTATACACAATAGAAATTGTAAAACATATACAGTATGTTGCCTCTTTAAACATATTTTAACTAACCCCAGTTTGTGAGGCTACAGAAAGGTAAAGAAATATATAGGAGCTCATTCTGTAAAGTAAAGTGAATCTCAATAACAGAGATTGGCTGACCAACAAAATAAGTCACATTCATTGGTTGATTTTTTTTTTTTTTTTTTTTTTACACAATAAAAGTGAGTTGCATATTGAGACGGGAACTTTTTTTTTGTGAATTTCTTTCATGCTATCAAGTTCAAAGTTCTAAAAGAAGAAAGAACAATGATCGACCATATGTATAAATGTAATAAACAGGTAATGACATCATAATCGGACGTTTGTAACAAAGGAACATTTACGAAGCTGGCTCAATATTTATGTGTAGTTTATAGAACAAGCTTTAATGTTTTTATGTATAAAAGGTCACTTTTTTGTGATTTTAACAGGATTTACTTTAAGATTTTTAATTTACAATATTAAATAACTTTTTTTTAACATATAATTTTATGTTATAATAATAATGGACACAAAATTCAGTTTGAATTAAATACATAATGTATTTTGATTATTGTAACAATAAAATACATTTCATCACAAAAAAAATATTATATTTTGTCCATTGAAAAGAAATCTACTTTAATTATAACAAAAAATTATGTCAATGAAAAAAGAAAAACGGGAAAAACGGGAAAAAACTTTTGAAAAAAAAAAAAAAAAAAAAAAGCTTCAACATAAAATTATCATTAAAATATAATACAAAGAATAAAGGAACATTATTGGGAATAAAATGCTTACAAATAATTTACAATAATATGAAAGGTACTTTTTTAAAGTATGAATAATAATAGCAATAATATTTTCACCATCTCTTTTTCACAATGGTATATAAGGCCCTTGCTGGGTTTCTATATTCTTTTCTTTTTTCATTTAATCATATAGCAAACAAACAATATCTTCTTAATAACAACAATATATACAATTTTTACACTTGGTTTTCTACAATACAATATTTATATTAATCATTTTATTTAGCTGCAATTAATAATAATAAAAAAAAAAAAAAAAAAAAGATAGGAGAAACCAACAAGCTCCTTACAACGATTATGTCCATAGTTTAGTGAAAATCTTGATGGCACAGATTACACAAATATTTAAACGGGTTTGTCTCATTGCTTGGGCCTAGTGTATTGCGATCTCTGAGATTGAGCCTGGTTAGTTAACTAGTAACTATTTGTGTAAGCTGAGCCATCAAGATTTTCACCAAGCTATGGACCGCATCGTGGTAAGGCGCTAATTGATTTTTCCTATCCTTTTCTTTGATTATTAATTCAAACTAAAATGGTTTTAACCTTACCTAATTACATTATTTATTTACTAATTATTTATTTACATTATTTAGCAGCAATGCTGGTTTATTTTCCTTAATAACTCGTTTTATTTTTGTCAAATTAAAACATTAATATTGTGAACCTCCTTAAACATTTTGTCAAAGTTTTTTTTTTTTTTTTTTTTTTTTTTTTGCTACATAATATTTTAACAATTCAAAATTCTTTATTCATTTCTTTCATCTTACATTCATAACACAATTAAAACAGAATTATATGGATATTTGTCCATAATAACTTAAAAACAACAAAAACTTAATTGCATGATCCTGGTATATAATGATAACATGTGATCCCTTTAAAATGTAGGGTTAATGATGGATTACATTATTTTGAGGGTTAAGTGTATGAGTAGGCCAGATATATTGTATTCAGACCTAAATCTTTTCATCTCAAAAAAAAAAAAAAAAAAAAAAACTTGTTATAAATATTAGAAAAAAAAGCACCTAATTAGGCGATAATTAAAATATTTGATAGTGAAACACAGATAGATTAATTAGGGAATGGGAGATAGTATAAGCTAACACTAACAGGAATGCTGTGATAGAGAAAATATTATAATAATCTTGGGTTAGTATTTCTCTACCACGCCGTCCCTTTATTTTGTAAGCTCATTGACTTATAAAAGAACATCTGTTTTGAGACCGATTATAAGCGATTTTAGTCACATCCGCTTCTGCATGCGCAGAAAGTTGATACAGAAGCGGATGTGATCAAAAATTACTTATAGCCGGCTTTAAAACAGTTGTTCCTTTATCAGTCCATTACTTTCTCTCATTCCCCAATTTTCTGATGATCTGATGTGTTTTTCTATCAAATCTTGTGATGAATGTGATTATTTAATTTTATTTATAAGCTTCTTTTTGGCCAGTATTCTGCCTTGTAAGCAAACTTTACATTTTTCATAAATTCACTCAACAACTTACAGCTAAAAAAAAAAAAAAAAAAACATAATATGAAACAAAATTGCATCTTAGAATTGGAAAACTTGGAGTCATTATTTGTTCCAATAATAATTATTATTACAAATTAATTTGAAATAAAATGATAGAAGAAACCAGCAGAGTCCCATAGTTTGGGTGGTATAGAGATGAAAAAAAAGGTAGCGCAATGTGTCATATTGAATAGCTTTTGGCACTAAACTCCAAGAGTGCCTTTGTCAGTCCTTACAGCACACACCTTTTTTTTTTTTTTTTTTTTTTTTTTTTTGCTAGCATGAGTTTTATATGTGACTCTCTTCACTATGGTAAGACCGCAGTGCTGGTTTCTCCTATTCTTTTCTTTCAAATTTATCCCACCTAACCATTATGGTTTACCTCAAATGGTCTGTTCACAATGACGCGTAAGTTCACATAACTCTTACGTGAAGATACAACAATCAATGTTATTTGGATTCTTACGTGAAAGTTACGTGAATCTACGCGTCATTGTGAACAGCACTTTATACATAAATATTATTATTTTACTTATTTTATATGTACATTACTTTACATTAATTATCCATTATATTATTAAAGGCGTAGAACACCCTCAGGACCAAAATATGATAAATAAGCACATAAATTGTACATACCAGGCTCATATAGTGGTAATACCGTTGATTGCACCTTTCTGGTTGATTTTCCAAGTATTTTAGGTTGAAAATTGTAACGGTTCTCTTTGCGGGTTCGTTTCGTCACACGATACTCCGCTTTTCTAGCAGTTTCAAGTATAGATAAAATCTTTTTTTCTATTGGCTGACAATAAAATTGCGCGAAAGATGTTTGAAACCATTTGAAACGTTTATAACACATTTTCCTTTTCAACACTGATTATATTATTCTTGATCTCTGTGGTTGTAATTATGATACACATACTTCACAATGATACATAATATTATTACAATTACTATATATACTGTTATGATGCGCAACGTCTCTAAATGAGTGTCAATGAACCCCCCGGTCCCCGCAATGCACTAAACTGCAAACACGCGTACAGATCGGGCAGGCGGCAGGCGGCAGGCTACAAGGAACAAGGAAGTAGCGATCACCACAGCATAGGGTAGGGGGTTGGAGCTCTAGAGCAGCTCTCCTTTGAGAGGCAAAGGCACGCGGTATATCGTCCGTGCTGCTCTTTGTTTTTAGTAGCTCTCTAGAGCTCCAACCCCCTACCCTATGCTGTGGTGATCGCTACTTCCTTGTTCCTTGTAGCCTGCCGCCTGCCGCCTGCCCGATCTGTACGCGTGTTTGCAGTTTAGTGCATTGCGGGGACCGGGGGGTTCATTGACACTCATTTAGAGACGTTGCGCATCATAACAGTATATATAGTAATTGTAATAATATTATGTATCATTGTGAAGTATGTGTATCATAATTACAACCACAGAGATCAAGAATAATATAATCAGTGTTGAAAAGGAAAATGTGTTATAAACGTTTCAAATGGTTTCAAACATCTTTCGCGCAATTTTATTGTCAGCCAATAGAAAAAAAGATTTTATCTATACTTGAAACTGCTAGAAAAGCGGAGTATCGTGTGACGAAACGAACCCGCAAAGAGAACCGTTACAATTTTCAACCTAAAATACTTGGAAAATCAACCAGAAAGGTGCAATCAACGGTATTACCACTATATGAGCCTGGTATGTACAATTTATGTGCTTATTTATCATATTTTGGTCCTGAGGGTGTTCTACGCCTTTAACTATTATTTGCCATTAATTACTATATACAATGTTCCAATTTTTGAGACAGAAACATAAAAATTATAATATTATTTTGTGGGTAGCCTATATCATATAAATAATACATTTTTATTATAATATTTATAGTGTTAAAAAATTAAAAAGAAAATTTATAAAAGAAAATACAGGAGTAGAGATTTGAATCAAGAAATTTTAAAACGCATTTTTTTTTTATAATTTTCAAAAATTGTTAAAAAAAAAAAAAAAAAAAAAAAAAAAGAAGAAGAAGAAGAAGAAGAAAAGAAGAAGAAGAAGAAGTTTAAAGGGTATACTGTATTAATATATAGCTACGTACTGAATCTGAATATAATTGTCCCAAATCAGTAGGCCTATATTTTTTAAAACCCTTTAAACCAAATTTTTTTTAATGTTTCTTTGGTTTAAAGGGTTTCAACAAAATATAGTGAATTCTACTAAATTGGCACTCTATTCTGTATATTAATATAACCTTCAAACTTTTTTTTTTTAAAGTAGGGTTTTACTATTTTCTATTGTAAATTTAATTTTTAATTTTTTAACATCATACACATGTTTTTTTTCCTCATTTTAATTATATACAATAAAAGAATATTCAGTCATAACAAATTGACCAAAAGTTATTCTAATTGAAGCAAAATAGTTCTTCTTTTTATAACTACACTTATGTAACATCACAGGGAGCCTAATTAAAGTTAAGTCAAATATAGGGGGGGGGGGACCTAATTACCAATATCTCTATTCACAATGAAGAGTCCATATTTTATAATATTCAAAACAATTTTACATAATAGGGAGTATAATAATAATAATATAGCATCACAAATTTGGGGGTTATTTACAATAGAATGGTTTTATTATTTTATATTGAGTTTGTGCATTTGTTATCATGGTAGTAGATATATAGCAAAAAAATACAGAAAAAAAAGTTTTTCTTTCCCGATTTTAAAATAAGTTTTAAAACTCTTATGAAGTTCAAATTTGATTTAAGAGATAGTATTTATTGTTATCTTTTTCCACTATTTAATTAACAAAATTTGGTTCATGATAATAAATGAATTTTGTTATATTCCTTGTAAAAATTGGTAAAATTTGTCATAAAAAAAAAAAAAAAAAAAAAAAAGGAAATGCAAAGACACATATTAGACAATAAATATATATCTACTACAATGCATCAAAGCACAAATAATTGAAGTCCAAACATAATACTAAAAATGTACTTCAAAATATTCTATATGATGGTTAGGAGGTTAGGGGGGGGGGGGGGGGGGGCTTTAATACTTTGAATATCAACCACAATGTTTTTTATTGTTTTTTACCGCCTTATTTTTATTAGGCCTATGTATTAAAATGCAATCAATAATTTTTGGTGTTATAGCAATATTATACACATATAGAAAGCAGAAACTGAGCAGTTGACCCAATTAAGCTCTACGGCAAAGTCACTTTGCTGCAAATTTACTCAAGTATTCAGCAATATAATTAGAAAATGCTCTTTTTTTCTATGCCAAATATACTAAAAAAAAAAAAAAAAAAAAAAAAAAGTGATTTTCAAGTTTGCTATCTGTTATTCTCCCCCCTCCCCTCCTTCCAATTCACTATTTGATCAAGACGTATACATAGAACGTGGTATAATTCGCACTTTTACTGTCGTCAGAACTCGGATTCCTTTGTAAATCTTTGATTTTTGACATACGTCATACAAGTTGACAGAGCCATGTGGTCTCTCAGGTACAATACATTATGTACCTGGAAGACAAGGGGGGACACAAAAATTCTTCTCTTTTGGTCACTTTAAATTTCCCCTCTTGTTTTGATTCACCTCTTGTGACGTTTCATACTTGATGTTACCTAAGCAAACTACACCACCTTCTATAATATATATTGATGGCTCCATGGAAAACTGAACTATCTATAGTCTCAGCGCGCCTCAAATTTGGAACATCTGCGCTCTCCGCCTCTCCCAAAATTGAAGCATCTGTAATGGAGCGCTGGTAAGAGATGTTTCAAATTTGGGAGAGGCGGAGAGCGCAGATGTTCCAAATTCAAGGTGCGTGGAGACTATAGATAATTCAGTTTTCCGCGGAGCCATCTATATATATCTTGTATTTGATGTACATTTCACAATTTATGCTTGGACTTCACTTAATAAAACCTATGAAAGCACTAAGTAAGGGTACACTATGTATAATAATATTTTTAACATCTAGGACTGAACTGTCCAGGGGCAGGTAACTTAGTTCTGATTTCTTGAGCTGTGGGTCTTTCTACAGGTTCATGTGATATCATTTGTAGTAGTAAACCAGTCTGAAAATAATAAGAAATATGGTACAATTTTATAGCAAACTACATAAGTAATTTTGTAGTTGTTTAATTTTCTCCACTTTTTTTTTCTTTTTTCTTCTAGGAGACTTTTTTTTCATACAACATAAAATTAAAAAAATAATAATAATAATAATTAAAAAAAAAAAAAAAAAAGAAAAAAGCTCTTTGCATCCTAAAAAGTTCACATTTGAAGCAAAAAATGTGAGATTTCAAAATGCTTCCATCCAACACATCATTCCTCTGTAATACTAAATTACTGTACACTCATTACACTATTTTATACTTTTCATTTTTTAAAAGGGAAACCTATTCCATCAGGTATTAGAACATTACAACTTTTAATTAAATTAAATTCTAAAAAAAAAAAAAAAAAAAAAAAAAACTAATTTTCTCTCTTACATGCTCTCATTTCTCTCTCATTCCTCAAATTTCTTCATTTTTTTTTAAATAGGTAGGCCTATAATTATAATTAAGTATTTTATTCATTAATTATTAAATAATACTTTTTTTTAACTATGTTTTACTACAAAGTTTTTTAAAGTTGGTAAAACAAATTTTCTTACAATTTGTAAAAAGGCAGATTTTCAAGAACACTTTTTATTATTATTGTTTTTTTCAAATGACTCATTTATAGACCGGTTGCAATCATATTTAAGAGCCACCATTTTGTTGGTCAGGAATACATAGGTCAGCATAGGAAAAACTTTATTTTTATTTATTTAATAGCCAGAGAAGCTTCAAACCTTCCAATATAAAACTCGAAAAATATGAGAAAAATTCGGTCAGTTGAAATACTCTTTTTATGTGAAAAATTAGGAGAAATGATGTTTCCAGTATGCTGGACAATGCATTAGGCACCACAAACATGGCGATAAGCCAAAAACGTAAAATTTGCAAAAAAAAAAAAAAAAAAAAAAAAAAAAAAAAAAAAAAAAAAAAGCCGAGCAACTTGTGACAAAACAAAACAGACTCACCTCCAATCTATATTGCTCCTGGAAACTATCAGGGAAAATCTTTTGTCTGAGAGCTTGCAAAGCATCAGCACGTTCCATTTGAGTACTGAATGGCCACAGTAACTCAAATAAGATCAATCCTAGGGAGTAGATATCAACTTTGTGGTCGTAAGCTCTGCCCAACATCTAAACATACAAATCATAGTATCATAATGAGGAAGGTGAATTGATTTTTTTTTTTTTTTTAAGTTTATGATATTTTTGGAAAGAGCTTTTAAAAATTTTTGAGTCTCTATTTTTTCTTAGGACGATTGGAGCATGCGAAGTATTTTTAATTAATTTTTTAAAATCAGCCTAGAAAGTCTGTGACGTCATCAGTCCATTTTTTTATCGAGCAAATACTAATCGTTCGAGGTTCAGTAACCAGTTCAATGAAATCAGCTCGTCCTCAGGATTTCAAAAAACTGGCTACTGAACCTTCTACGGTTAATACTTTCCAAAAAAAAATGCCCGATTTATATATATTTATGATTTATTGATATGACGTGTTTGGAGAATTCCTTTAAGCTGCACAACCTTGGCCAAAACTTTACCTGGAGCATCTAACCTCTTATATATGGACCTTGATTAATGTATAAAAGGTAGTCAATCTCACCTGCTCTGGGCTCATGTACAGCTTAGTTCCCACATTAGCAGTGTGACGACGCTCAACAACGTCATCATGCCAAGGCTTGGTTTCCTCACAAGGAGTTCTGCTGCCGTCACCTTCATTAGCAGGTAGAAGTGAGTCCGTCACAAGACCAAAATCACCAACTTTGATGTGACCGTCCATACTGAAGAATATATTGGATGGCTGGAACATTAGCAAGAAATTAACATTGACTAAATATACTAATTAGGAAATGTAATTAATTGTTAGGAAAGGTTAAAACCATTTTGGTTTGCATTAATATCAAAGAATAGGATAGGAGAAACCAACAAGCGCCTTACCACGATGAGGTCCGTAGCTTGGTTAAAATCTTGATGGCACAGGTTACACAGGTTAAAATTTGTAAATATTTGTGTAAGCTGTGCCATCAAGATTTTCACCAAGCTATGGACCTCATCGTGGTAAGGCGCTTGTTGGTTTCTCCTATCCTTTTCTTTGATTATTAAAGAAATAGACCAGAGAAAAACATAAGTATTTATATAACAAAACACTTGATGGGATTTACATAAATAACATTAGTTTGTCTAGTAGCCCCATAGCAGTGATCAGAAATTTCAATTTATGCAACCTGCACAACATTTTTCAAACAAATTTTTGCATGTTTCTGACGTCAGAAACATGAATAGTCACTTAAATTTCATACTTTAAAGTATTTTCACGCTCTCTCGTGAAGCTACATTAACATTCTGGTAAAAAATTGTCACCAGTTTTGAAGATCCCATTTCATGCTTATTCATTAAAAAGCACATGTTGTTTTATGTGGTCTAAGGCTTTAAAAATGATAATTCAACATACTTAAAAAGAAAAATCTCACCTTTAGATCCCTATGTATCAATCCTTGCTGATGAACATACTCAACAGCTTGAGCAATTTGATGAAACACATGTAAAGATTCATCCGTCCTGACGCAAACTTCAGTATTCCTCTTTTGTAACCATTCTCGTAAACTCTCTTTCTTACATAATTGCATTTGAATATACAAGAACATGGGAGCAAGTTTAAATCTAACAGGACTATCTTCTTCACTACTAGAAGCTTGAAATGATTCAACGTTACAACTAGTACTAGAATCACTTAAATGTAAAGGTAAATAGGTACCAAGTGCATTACTTGGTATAGAGGAATTTGATTTAAATTGTATTGAATCTGTTGATTTTTGAAATTGAATAAACGAATCACTTATTTCAGATTGCTGTCCAGATTTAGAATTTTGAAATTGTATGAACGAATCACTTATTTCAGATTGTTTTTCAGATTTAGAATTTTGAAATTGAATAAATGAATCGCTTATTTCATTTCTTTGTTCTTTTAAACTGGAATCGTCAGAAGGTATGTTAACGGCTACTTCAGAATCTCGTTTATAATATGGGAGTAGTTGGTTGTGTTTGGAGGTGCTGGATGTTTCATCCATTGTGTTCTCATCTGGGAGTAGAGAATCACGTGACTGGAGATCTCTGTCGTAACAAAATAAATGAAGCTTTAGAATTTAGAATGCAAGTTTTTAGTATACCTATGTATCAGGGTTTCAATTTTTTTTTTTTTTTTTTTTAATAAAACCCGCGGGTAGTTTTTTTTTCTTGGGGGGGGGGGGGGTAAAAAAAACTTTTTTGCGGGTTTTATTGATATATATTTTTTTTAATAGACATGTAAAAGCATTTTTTTTAAGCGTTGTTAAAAAAGCAATTATATTTTTTCTTTCAAACATGTTTTCCATTTATATTTTGTATGAAATTAAAAATAAATAAAAACTTAAATTTAAATAAATTTCAGCATAAAAGAAACATCAAATTAATAAACAGGTGAAAGAAAAAACTTAACATGTTTCAAATCATATTTTAAGCTTTATATTTTCTTCAGAAATAGCAAAAAATAATAATAATAATAATAAATAAATTGAAAAAATTGAAAAAAAAAAGTGTTTTGTTTCAGTTTTTTTTAAGTGGGTCAACCTAAAAAAAAAACTTTTTTTTTGGGGGGGGGGGGGGGGGGGGGGCTGTGGAAAATTCTAAAACCCTGATATGTAACAATTTTTTTGGGCCAAGATAAGCCTTCTACTCTTTAAAAATTTGTGACTAACTGGCAATTTTACACCTGTTTTATGTACCAGAAGCTACAGGTCCTAGAAAATATCAGGTATTCTCACTCCATAAGAATTATTAACACAAAATTTTCATTGTTGAGAGGTCACGAGATTACCATTGGTATTTCAATTTCTTTCTAAATAATCTTGTGAATATTTTACCTTAGCCAACCCCTATCTTGTTCCTCTTGCCAGCCAGGAGGTGGACACTCCAACCAAGAGTGATAATACCTCACTATGTGGGGATGTTCTAGTTTGGCTAGAGCCTTCACTTCTCGCATCACACGCTCACGAGATTCTTGTCTGTTCAACAGAAACAATTTCAATACAGATGATAGAAAAATTATTAAAGTTTTTCTATCGTGTAGCTTAAAACATGTCAAAGTGTGTGTTATTAAATAATAAGGGCTGTATTCAGAAGGTTTGTATCACATTATCACAGCTATCTTATTCTAATGTACCACTGCGCAAAATTTCAGACTTTTCTTTCTTTAAAACTTTTTAGTCAAATCCTATTTCCCACTTTGACTTACCTATTTGGCAATGCAATTCTCTTCACTGCGTAGCTACAATCATCAATTTTCTTCCTTGCCTCAAAAACCACACCAAACCCTCCTCGTCCAAGACATCTCACTTGTTCAAAGTCATCCAGGTAACGAGAGGAGAAGTTAGGAGTGTGGTTATCATCACTCCAACTGGTACGACGTAACACTAGGCCAGAGTCAGAGTTCTGAGTAGAGGGGGGACGTACAACTATCTGCAATCACGTTATGTAATGATCAGTGTTTTCATCCTGCCATTTTTTCTATTTTTATTATTACAGTAAACTCTTGATTTTGTGAAGTTCAATTCTGTAAATTTTTCAATTTTGTGAAATACTCAGTTGGGTCCACAGCAAACTTCAATATAGGATGGTTTCATTCATGTTAAAGTCGATGTCATAAGTGAGTACTAAATAACATTGGCCGGTATAGGAAAATGACATTTTGCCAGTTTAAAAATACTTTGCAATTGTTATGAGAGCATTGATGCTGTTAACAGGTTGAATTAGTATCTCAAGTATGTAAAAAAAAAAAAATAAACATGGCCAAAAACATTTGCAAATTTTTAATTTTCCAAAGAAAATAGCCAAAAACTACGTTTGTCCTATACTGAGCAATGTTATTCATTGCTCAAGAAGAGTATTGAAAAGAACTCAGAATGACGCCATGCTCACATACCCTGTAAGCACGACAATGTTAAATCTCTCAATTTTATAAAATATAATTTTGTGACATGATTATTTTCTGTGTTCCTAGTTCCTAGCAATTTTACAAAATGGAGAGCTTACTGAAGTAATATTTTTATATCCTTACAAGACATAATTTGTCAATATTTTATTATTTTAATGTGTATAATAAAAATATGTTAAAAAATAAAAAAATTGTAAGTGAGAGAAAAAATTGCATTCATTTCAATTCCACATGCTGTAATATCTCTCTAACCCCCCCCCCCCCTTTTTTTTAGCAAACTATGGGACTCTATGGGCCCTTGCTGGTTTTTCCTATCTTTTTCTTTTAAATTTATCATATTATATAGGCTTAATGTTAAAAAATAAGTTGAACTATTGCAAAGTAATGTTGAATATTTCTTCAGATGATTCGCTCTCTCTCCTCTGCCTGTCTGTATGAGAGAGAGAGAGAGAGTTAAATTTAACAAAACCAAGCTCTTTTAAAATATGCCATAATAATCATCTGCCACACAATTTAATATGCTCACGTGTAATACAACTTTATCATTGATTAAAAAAAAAATAAATAAATAAAGGCTTACCTATTGTTTTATTTTAATTAAGAAAAGGATAGAATCGAAAGTTGAAAATATAAAGCAAAACTGGTTTTACCTGTTGTACGTCATTTCTCTGTAGCAAATACAAAAATCTCTGAGTAAAGAACAGATTGAAGAGTAAAGCTGTAGTCATACTTATGATCAGGACCTCTTTCCTGAAACATTAACATGGGTTGCTTGGTTAAAAATAATTACTTTTTGTATATCTTTGTTGAGTGGTTGCAAGAAGCATGCATCTTGGTTATTGAAGTGCTTGCATTAACCTCCCACTTCAATGAAGGTTTATGTGAGCATAAATCTTAAAAAAAAAATATCTAGCATGGTGATGTTTTTTTTTTTTTTTTTTTTTTTTTTTTTTTTGCCAGAGTTAAGGGAGTAGGGTACTGACGTTGGCCATTAGACTCAAACTTTTCTCGTCAAAAAAATCTGAACTTTTCTCAATGATACTTCAGCTTGAGACAATTTCCAATATATAAAAATTTTAGTAGGTCACCGTGCAAATTAATTTTTTACGATTTTGAAATTTTAAGCCCATAAGCCCCAATGTTAATTTCAATAATATTTTTCTTTTTTTCGGGACGCTCAAACATCATGAAATTTTTATCACGGCTAGGTGTGACCCTTAGCTACACAATGACACCAAATTTAGACCTAAAACACTTCTAGTTTTTGATATATAAGATCTGTACCCTACTCCCTTAAAACTATTTTCTCTGCTTCATATGGCATCCCTATTGGAGAACAAGGAACCAGGGATTAAAAACATCATAAATATTAACTTACCACCAATACCAAAGAGAGACAATGATAATCTGAACTGGAGTCTCGTCGTCTTCTGGGATATGAAACTCTTCATCTTGAGTTTCCACCAGAGTATCGTTGTCATTGCACGTAGTTGCAGCTGCCTCGTCACCAGGGTTAAATAAGTAAAAACCATTGCCTGAAAATATTGATAAAGACAACACTAATATATGGTGCTCATTATTGAAATCAATAATCTTAAGGCCCTTGCAAACTTACTTTTTTATCATTTAGAATACTAGATTGATAATTACCATACCTTATTATCCATGAATTAGACACAAACACGTTGATTTTGTATATTTTCATTTATTTTTATTTTAGCAGTTATTTCACGTATCTCACGTCACAATGTACCGATGGGGCTGTGATAGGAGTAAATAACTTGAATGAGGGGCTTAAATTTATCACGTGACCAGAGCGGTGACTGTGATTGGAGGCAGTTCATTGTGATGTCAGATACGTGAAATAACCGTCAAAAAGAAAATCAATTAAAATAAATACAAAGTCAATGTGGTGGTCTCTAATTCATGGATAATAAGGTATGGTAATTATCAATCTAGTATTCTAAATGATAAAAAAGTAAGTTGACAAGAGCTTTAAATATATGGTTTAATTGCATCATATATTTTTTTGCTGGAGAGTTGAAATTAATATGCATAAATAATTAATAAATTAATTAATAATAAATAGCTTGTTTTACGCGCGCATAAAAGGGACGAGCTGTGACGTCAGTGACCGCCAGTGTCATTTTGTGAATGGAAAATAAATTAGAAATCAATGACTTTGGCCAAATCAACGTTAATTTTCAGGTTTGTTAGGATATTACACAACTTTTTTGTTCAAGGTGTTCTATGCCTTTAATAAATCATTGTACTCACCATTAACATACTCAGATCCATAGAGAACAGAGAGTGCAGTAGTTTGACTATCTGATGGTTGATCAGCACCAGAAATCTGTTGTAATTCATTTTTCTCTGGCCAGCCAATAGCATTACTGGATGCAGGGAATGGTTTCCAAGGTATTCGTCTAGGAGGTACTTTTTCATCTGTTAGCAATGGTCTTGTATCATCTGCTACCCCTCGTTGTACTGTCACGCTCTCCTGATAACATCATGTAAACAAATGTTTTAAGAAAAATAAACCATTGTGTTTAGGTATGATAAATTTGAAAGAAAAGGATGGAGGTTACCGGTTTAAAAAAAAAAAAAAAAAAAAAAATGCTTAAAAATGATTGCGGCTTAAAACACGTAAAAGTATGTAAGTATGTACTGTATAGTATTTGTCATTTAAATTTTGGTGGAGTAGTTTTCTCAAAATTCAAAATTAAAAAAAAAAAAAAAAAAAAAAAAAAAAAAAAAGCGTTTTTCCCCATAAGCATAATGTTAAATTAGGGGACCCTTAGCTTTCCCTGCGTCTCCCTGCGCGCTAAACCGATAACCTCCATTGGAGAAACTAGCAAGGGCATTAAGATAGTCCCATAGTTCTGTGAAAATCTTGCTAGCACAGATATAAATAACAAACACAATGGAAATATTTCAGCAATTAACTCTAACATCATTCATAGTGAGTCTGTAAGACCTGATGAAGGCATAACACACGCCATCTCTCTTGGAGTTGATAGCCAAAATATTTACAATGTGTCATAGGAAATGTTGTAGAAAACGGGTGTAGAAATTTTTTTTTACCTGTTGTCGCGATAAATGTAAATACTAGAGCTGTAAATTTAAACCAGTTCAAGCAATCGAGCCAAAATCTTCTGGTTCTCGTTTTTTTGAAAATGGTAAATCCAGGTTTTGAGCTTTTAGCGCGAAAACGAGCTTTTTCGAGTTGAGACCGTAAATGACTCAAGAAAATAAATCGAGCTAAAGTACAGTTTTTGAAGAAAGCGAAGAAAAAAAGGTTTGTGATTTTTGTTAAAAATGGCATTTTTAATATTCTATCATGCAAAATAAGCTGTTTAAAATATTTTTAAAAATTATTTTATATTATTTATGACTTTTATTTTTCAAAAACAATTTTTTCATGATAAAAATCGAGCTTTTTTCTTCATATGCTCGAAGACTCGTTTTTAAACTTTGGCTCAAATGTTGAGCTTTCCGAAATTTGGCTCATTTTTTGAGTTTAAGCTCGATTTCAAGCTAAACCCGGGTTTTAAGTCAAACTGGGTTAAAATTTTTCAGCCCAGGCTAAAAATGTTGAGTTTTTTACAGCTCTGGTAAATACGTGTTTTCATGTCTATCGCGATAAACGTAGATGCGTGAAAGTAAGGAAACATGCTAAAAGTAGAAGCGTGGTTTAGCCGCAACAGCATTGATATATTACAGAACAGTTAATATTAAACATTGCGTTACTGTACCTGAATGTACAGCTGTTTCTGATGCATGCCGATATAAAGACTTGGGTGTGAAAGTTTTGAGCTCCACGGTGGCATCAGTGATCCTGAGAATAAGTCCAGTTGTTCAACTTGACCTCTGTTATATTGCCAAGCATGGACTACTGGCGTGTCAAACTGAAATACAAACGTAAACATTGTTACTAAATATTAGGAAAATATCGACTTTGCTATAGTTGATCATTAAAGCCATTGTCAACTTACATTTTTAACATTTAGAATACTAGATTGATAATTACCATACCTTATTATCCATGAATTAGACACCAACACGTTGATTTTGTATTTATTTTCATTTTGACGATTATTTCATGTATCTGACGTCACTATGTACCGATGGGGCTGTGATAGGGGTAAAGAACTTGAGGGAGGGGCTTAAATTTATCATGTGACCAAAGCGGTGACTGTGATCGGTACATTGTGACACCAGATACGTGATATAACAGTCAAAAAGGAAAATAAATGAAAATAAATACAAAATCAACATGTTGGTTTCTAATTCATGGATAATAAGGTATGGTAATTATCAGTCTAGTATTCTAAATGATAAAAAAGTAAGTTGACATTGGCTTTAATGAGCTAAAAAAATTGCATATTTATCGATTCAGGACAATGTCCACTTGTAGAAAATAAACGGGACAAAATACAAGATTCACATTTTGTTTCACGTGATAAAAATGAGATATACATATTTTTCTACTTCAGCATTGATATAACGAAAGATTTAGTGCAGTCAACCGAGTAGAAATTGAAAGCCAATCACAGAGCTGCTTTCAAAGTGCTCTGTGTCTATTGAGATCGGGAAAAATGAAAGCTTGAACATGATTGGAGTTTCAATTTCACCCAGCACTTTCAATTTATTATTTTTTGATTTTTTTATATTATGTTGATTAAGAACCCACCGATAAGACTTCATTGTCTTATACAAAAACATACAAAAAAAAAAATCACCCCGGTTGACTGTAAAAAGCTATGTTAGATTAAATGTATTATCATACCTTATATTTCCAAAGTACTTTATGAGGATCTTTCCTACTTAGAGCACACACAAGACCCTCTGGTACGATCACTTTGATCTGCAGATCATCTTGTTTGTTTTTATCTGTATCGTGGCAATCAGCGTTGGGGTCATTCATCAATTTGACGTCGTGTTCTGCAACACTGTAGTTCCACCTGGAATCAATTAAAACAGAAAAATGGTAATTAGAAAGCAGTAAAATAAAAAAATAAAAATCAAGTTCTGTAAACGCTTCTGCAAAAATAATAATAATAATAATAAAAAAAAAACTCTCCCATTACCGAATTTTTTTCCCTATTGTATCTCTTTTTTTAATGTACGATGAAAGCTCCAGTTTTTTTTTTTTTTTTTTTTTTTTTTACTTTTTTTACTTTTTTTTTTTTTTAAAGACTGTTACAACAATTTAAATAACAACTTCCCTACAGTTCAACTAGTTAAAGTTTTTCAACTTACTGGAGTAGGTGTTTTTCTATCAAATCTATTTAATTTTAAATTATCCCTCAGTCGATTTTTTACCTAACAGATAAAAGGTACGACATATTAAGGAAATAAACCACAGTTGTTAGGTATGATAAATTTGAAAGAAAATGCTAAGAGAAAACAGCAAGGGCCTTATCATAGTAAAGAGAGTCCCATAGCTAGGTGAAAATTGGTAAAAAAAAAAAATCTTGCTAGTACAAAGATTTGAAGAAAAAAAAACAAAAAAAAAAAAAAAAACAAAAAAAAAACAAATAGACATTTTGTTTACAGCAAGATCGACATTATAATGTATGTTACTCTGTGGTTTATATAGTTACGGTGGGGGTGGGGGAAGTATAGGAGGAGATAATGAGCAAGACTAAAGGAATAAGAAATAGGAAAATTAGTGAGGGGGTTAGGAGAGGAGGTAAGGTGGTAAGAATATGTGTTAATCCCAGGTCGGTCTATAGACCGATTGCACTCATATTTAAGAGCCGCCATTTCATTGATCAGGAATTGGCCAGCATAGGAAAAACTTCCATTTTCTTTTTTTTTTTAATAGCAAAAGAAGCTTCAAACCTCAATCAAAACCTTATTTCTAGCTCCTAATAAGCTTGAAGAACATGAGAAAAATTTGATTAGTTGAAATAAACACTTTTTATGTGAAAAATTAGGAGAAATGATGTTTCCCCTATGCTGGACAATGCATTAGGCACCACAAACATGGCGACAAAGCGCAAGGATGTGCAAGGGGTCTATATATATGTCTATACTCTATATATAACCTTCCTGGATTATACAATACAGTACGATATATTTCTGCATACATACGACATACCTTTCTGCTCCAGTTCTAGGTTCTACGGCTCTTATAGTTTGCGTCTCACGTTGTACAACTAAAACACTGCCCTCAGTAAGCTCGTCAGTGAAATTGTCACATCCTCTCATGGTACACTCATAAAGTAGTCGTCCTGAGTTGAGATCTACCCCATATGTACGAGTTTCTCTTCCTCCTGTAAAGCATAAGTCAAAAAAAAAAAAAAAAAAAATCAGATAAAAACACATTATTTTATCAATAAATTAAGTGCTTCTCATTTAAAATTATAAAAAATGGTTTTCTTTTTTAGTTCATGGCTTTTAACTTTTAAAAGTCAATGGTAACAACTTCTTATGATAAAAATTTCAAGATCTAATTTCGTTAAAGGTATAGACCACATAAAACAACATGTTCTTTTTAATCATTAAACACAAAATAGGATCTACATAACTGATGATAATTTTTACCAAAATGTAAATGTAGCTCCACGAGAGAGTGTGAAAATACTGTAAAGTATGCAATTTGTGTGACAATTCATGTTCATGATGTCAGAAACAGGCAAAAATTAGTATGAAACTATTGTGAGGGTTGCATAAATTGAAATTTTCTGATCACTGCTACGGAGCTACAGTTGGGTTTTTAGACCAATTAACGTTATTTATGTAAGTCACATCATGCGTTTTGTGATATAAATGCTTATGTTTTTCTCTGGTCTATGCCTTTAATTCAGAGAGAAATAACTTACTGACATTATCATGAAGCTGTATGAGCATTAAACATTTAAGTTTCATCAACAACACCAAAATTACCATTGGTACCTTTTGATAGTTTTAATAATAAAATATGGCTTGCAAATTCTATAAAACACACATTGGAATTCATTCATTCATTCATTCCTTTTTTTTTTTTTTTTTTTTTTTTTTTTAATATGGATTGATCTTAAAAGGCCCACAGACACCCTGGCTTTTTAGAATCTACTAGGTACAAAAACAATTTCACAAGTTGTTAAAATCTGATGCGACTATTCCTTCTAATTTAAATATTAAATTATAGTTCGATCATCAGCTGACTTTTATACTTCAATTCGTGTAAGTTTTTAACTTTAATCAGCACTCAGCCGTATTTTATGGTCAAAATGACAAACAGGTATTGCCTTGTATGAAGTGGCAATAACTGTTAATGTGATTTTGACCACCAAAAGTGACCAAATAGCGTAAGACGGTTCTGAAGATACGTGAAGCGGAGTACAGGAGCGTGGCAAACTTTGATTTAATTTTTTAATTAATAGGAAGAGGCGCACCGGCTCCATACGACATTTACAATTATTTTCATAAATAGTAGTACTACCCGTGATAAACAAAAAGGCTGATAATTTCTGATAAATGATTTATAAGTTCTGATAAACGACTGATTTGCGACAATTATCCATTGTTTATCAGTCTTTTTAGCTCAATCATACATTTATCAGACGTTTATAATATAATGTTATTATCAGAAAAAGCAAAAAGTCTATCAGCTTCTGTCAGCATATTATCAGCAAAAAGCACGTTTTTTGTCACAAATTAGACGTTTATGAACACTTTAGCAATCATTTATCATCTTTTTCGTTTCTCTTGGGTAAATAGTGGATTAAGCACAACTTCAAAAAATTTAGTGTCTGTGGCATTTTAAAATGTTACTTTAATAGATACCTAACATTAAAAGAAACCTGTTAGTTTAATGTATGTACCTGATATGACAAGATCTTCAGAATATCTAAATGAATTTCTCAGTAGTTGATGAGCATTGACAGGAACTGCTTCTATACTTTCCCCATCAAATTTGTAGAGATGTCCACTTAGGGAAGGGATCATACGCACCCAGTGCCCATTGTTGGTTAGCTATGGACAACAATGCATAAATTATATTTGTTATTAAAGTCTGTACAAAATACCAAGTACTTATAGTTCATAAGTTGTTGTTGTTGTTGTTGTTGTTGTTGTTGTTGTTTTCTTTTTTTTTTTTTTTTCCTTTTTTTCTTTTCTTTTTTTTTTTTTATTATTTTCTTTCCTTTTCTATTTAGTGTCGTTGAGAGGTTATAATTGCCATTAAAATCCCTATATACTGTACCAAGTATTCTGATCAAATTTTTTATGTATTGTTGAAAACCTCACTAAAATAACATGCATTTAAATGGCAATCGTGACCTCTGCAACAATGTGCAGTTCATCTTTTCCACTCGACCAAACTATCGTAACACATATCGATCTTGTTGCGAAAAAAAGGCCTATCTCGTTTTTTGTCAGTGGAAGCAAAAGGCCTATCTCTTATTTTGTCAGTGGAAGCAAAAGGCCTATCTCGTTCCCGAACGTTATGTAGATGGCGCTCGAGATAGACCTTTTGCTTCCACTGACAAAATACGAGATAGGCCTTTTGCTTCCACTGACAAAATACGAGATAGGCCTTTTGCTTCCACTGACAAAAAACGAGATAGGTCTTTTTTTTGCAACAAGATCGATATCGATGCTTACCCGTCGAAATGAACACTTTACAAATTTTGTTCAAAACAACCGATCTACACTTTACAAATTCCAAGTTCTCCCATATAGTTTGCCTGTTAAAATGCGTAGAAGTGCCGAACGTAGATCGTTCATTTTGAGTCAAATTTTAGTGTAGTTCCTTTACTTTGACGGGTAAACATCGGATATGACTTTTACATGTAAATCTGTCATCTTTTCTTGGACTGTATACACTAATTAAATGACACTAATGAAATATATACCTCAAGCCGATGTATACTTGATGAAAGCATAGGTCCTGGTCCTGTAGAAAGACTCCATGATTCAACACCACCATTCTCAGCATTTAATGCTGAAAACTTGCCATCCAATGTACTAATAAGCACCAGTCTGAAAATAAGAAGAAAAAATAGCAACTTTATAGATTTATCAATTTAAAAAAATCATTGTTTTTATAGCTTGAGCTTGGACAATAATAGTGTATTTTGTAATTATACTGTTGTTTGTTGAAAAAAAAAAAAAAAAAAAAAAAAACGCATTTTGATTAACCATTTATTATATTAAATTTGTTAAGGAGAAATTAAGTAAAACTGAAGATATTAGACTGGACCGCCTGGCCTTCTATAATACCCCTGCATTTAATATAAATGGGTGGAAAGGTTCAAACTTTACAGACAGGCATGTCATTACCTGTTATGCGGTGCATGGTTTCCACCATGTAATCTGTCAAATTAAAGAATATCATGAGTGTAATGAGAAATATATATATGTTTGTTATGTGGTGGCCTATTTACTAGGTACCACTTACTTCAGTGTCCATCTCGAACCCTATCATTAAGTCAATATGCAAAAATGTAGACTTGTAGAGTGCAATGTATCTATGATGTTATGTATGTACATATATGTACAGCTCTGGCCAAAAGTTCCCAAACGATTTGCATAGGCAACCCGCAACCCCACTATGTTATCTTTATGAAAAAACGCAGCGGCCGCCGCTGCCCCCATTTGGGAACTTTTGGCCAGAGCTGTACACCTTGGTGTTTAATAAACTAATTAATTAATAACCATAGCTTTTGATAGATAGCAGTAGTGTATATAGCCAGGATTTTGGATTTTGCAACGGGAGGGATCAAGCCTATAGTGAACATGGGTAAAGGGGGAAACCACCCCCTTTGCTCATGCTTTTTTTTCAGACCTGACAGGAGGTGTCTGGACCTCCAAAACACCACCCTGAATACACTTCTGATCGATATAGTCATTTTAGTACTGAAGCAGAAAACAGGGTTTACAAATATTAGGCGTAGAGCTCATGGCATTTTTTTGGAAAATGGAAACAGAACACACAGGCAGGCCACAGCATAATAAACAGCCTGGCATTTGTCATATGATAGCGGAGAGAAACCGTGGAAATTCTACGCAGGCTGGACGGTGCAATCACATCAATCATACACCTCCTGAATGCTATTGTCATGGAATGCATGAAAACATGCATCGAGCAATGTGTTGTGCTTTCACACTTTACATACGAACCCAGTATAGGCTCGAACCTATGTGTGTTCGGGAAGGGTTCAGAGCCATGGTTCAGAGTTACGAGTCAACTATGGTACAGTCAACGGGGGTGAAATTGAAAGCCAATCACAGACCCGCTTTCAGAGTACTCTGTGTCTAGCGAGATAGGGAAAAGTTAAAGGCTTGCACATGATTGGAGTTTCAATTTCAGCCCGGTTGACTGTACCTTGCACCATTAGGTCATACCATTGCAGCTTCGTATAAAAAATACACTGTGATTTTATATCAATATGGAGCTTAACAATGCAGCCAATGAATAAAAATATATACCGGTATATTATGTAAAATAAAATAAATATCTTCTCTTTTGGGTCTATTTATTATCTAGGTTAAAAGCTTACTTTTTATAAAAGTGTATTTCCATCATATTTTTTATTACGTACAAAAAAAAATTAGGAACTGATATCTGCAGGGGGCCAATGCCAATGTATGCAATTAATACCATGCAAATCTACTCAAATATGGCATTCAAGCGTAATTTAGTATCACTGTTCATGTCCACACTTACATATAAAAAATAGCAATGACAGATCATCTCGAAACAAAATTAGGTCTTATGTTTGTTGGACTTTATACGTCCTTGAATAAATCGCATTGTTGTAATGCATTGTTACAATATTGTAATATCTGTGTAATATATAGAATGTGTACCTATAGTTATATAAATCAATATATATGATACAATGTTCTTACTTTTTATCTTGTTTAATTTGATCATTACAAAATGGTAAACTTTCAAATTTTGTTTCTTCTTCTTCGTGAGTACCGACAATTAAAGACGTTACCACAAAGTAAATCAGAGTTTTTGTAATCAAAAACTTAGAGAAAGCCATCACCAGGCTTTAGATTTTCTATTAATAACTATGACAATGGCAGTCATTTCCTTAATTAATTTAAAAATGAAAAAATATCACGAGTAACACAATCAAAACAATAGATTCACCTTGCAGGTGTTGATTTTTGCAAATAAAACAAAAGATAAGCGTAAATACAACAGATTAAAAATGACGTGTCCCGATATGACACATGTTTTTGGTATAAAATGACATTTTAAAAGGTTTAATAATACTTAAATTAATCTGTTAAATAAATTTAAGTTTAATTCTACACTTTTAAAATAAAAATGTAACAAATTAAGCTAAAATGGTCATATTTTGTTACAAAACTCTTGACTAGAGTGGCATTTTTTTTAAATTGAGGCGGGAACATGACAAAATGATGCGTAATGACGCAATCGGTAATTATTATGACGTTATTCTATAAAACACCAGTAAATTCTAGAATAAAGTGTTACACTAACTAATTTAATTATGTTACAGTAACATTATATGATATTATGAAAATTTAAACTAGTATTTCATATTTATATAAAAAAATACAAGTTTTGACACAAAAGTTTTATTTCCAAAACTGTTAGAATACAAAATTATTTTTTAAATTCAAATATTTAATACAGAGGTGTATCAAAAAGTATATTTAAAAATATTTTTTTATAATTATCATAGTTTTTTTTTTATTTATTTGTGCTCTACCGTACAATGATTGAATTATTTCCAAATCAAAGGCATATTTTAATTATGTTATTATGTAACTTTTAGAAAGAGATGAGCATTTTGATTAAATTAAAATTTTGCAAGAGAGTGGAATTTTTAAATTTACTCAATAATAATACAAAGGGTATACAGAATTTAGTTCCACGGAAAAAAAAGGTACTACCTGTGCGGAGCTCACCTGTGCCCAAATGCAGGTCCTTTTATCCGAGGACCTTCTTTTAGACATTCAATAAAAAGTTCATCCAAAAGAGTTATTTATAAGTTTTAAATACTCTAAATTGACACATTAAATATTTTTAATAGTATAAATGAACACATATATTATTGAGCCAAAATATTTTGGAGTAATATTAAATTGATATAATCGAGCAAAACCCACTTATCTATATGGCAAAACCACATTGTATATCTTATATAAAAATGTATCTGACATTTACCAAAATTTCTAATTATCATTCACGATTAAACGATTTCACGATTGATTTAAAATTAAAAAGTTGGACAATAATACTAACAAATACTAACAATACACTAACAATACACTAATAAAGCTTAAAGGCATAGCACACTTTGAACAAAAAACGTGTCTAGTATCCCAACATACCTAAATATCAACGTTGAAACGTTGATTTAGCTGACGTCATTGATTTCTAATTTATTTCCATTTACAAAATGTCAGATGCATGTTTATGACGTCACAGCTTGCCTGCTTCCTTGCAGGTGGACTATAGTAAGCTGTGATGTCATAAACATGCATCTGACATTTTGTAAATGTAAAATAAATTAGAAATCAAAATGACTTTACTCAAATTAATTTTGATATTTAGGTATGTTAGGATACTAGACATGTTTTTTTTTTTTTTCAATGTGTTTTTTCCTTTAACCCTCTGGGATATCTAAAATTTTGGAAACAAACGCACAAACGGTACAAACTATAGATAGTCAAGCTCTGCAACTTGTGTCACACAGGCTCATTTTAAATCCTCCCCTTTTAAAAAGCACATCTAGCAGCCTGCCTGGTCAGGTAGGTTTGTAAGATGCGCCCTGATTTCCCGTCTTTAAGTTAGAGTAACTGTGCTGTAATGAGGGTGGTTGTGGTGCTAGTTTTGGGGATGGGGGTTAAAGCCCTTGTCAACTTACTTTTATATTATTTAGAATACTAGATTGATAATTAGAATTACCATACCTTATTATTAGGGACCGGATCTCCAGTTTGTTCAGTTTTTGAAATATGCATGCTAGGTCACCAGGGGCGGATCCAGGGGGGGGGGGGGGCAGTGGGGGCGACCGCCCCCCCCCCAAACGGCCCACGTGGGTGGAAAAAAATGAGCAAAAATTGAAAAAAAAAAAATAGTCGATAAAAAAAATTTTGCGCCTTCAGCGCAACTTTTATTGCGGGATAAGCGTTTGAATCCTGATTATTACAAAAAAAAAAAAAAAAAAAAAAGTTAACATCCCCTATTTTATTTTAAAGTTTAAATTATGTAAACTGAATTTCACTGTTTTTTATTGAACTGAAAGTGAACTGCTTTTGCTGTTTTTGCAAACTGATTATGCAAAAAAACTGGACTGAATTCAGTACTGAAAATGCACATTTTCAAAACTGAAAATCCGGTCCCTACTTATTATCCATGAATTAGACACCACCACGTTGATTTTGTAATTATTTTTGTTTATTTTCCTTTTTGCGGTTATATCACGTATCTGACGTCACAATGTAACACCGCCAATCAGTCACCGCTCTGATCACGTGATAAATTTAAGCCCCTCCCTCAAGTTCTTTACCAATATCACGACCCCATCGGTACATTGTGACGTCAGATACGTGATATAACAGTCAAAAAAAAAAAAAAAAAAAAAAAAAAAAAGCAATAAATACACAATCAACGTGGTGGTGTCTACTTCATGGATAATAAGGTATGGTAATTATCAATCTAGTATTCTAAATGATAAAAAAAAAGTAAGTTGACAAGGGAGAGTAACCGTGCCATAATGAGGGTGTTTGTGGTGGTAATTTTGGGGATGAGGGTTAAAATATAGAAATCATAGGAGGAGCCTGTGTGACAGAAGTTCTTGAACTTGAGTATAAAACATATTTCTATTAGGCTTTTATATTTTAGCCTATATAATGTAAAGAACACACACCCATCACCAAAATTACAAACTAAAAATTATTATATGAAACAACAAAAGCTAAATTACCTATATATTTATTTTTAATATTTTATTTCAAATGAGAAAGACTAAATAATAATAAAAACAATAATACTGAGGCTAATTTTATATTTAATCTTCAAGATCTCGAGGAAAAAAAAAAGTCTAGAATCAATTGATGCACAAATTTCCAAGTTTTGCATTCATGAAGTATTTTTAATTAATTTTTGAAAATCGAAAAATGACGCCATCAGTCAGTAATTAACTATATGCATATATGCGGGCATGACTTTAAAAAATTAAAGGAGTAGAACACCTTAAACAAAATATCCTAGCATCTGAAAATCAACATTGATTTGGCTGGAGTCATTGATTTTTAATTTATTTTCCATTCATAAAATAGCAAATGAGGATTTTTGATGTTTGATTTTGCCAGTTTCCACGCTTGTGAATGAGGTCATCATCTGCCATTTCTTGATTGTAAAATATAGACCGGTAGCACTCATATTTAAGAGCTAGCTGCCATTATGTTGGTCAGGAATACATAGGCCATATGCAGTATAGGAAAAATATCATTTTTTTTTTTATAGCAAAATAAGAAGCTTCAAACCTCAACCAAAGCCTTATTTATAGCTCCTAATAAGTTTCAAGAACATGAGAAAAAATTTGTAGTACAAATAAACTCTTTTTAAGTGAAAAATAAGAAGAAATGATGTTTCCCCTATGCTGAACAATGCATTAGGCACCACAAACATGGCGACAAAGCGCAAGGATGTGCAAGGGGTCTATATTATTAGAAATCAATGACTGCATCCAAATGAACATTGATATTTAGTTATATGTTAGGATATTAGACATGATTTTAGTACAAGGTGCTATACACCTTTAATTAAAAAAATACTTAATAAACTCAAGAATAAGACATGTATTGATTCAGGACAATGCTCTTTTAAAATATGCAATAAAAATATTTCCCATAATTTCTTTTAGTCTTCCTCATTTTTAACTTACATTTGATTTTTCTTTCAAATTGTAACAGTACGTGATCAATTTTGATTTTCATTTTTTTGTTTGTACAGCAAAAATAATTATTCTCATTCAAAACAATGCTACAGTATTTAATGCGGAAGAAAAAAAAAAGAAAAAAAAAAAAAAAAAAAAAGGAACATACAAATGAGATTTAAGAAAATTACAATGAATAAACAATTTGATCACCACGTTTGTAACAGTGAATTAAATTCTACTGCTAATCATATGAAATGCAGTTTTTATTTTAAAAATTAATCTCAAATTCTTAGTTTTCAAAATAAGTATAAACATATTTAAGGTCTATAAAAAAAAAAATAAAAAAAAAAAAGACTTAAATTTTCAATAAACACACAACTTAAAAATTATATTTAAAATAAGAAATTAATTAGAGTAAATTAAAGAGAAAACAGCTTTGCTTACACTATATTATAATGTTACAAGAGCAAAACATAAATAAAAATAATTGGCTTAAAAAAGTAAATTGTCGTATTTTAAAAGCCTGAACTACAAAAATCTACAGTATATTTTATGGCATGTACTCAAAATTGGGGGCTTACCAAATATGGAATCAATTTCAGTTTTACAATTTTAAAAACTTAAAAACAAAACATGAATACATTTAGATAGTTTTTTCATCTATTTCAACAATTGTAAAATTATTATTATTATTTTTTTTTATGCAATCATTACAAGAAATTCATAAAAGTTTTGGTTTAATCTTCCCAAACTCTCCTATGTTATTACTATAATTTCATAACTCAATTTTAATTCTAGGAAACAAAAAAAAAAAAAAAAAAAAAATTAAATGCACTTTTGTTTCACTTGAAAAATAAAATGACAAATTAATTAAAAACTGAGAAAAAAATGCAAATAGGCCTACTGATTTTTTTTTTTTAATTCACAACATAATAGCCCAAAGTGCAATTTATTTACTAATCGAATGCCCTAAAGATAATCATTAAACTAAGATTAGCTTCCATTTACTTCATTAGTTGAAATCAGCTAATTTTTTTACATTATTACATATTTCATATTACATGTTCTAATAGTTAAATAAAGAAATTCAACACAAAATTATATAATACAAATAAAAAAAATATACTGTAATACAAATTTCTCATGTATGGAATTATACATAGGCCTATTAAAAAAAAAAAAAAAAAAAAAAAATCAAACAAATATGGTCCTATATCCATCATATTGTTTTTTCTGTGCTATGAGTTTCTGTCATTCTTTATTTATAATCCTGTGCACACTTAAATTGTCATTTTATGACTTAAACTGAATGGAAATTTCAATTTTTAAACCCCACAAGTTCAGTTTTCCAATACACAAAATTATTCCTTTTTTTTTTTTTTTTTTTTTTCAATTATATTTAGAAATTTTATTTTTAATGCATCTTTCTTGTATTAATTTGAATAAATGTTCATTATACATTAATTTTATATGGTTAACAAATTGAAAAAAAAAAAAAAAAAAAAAAAAAAATGCAATTTTGAATGATGATAGCAACAAATAAAGAATGAGTAATGAACTACAAATAGATCAGAAAATATGGCGGACAGGAGACAAGCTTTTTGTTTACACAGGGTTGAGTGAGAATTAATTATTCTCCAACACAATACAGTCCCTTTAGCTACAACTCAACCCAATTAAAAAAAAATAATAATAAAAAATCAATGTCTATCATGTAACCTTTAACTTTTTTATTATTATTATTAGGTACAGTATTATTATTATATATATATATTTTTTTGTGAAAATTGTGATTGCATTAATTTGAAATTAAGAAAGGGCATGAGAACTGGAAGCTTGCACACATTATTTTTATATGAGCATTTGGTACTTGATATACTTTCATTACTTCTAAAAGTCGGGGACATAAACAACTTTTAAACATGAGCTTCTTCTCCTCCTCCATGCTGAACACATATTTATTCCAGTACAATAGTTGTGACACTATTCTTATCAGACTTCTTGCTTTTCTTGCTAACATTAGGTTTGAGATCTGCCAGGTAGCTCCACGGAGGGCAGCTTCCACAGTTGTTACAGTGATCTTGATAGTTAGTGCAGTGGTCATGTAACCACTTTCCACATCCCATGCACTTTATCCACTCTCCTGTGGAACTCAAGTACCATCTGCGACAGAATTTGCATTCAAAATCATCCTCAACTCGATTGCTTTTATCAGTAGGTGTTTTTGTATTGGTGCTTCTCTCTCGCTTTCTCTTTACGCCTGCTGAAACAGTATTTGTTATTTATTTAACAAAATGTGTGTAAAACATACATCTAAAAACATTCAATTGATATACCAAAATACATACATACTCATATAAACATTACATATAATAATATCACAATCAAAACAGCATTATACATGATCATTTCCCTTGGCATAATAGCCTGCATGATGACGTCATTCTGAGTGCTTTTTGATGCTCATCTTGAGCAATGAATAACATTGCTCAGCATAGGACAAACGTAGTTTTTGGCTATTTTCTTTGCAAAATTAGCTATTTTTTCGTCATTATTATTTTTCTTGCATACTTGAGATACTAATTCAACCTGTTAACCGCATCAATGCTCTCAAAAAAATTGCTAAGTATTTTTAAACAGGCAAAATGTAACATTTTCCTATACTGTCCAATGTTATTTAGTACTCACTTATGGCGTCTATAGACTTTAACACAGGGTTCGGATTAAACCCGGTTTTTTAAATAAAACCGTCCGGCAGGTAAAACCGGGTTTTATAGCCCGTTTTTTTTAATAAAACCCGGTTTTTTAAGTAAAAAAACCCGGTTTTTTAATTTTTTCCTAATTTTCACAATAATAACATAAAAATAATAAAATAATAAACTCGCATATTTTTTAGTCATTTGAAAAAAACAACAACAAAAAACCATATCAAATATCGGATCAATTTTATAGAGGTTTATTTATTCATAGTAATTATAGTAATACAAGTAAATTAAGAATTTCGACTGTTATTATTTTTAGAGAGCGGAAAAATAGTCTTTAGACTATATTGTCAATATTGAGGCTATTGGGGTTTTTACTTAAAATTTCCACGAATCACACGATTTCAAGCATATATACAAAATTTGAAAAAGACTATTTCGCGACTATTTTAGTCTCCAAGACTATTTTGGACTTTCAAGACTTTTCGGACTATTTTGCCAATGTTTTTCGATATTTCTGACAAAAATAACGGAAAATTAACATAGAACGTGACCGACTTGGACCGGAAATCGCTAAAAGTAAACCATATTTTCACAATAATTTTTTTAAAATTATTTATTTCCAACATGTTTTGTTGGAACACAATAATTTTCAAATAAAATCGAGTAAATTTAAAATATTTTTTATTTTTATTATATATTTTTTTTTGAAAAAAGTTTTAATTTAATAATAATTTTAATTTAAAAAAAGTTTTTTATTTGACTACAAATTTCCACTCAAATTTGCATTTACACATTTACATGTATTGTTATCTTTAAGGTGGCGAATAACTTATATTTGATCGTGTTTCACGTGTTTGACATAATTAAATTTTTAAGTACCAAAGCTTCTTTATTTTGTGTTCATACTTCATACTAACTCGCCCTAAAAAAATGTTTTTAGTGGTCTCTGAAGATTTTTTTTTATTATTATTTAGACTGCTATTTTAGACCGATGTAATTTTTTTAGACTATAGAACATTTTTTTTTTAATTTTTTTTAGGCAATCCTAGAGACTATTAAGAAAACAGCTAAATTCAGACATGTTATACTAATAAATAAAGTCACTAATGAGTAATGAGCTATATAAATTTCAAAGACTATTTTCCGACTATTTTATTATTTTTAGAGACTATTTTTCCGCTCTTTTATTAATTATTTTGACTTCTTTTTTTTTTTATAAACCGGCTTTTTTAAAAAACCGGGTTTTTTAAAAATCTTATTGCCCGGTTTTTTATAAAAAACCGCCCGGCAAAAATCCAGGTTAAAAAAACCGGTCGAACCCTGCTTTAACATGAATGAAACCATCCTATACTTAAATGCCTCTTAGTACACATGTGAGGAGATGAAACATTATTAAATTTTATTTTATTAAATTAATAATTAATTGATAAATTAATTAGGTATAAAATTAATTGTGGTTAGGATCAATAATTATAATGATAATTTGGGCCTTACCAAATTAACTCTCTCTCTCTCTCTCTCTCTCTCTCTCTCTCTCTCTCTCTCTCTCTCTCTCTCTCAATTACCTTGATTCATAGGAGTTTTGTTGAGTGCAGGCTTATCAGTAGATTTCCCAGGCACTGCCAATGTTGCTGTCAACTGAGGTTTGATGTGAGCTCTCTGTGTAGCACTATCTTTGTCTGCAAGTAAAGGCATAAAATAATATGTTAATAGAAATAAATACAGTACATTCATTTGTTGTAAACATGGGGTGGAATTTTAGCTATATATGTAGGTGTTCAATATATCAATGTTGTTGCAAACAACATGTATATCTTGTTATTTGTCACCCGTAGCAAAATGTGTAGTACATATAGGATCTCGTTTTTTGTCACGCGAAGCAAAATATTCCAAACATTATGTAGATGCAGCCATCGACTTACACATTTTTTCCGCATGACAAAAAACAAGATACACATTTTGCTACGCATGACAAAAAAAAATACAAAATGCACATCATATTATTCACAACAACATTGATGTGTAAATTTTCCTGACTATTTTCCGATCTATTTTAATATTTTTATATACTATTTATTCAGATTAAAAAAAAGAGACTATATTTTCCTCTTTCTATTATAATAATAAAATAATAAATAATATAATGATAATTAAAAGATAGATAGAAACACATAAAAAAGAGAAGTAAAAGATTTTTGGGGAATGGGAGATAATGAGCTTAATTTGTTAGTTCAGGGACCCCGCAAAAGGAGAGAGAGAAAAATATTCAAACCCAGGCCGAAATATGACACATAGTACAAATAGAGATTAGTTAATCTCTATTTGCTTACGAGCTTCTAGTTTATACCACCGTGCATACGATGCACTATGTGTCATATTTCGGCCTGGGTTTGAATATTTTTCTCTCTCTTTTGCGGGGTCCCTGAACTAACAAAGCTCATTATCTCCCATTCCCCAAAAATCTTTTACCTCTTTTTTATGTGTTTCTATCTATCTTTCAATTATCAACCTATCGCAAAGTCGATTTTTTCCTATATATTTATAATAAATAATATAATAATAATAATAAAATAATAAAAAGGAATGACACAATTATAACATAACTCACCTGTCATATTTGACGTAGAAGCTTTGACGGCACCACCAACTTTCCTCCTTAATCCACAACGAGGTGACTGATCTTCAAGTTGAAGTTTATCAGGAATATATGAAGCTAAATTAATCTCCATACAATCATAAATATCCTGTGATTTATGATCTTTATGTAAATGTAATAATACTCTTTCTTGATTCATTTGTAAAAAATTACAAAATCTACATACGTAAGCTGGAAATCTATTCATAGCAATTTTAATATCACTTAATTGAGTTACTTTAATTAATTTAGTACTGATTTGATGAGTAAGATTTATATGTGTTAGTACACTACTCTTATTTGGTGCTAAATATGTACAATATGTACATTTAAATAAATATTCACCAGTATGTGACGTGCAGTGACAATAAAATAAACTCGTACTTTCTGTTGTAAAATTACAAAATCTACAACATAAAGTAGGATTTTTAGGAGTTTGTAATTTGACTTCTTTTAATGCTTGATTTAAGCAAGATGGACTCATTCTTGAGATAAATACATCTGATTCTGGGTGTTTTCTTACGTAATGTTCAACGATTCTTTTATACATGTTACTACATATCAAACACATCACTTTAGTTTCATCGTTCTTTTGGAAATAATCTTTTAATGTTGATGCTAATGTACTGGAATATTTACCATCTTTTTTGTAATGATTTACATTCTTTTCACTGATTTTTAATAATGGTACAGAACATTTTTTTAGAATAAATGTATTTGATTTGGTATGATAGACATCATGAGTAGATTTTATTTTTTTATATTTATAACACGCAGGACCAATTTTAGGTTTTTTGATTTTATAACGAGCTGGTCCTATTTTTGGTTTATTTTTTTTCATTGATGATTTTTCTGTACTATTTTCAAGTGACTTTTTAAAACAAGCAGGACCAATTTTAGGTTTATTCTTCATTTTTTGTGTATTTTTTTCTGGAGTTGTTTCATTGGCTATTTTATTTTTGAAACAAGCTGGCCCAATTTTTGATTTTGTTTTCAATTTTGGTGAAATTTCTTTTGGTTTTATCATTTTTGGTAAATTTTTTTCTTTTTCATTGATGTTTATTTTATTTTTGAAGCAAGTAGGTCCAATTTTAGACATACTAATTTTTGGTGACAATTTTTCAGGAGTTTTTTCATTAGTAATTTTATTTTTGTAGCAAGTAGATCCAATTTTAGATGTACTAATTTTTGGTAACAATTTTTCAGGAGTTTTTTCATTTTTATTTTTGTAGCAAGCAGGTCCAATTTTTGGTTTCTGGTATGATTTTTTTATATCATTAATATTGAAGCTTGGTTTAAGTTTGGGTCGAGTTTTATTTGAAATTAAATAAGTTTTAAATGAGCCTAGAGCATTCACAGTCATTTCTTTGGATTGATAATCATGTCGGATTCTTTCTTGAGCTGTTTTTTTATTGACGGCGAGTTCTGCATTTTCTTTAGGCTGAGTATTTTCAGGCACATTTGTATTTTTAGTAATGTTATGAGTAGAATTAATTTTCTTTACGATATCTTGTAGATTTTTTTCTTTGGGTATAGGCTGACTTTTTTCATTCATCTTATTCTGTACTTCAGGAATATTTACTATATCTTCTGTAGAAAATATATTATTATCAACAGATTCATATAATTTTTCTGAAGTCAATTCTTCTTCAGGTGAATCTAATAGTCTCGTCACAGAACGAACATTCCTAACTTTCATTTCACTACTGATTTTAAGTGGAGACTTAATGACTTTTGTTGTTTCTGGCGTATTTTTAAAACTCATACCCCAAACAGGTTTATTAGTATTGGATGTAGTAGTATCACTATTGGATGTAGTTCTGTCTTCATTTTGAAATAGTGTACGAATTCTTGGATCTCGTAAGATTTGATTGTAAGATTTTTCAGCACTTTCTGAAGATTTATCATCAGGTACTTTTTCATCAGTTTTATCATCAGTGATATCAGGAATTTTATTATGGCTCATGGTATTACTTGAATTATCTCCAGAAATTCTTCTAACTGACGTAGGTAATTTTACTGGTTTAGATCTTTTAATTATTTGTGATAGTTCTTTACCCTTTTCAACAACTTTAGGTTGTACATCAGTATTAATATATTCACTTCCAAATAGATCTGTAGGTGACAATGGTAATGAGTTTTTAGGTGTGGGAGGTTGGATAATAACCTTAGGTATAATTTTAACAGGTGTTTTTTCTTGATTCGTAGTCACATTTTTATCATTATTTACATCTTTCTTTGGTTTAAAGTGACTTGATACTGATGGTTTCATCAGATTATTAGGTATATTGAAGGAAGAACAATGATTTAAAGTTTCAGAATTATCTTGTGAAGTCATTGTACTTGTTCTTCTTGGAATTGATTCTTTTAACGATTGATTTTGGTTGATGTTTATTGTTTCTGTTGATTTCTGAAGTTTATTGTTGATTTCCATTGATTTAGTCTTTCCCATGGAGTGAGGCCTTGTGATGATTTCTGATGGATTATCAGTAAATTCCATTGATGGTAAATCATTATTTACCTTATTACGACACGTTTCATATGATAACGACGTATAAGCAGTATTTAATAGATTCAAATCAGGTGGTGGTACAGGTAACGGAGGATTCATATTAGGTGGTGGAACAGGTAATGGCTGAAGAATCAAATTAAGTGGTGGAACAGGTAATGGTGGATTCAAATTAGGTGTTGGAATAGGTAACGGCTGAATATTCCAATTACCCGTGCTTTGAATTTGAACTGATTGTATACTTGAAGATATATCAATATCATCAAATAAATTTTCATAAGGATTATTATTGATTGATGCTGATGTGACCTGACATACATTATTGGCTGTTAAATTAGTACTTGAATTTATTTCTCTATGTTGTATTATATTATTGATAATAGGTAAAATAGGTTGAATACAATTTAGTATATTATTATTTAATGGTTCTTCTCTTAAACCATTTTCATCTCCTAATCTTGTTTTGTTTCTGTTCAATCTTCTAGGTCTATTGGCAATTCTCAGCTCTAACTCAGTTTCATATTCAGTGTCAGAAACGTCAATAACGTCAACGACTTTGGCAGCTTCTTCATTTTGTTGTTTGATTTTTGCTTCAGCATGGTTCAGTACACTTTCAAAATAAGCTTTTTCTTCTTCTGTATACAGGGACTTGTATTGACGAGTTTGGGTGGTTTGTTGGTGGTACTGATTGCCGATACGTAACGTCACAGAGTTGTCACTCAATCTGTGATCGTATTCAAATATTTGACGACGTATGGTAGTGGTACGTGTAGTAGTAGCTACAGTAGAAGGAGGAGGAGAAAGTGTTTCTCTACGCATGGAATTTAAATCTAAATAATCTGATGTAGGTGCCTGACAAACTTCTCCTCCTATTTCTATAATGCCACTCAACATCTGTTCCCTGAAATATATATTAAGAAATAAGTTAAAATATCATAATTTATAATTTATTCTTTTATGAAGGGAGCTTTATTAAGAGAACCCCCCCCTTCTCTCTCTCTCTCTCTCTCTCTCTCTCTCTCTCTCTCTCTCTCTCTCTCTCTCTCTCTCTCACACACACAGAAATCTTTTACACTGATTGCAGAGATACTTAAATGAAAGATACTTATCCATACTTTTACGTGCGTGTTTTAAAACATTGCTTTTTTTTTTTTTTTTTTTTTTTTTTTTTTTTTTTTTCCCTAATGCATTTTAGACTCCCCCTCCTTACCCCCTCCACCTCAACAAAAAAAAGTATCAATACACAACTATATACTTCCCATATAAAAATTTTTGATTTCTATTTGAATTCTATTAAATTTCAAATTTAATATTTTTATAATGCTTTTATATTGCTTTGGAAACGTCAGGAAACGTTTCCAAATGAATTCTTTTGTTTCAAATAGAATGCTTTTAGAAGTGTTCATATAAAATCTCAAAAATCATAAAATTAATTTTGATGGAAATCTTTTGTAAAGGTCGCGTGCCATTTCAAAAAATAATAATAATAAAAAATAAAAAAGAATTTATTTGGAAGTGTAAATAATTTTTACCCCTCACACGTTTACAAAAGAATTCTATGACATTTATATATATTTCCCCTACATTTTGTTTATAGGAGCTTCTTTAGTGCTACGCTAGCTCTAAATTTTGCAGCTCGTGTAGCTCGTCAGCTCGTACATGGGCAACTATGGGCCAGATCTGATCTTAGATCATAGTTTCGATTTCCTGTCGATTGGCACTATTTCCAAGATCCTCAGATTTGCGGTTCCCAAGATAATCGCACTTTTTGTCCGAATTTCAGGTTAAAACGGGTCGAAGGAGGCAAAAAATTAAAATTCTGACAAGTCATTATCGATAGATCTCGCTGAGATATAGCCGGTTTTTAAATTACAAATTTATAGGATAAAATTTGACGAAATGCCAGGGGGTTTTCGGTTTTGACTGGCGGTTTTTCTCTCATATCTCAAACAATTATTATTGTAAATGTATGAAATTTCGTACATAGATCACCATAAAGACAACAATTCTGATTATAGGTATTTTAAATTTTTTTAAATAGCCGAGACCCTAGAAATTGCAAAAAAATAAAAAAGCAGAGCTTTTTTTTCAATTTTGGTTTGCAACCTTATATTTTGATTTCAAACTATTTAGAAAAGAAAATATTTCAAAAAAATTAATTTTAATCAATTAATTTATTAATTTACTAATTTTTGAAAATTCGCGCATTAAATAACAATTTTACTGTAAAATAATTTTATGGAAATCTTTTATAAACGTTTTTTAATACTTTCACTTTTATTTTTCATTTTGAATAATATGGAATACAATTGGAAACTTTTAAATCACCCACAGCTATAAAATAGAAATCAATTGGAAATGACTATAAAATATAGAATTTGTGGAAATTATTTCCACACGTCAATAAAATTTTATTTGAAAAAAGAATTCAAATAGAAACCTATGTTTTATGCTAGAATTCAAATAGAAACCTATGTTTTATACTAGAATTCAAATGGAAAGGTTTTAATAATGTAGAAATTATTTAGAAAAATAGTTTAAAATATTTCTTATTGCAGTGGAAATGTTTGGAAGCGTTTTTTATTCCATAGAATTGCAATAGAATTCAAATTTATTTTTTAGAATTGCACTCTACATTTTTTCCAAGTCTTTTATTTTTATAAGGGTTGGAAAATAATTTTAATACAAATTAATAAAAAATTACTTTTAAACCACTATTACAGTATTTGCTTATACATGATCAAGAGATCACACCCTTCAATAATAAATCTGCTAAAAAAAAAAAAAAAAAAAAAAAAAAAAAAAAACTCATGAACTCTATAGTCTCTATGAACGTAGACTAAACTTAATCTAAGCTTAATTGAAATTAATTGCTGACGGGGCGGAAAGATCAACTTGGTGCAGAAACATTCAAAAGCGAGGAACTTAATTTTCACAATAATTTACTATTCTCAGTTATATTTATATCCAGCAAAACAAATACAGTAATAATATTATTTTCTAATGAAATTGACTTATTTATTTTAATTTCCCTAATTATTAGTTTTTTTTTTTTTTTTTTTTGTAGATGATACTTACATCTTGAATATTATCCAAAAAGGTTCACAAAATAGGACATCTACTCAAACCTGGACAGTCCATCCACTCTAAGCACCATCATCAGCGTTGCTTCAACAACTGTAACAAAAACAAAACAATGCAATTACTTTATTAAGGGTTTTTATTTCATACTCCCCCCACCCCGATAAGTGTGAACTCTTTATCTCTCTTATTGTCCTATGCAGAACAATGTTATTCACTACTCCAGTATGGCCTCCAAGCGCAATAAATATGAAGTCATGCCCACACACTATAGATGATTTTTAGCCTGACCTATAGTGATAGACCTCCACAACTTTCTATCCCGACATATTTCTCTTGCTTCCTTCAGACTCTCAGACTCATGCCTTGTTTTATATATATTATAGGGTGGTTTCATTCATGTTAAAGTCGACGTCATAAGTGAGTACTAAATAACATTGGCCGGTGTAGGAAAATGGCACATTTGCCAGTTTAAAAATACTTCGCAATATTTTTGAGAGCATTCAGGGGCGGATCCAGGGGGGGGGGGGGGCTAAGGGGGCTGAAGCCCCCCCCCCGAAATTTGTGCCGCGATATAAATTTTATACGCACTAAAAAAAGTTAAAAAATAAAGAAAAAAAATTAAACTATTTTTAAGAAACATATAAATATATATATATTTATATATTTTTTTAATTCAGATTGCTTCATTTTTAAGTCTAAATTTAAAAATTTTCTTTTCCATAGTCCGAGATTATCTTCTATATCATTAATCCAGAAATCATAACTTTTTGTTAAATTTTCGTACGAGTGCAGTGATCATGCGCATTTATTTTTTAAACTATATACATATACTGTAAGTACATATCATATGAATAATATGATCATTGATCACTGAAAAACAGTCAATATATTTTTTTTGAAGACCTAGCAAAAACGTGGGTAATTTTGGGCCAAGACTCCATAAACTCTTATATGGTTCAATTTATGTACTATTGCGGAACTGCTATTTTATATTATCAAAAATACCACTCAAATTTCGTACCAAAGAGTCTTACCCCTCCCTTATAAGTTCATATTTTGTTAAATAATTCTATTTTGTACCTACAATGTTTAATTTCATCGTGACTTTTTTATTCATAACAGTTTACTATCGAAAATCGAGAAAGCGTCCGGAAAAAAATTGACTTTTGTTTTTAATAATTTTTTACACTACGTATCAAAGCAAATGAAAAAGTTTACTTTGAAACAAAAATAATATATATATATATTTTTTTTTTACGTAGGCATTATATTTAAATGTTTTGAATCTTAGGTTAAAAAAATAATGTAAATCGACTTTAAGATTTTAACAAAATAAATTGCACTTAAATTTTTACTATAAAAAAAATGCTTACTTTTTGAGAGGAATTAACTCGAGTTAATAACTATGTCTAATATAATAAAATATGTTGCAACACTGAAATACATCATATCATAACATAACCATTCTTCAACCAAATTTAAAATTTTCGCTGCCTTCCCGAGAGATTAGCTTAGGTATATAATTTTTTTTAATACATAAATTTTTGACGAATTTATAATATATAGAATATAATTTGTTTTTTTTTTATTATAATACCCCACATGTAATATTTTTTTAGTTTTTTTTTTTATTTTAGTGTAAAAAATTTTTTTGTTGAGTGTAATCATTTCAAGAAAGTAACTAAAATTAATTACTTTAATAAATAAAAAAATATGTAGCCCTGTCCTCTACTACAGATATTTTATCGAGCAGTTAAGTCCTAATTTTTATTTAAAAATTCAACATTTCGGTTAAAAAATTTCAAAATTTGCTTTTCAGAATTTCCATAGTAAGTTTTGCCAAGTATACTAATTTTGCGTTTTTTTCAAAAAGGGGCGTGGCCCGAAATTTTTTTTCGCCTGCGGCGCTATTTATCCCCCCCCCCCCCCCCCCCCCCCGGGGTGAAGTAGTTTCACTATCTGTCTTCAGCCCCCTCCGAAAATAATTCCTGGATCCGCCCCTGAGAGCATTGATGCTGTTAACAGGTTGAATTAGTACCTCAAGTATGCAAGAAAAATAATAATGACCAAAAAATAGCTAATTTTCCAAAAAAATTAACCAAAAACTAAATTTGTCCTATGCTGAGCAATGTTATTCATTGCTCAAGAAGAGCATTAAAAGCATTCAGATAATGATGTCATGCGTACACCACCCTATACATTTTCTTGTGCTACATTCTTGTTTTTCAAAACATCTTACAACCACTTCAGACCATGACGTTTTAGACTTGCCTCTATCTCTCCTGCCATCCACTCTGCTATATTATATGGAATACATTGCAGTATCTGTTTTGCAATTCTTTCAACACCCATTCTCAACATGACAAAACTACCAATACTTAAAACATATTAAATTACAGATATATGTTTGTGCTTATAGTTACTTAATCCTAACACCAAACATGGTATAGTTAAAAACAAAGACCTTTTAATTTTATCCTGTTTTTAACAAAAACCACGTCAACAGTTTTCAAACTGAGCCCTAGAGATGCGTCTAAATCTTATAAATTATTTTTAAGGAGGGAAATGCTTACTCTGTATACAATGCCCCTTACATGGCTTCCTGGTTGATTTTATAGACACGCTGTTTTAAATTTCCCTCTCTAGAGAACACTGTGATACGTTTGGGGGCTATGTGAAGTATTATGATAAGGCTGACTAAATGTCAGAAATGATATAATGTATGACGTAAACAGAGATAACCACTCGGAATTCTTGCGCTCAGGTGACAACAAGACCTCAAACTTCGTAAAGCAGTATTAGTGATAGTAGTTTTGGCTGCCAATCGCTGCGCTAGAGCATAAAAACTTGAATCATGCTTGTCTACAAATTTATAAAGGGAGTCGTAAGACTTGTAAGGGACATTGGTCTGTATAGGGGTGTTTACGCAAGGCGTCATTCTGAGTGCTTTTTGGTGCTCTTCTTGAGCAATGAATAACACTGCTCAGCATAGGAGAAACATAGCTTTTGGCTATTTTCTTTGGAAAATTGGCTATCTTTTGGTCTTTGTTATTTTTCTTGCATACTTAAGGTACTAATTCAACCTGTTAACATAACATCATTATTGCTCTCGAAAAAATTGTGAAGTATTTTAAACTGGCAAAATGTGTCATTTTCCTATACCGGCCAATGTTATTTAGTACTCACTTATGACGTCGACTTTAACATGAATGAAACCACCCTATACTTTATTTGGAAAATCTCATGATTTCTCGTAAAAATTAAACCAGCATGCATTCTACACGTGCTAGATACAATTTACGTTGAATACGTCACAGGTGCATAGTAGCTTCAGCTTAACAGAATTTTGTTAAGAGAATTACTATACATCAAGGTTTAAAGTAAGCTAGAGCTACAGTCCGGAGAAGCTGAGAATATGTTTCAAGGTCATTTGAAAATCCAAACAATCGAAATTTGTATAATACAAACTACGCCATTTTGGGTGATCATTCAATAAGTCCACTCTTAGAATCTTAGGACTTAATTAACTATATAGAGCACAAACCGGAGAAACGATAAAAACTTAACATTCCGCTTAAGGGAGCACCAGAGGTTTTTATTATTATTATTTTAGCATTGAGCAATCCAGTAAAAGAATTTTTCTACTTTAAACCCAGATATACTGTTGAAATTGTGACAATAACACATTACGCTACTCCAATGAAGTGGCTGCACGATAATCGCATTTCTCCACCTTCTTATAGCTTGCTGTGTAACAACCAAAATGCATGTGTGTTGTAAATGTGGGAGTCCACCTTTACTCCTTATTTCCTCTCTTTACTCGTGTCTCATGCACCTCTCGTCTCTCTCACTGTTATTGTTTCCTGTCCCAGCAAACATATCAAAGCAATTTCAACAGCAAAGAGAGAGAACTAAGCAGTAAAGTTTAAGGTATTTCTATATAGATAGGTAATTCAAAGAGAATATCATTATTCAAATTTCTGTTGCCTTTCATTTTATTTTATCCTGAAAGTTATATTTTGTTGCCCATTTGATCAATGTAATTCTGACCCGCAATACACGTCTCCACTAACCGCAGTACTTTTCAGCAGGAATCCTCTCTGGATTACATACGTTATCTACTTACATTAGTAAAGTTGTCTGGTCAACTGAACACACTCACACATGCATTTTGATTGTTACGCACAGCAAGCTATAAGGAGGAGAAATGCAATAACCGTGCGCCGCAGCCACTTCATTGGAGTAATGCTTTATTGTCAATTTTTAAACTTTCAATACAGTAATATATATATTTATTATATATATATATAGGCCTATAATATTGCCTAATAATTAAAGAAACAACTGTTTTAAGATCAACTATAAGCAATTTTGCTCACATCCGCTTCAGTTTAAACATACTGCGCATGATCTATATTCAACTCAAAAAAACACAGTCGATTTAAATCGGGCATGCCTAAAGTATCGCCCATTGTCACATTGGAGGAGAAGGGGGGCGGCTGGGCGATACCGTAAAAGGTCGAACGGCAGGTAACTCAGGTTTTTTGAGTTGAATATATACTACGCATGCAAAGTAACTAGAAACGGAAGCATAGATGTAAGCTAAATTGCTTCAAATTGGCTTCAAAACAGTTATTCCTTTATCAGTAATACAAGATTCACAATATCATAAAAGATGATATTTATGCAAACTACATATTGATGGCTCCATAACTGAACTGTTGCAGCATATAGCATACATTAAGAGCTATAAATAATTATAAGTTTGATGGTAATAATGCAAACAATTCAAATCTGTATAGGATACATTATATAAAACTGCATATTGATGGCTCTGCAGAAAACTGAACTATCCATAGTCTCCGCGCGCCTCAAATTTCAAACATCTGCGCTCTCCGTGTCTCCCAAATTTGAAGCATCTCTTACCAGCACTCCATTACTGATGCTTCAATTTTGTGAGAGGTGGAGACCGCAGATGTTCCAAATTTGAGGGGCGCGGAGACTATGGATAGTTCAGTTTTCTGCGGAGCCATATATCAATATGCAGTTTTATATATCCTACACAGATTTGAGTTGTTTGCATTATTACCGTCAAACTTATAATTACTTATAGCTTTTAATGTATGATGCTGAAACTTTTAATATTACATCAAGTTATAACATTAAAAATATAATCTTTTATAGTTCAAAATATGCACAAATGTGAGCATAAAATTTGGAGATATTTGGCCATCTGATGTCTTTTTTTTTTTTTTTTTTTAGTCCAACTTTTTATTATTATTATTATTTTTGTTACTCAGCTGTTTCCCTAATCTTTAAAAACTGTATTTTAGTTTGTTCAGGTTTATTAGAAACGGAGTCTGCCGCATACATACAAACATCCCAGCATTTGCCATTTATAAGCACTGAGGAACCCTTATAGAAAGTCAGGATAGGATGCAAGGTTGATTTTGACTCCCACTAGCGATCCCTACCATATATACACTAGAAATCTCGTAAGGATGTGGGCGATTAACAGATTAATTGCCCACAATAGATTTAATCGGGCAGCCAATAGACGCTCTAGCTTTCAAGATCACTAGGAGGTGGGGTAATGTTAACTAAATGGAGAGTTTTTAGGCGTTCTCTTATATTGGGCACATCCTTACGTGGCACGGACTGTAGCTAAGCTTTTGTAAAAGCCATTTGGGAGGCATATAGGCTGGGATTGAACCCGCAACCTCTTACCTGCAAGTCAGATGCATGAACCACTTCATATAGACCATGAAGACCAAGTCCACGTTAGAGACAATTTATGTTTGTTTTTTTTTTTTTTTTTTTTTTTGCTCTTTTTATCTCGTTCTGTAGTTTTGTGTTTTGAAAGGATAAAGGGAGGGGGTACAAAATTTATAAGCACATGGTTCTAACATGTCAATTTTTAAGTATCATATACAGTAGGATTTTTTTAAAATGGGACAAAAGGATTTTGCCGAATATGCCGCGCGAATGAAATCGCTAGAAAATAATTGTCACAACAACAGTTAGGTGTGTCTACTGCTGTATTTCTCCGCCTTCCTGTATGATTGGTATAAAAATTATTATACTATGTGAGCACCAAAATTTGCTTGCCTACTTGACCAGCCGTCTGGTGCACGCTAGCGCACACCTTTGTTCTCTCTCTCTCTCTCTCTCTCTCTCTCTCTCTCTGCTGTCATTGCATGATATTTTTCTCGAGACAGGATATATAAGAGAGAGAGAGAAAGAAAAAAAAAACAATTACTAAAATTTGACAACCATAAAATATAATATAATCAATTTCAACATAAATAAACAGTAATAATAAAATGAGAGAGAGAGAGAGAGAGAGAGAGAGAGAGAGAGAGAGAGAGAGAGAGAGAGAGAGAGAGAGAGAGAGAGAGAGAGAGAGAGAGAGAGAAATGAAGGTGATAGTTTTCTGTCTAGTTTGGTTTTGCATGATACTCACACAGGAAGTGAGACAGTAGCAGAGAGAGAGAGAGAGAGATGCACCAGTCGGCTGGTCAAGCAAGCAAGCATAAATATTTTGGTGCTCACACATACGAGTGAAGTAAGAAGGCGAAGAAATGCAGCAGTAGACACACCTAACTGTTGTTGTGACAATTATTTTCTAGCGATTTCATTCGTGCGGCATATTCGGCAAAATCCTTTTGTCCCATTTTAAAAAAATCCTACTGTACACTGATCTCATAACCATTTTGAAATATACTTACATACACAATATGAATATGGTGATACCTAGAAAATTGTTTGTACGAGAACATATATATACATTAAAAAATATATGATGTTATTATGTCATATAAATTTTCTCCGAGACAAAACAAAATAATGTTCAAGAATGTAGATACACTATATATGCACAGAACATAATATGGTGTGCATCTATCAAAAGTATGATGTAACAGCTAGAGCCAGAATCTGCTGATGCAGTTTGTGGTACTGGTACTCTGAAAAAAATAATAATAATAATAATTAACATGTTACTTATTTTCATCATTACTACATAGTCATCTTAAATATGCGCATGATGCAGAATAACTATACTGAAAATAAATTTCTAAAACAGAAACGCCAACACAAAACTTATCATCTAAAATTGTCGTATCATTTGGGAAAGAAAAGAAAACGCCAAGTGAAAACACGCGGTTTTTGTATTTTACACGTTAACCATGTTCATTCATATCATCATCCATCCAAGTATAGTTTAGTTAAATACATATTTTCAATATTATTTTTAACATTAATAACTAATAAAAACGCAAATAATAAGTACACAAATAAGAAATATCTCTTTTCCAAATATGGAAGCATCAGCAGAAAAAATGTTTGCCACCGTTCAAGGTCGAACCACACACTCGCGATAAATTTATTGAGATATTTTCATATTTTAAACCTCAACACATTAAAATTATGATTCCTTAATTATATTTTTATCCTCAACAAACAACTTACCATCCAAATTTATTAGAAATACGAACAGACAACGTGAGAAAGTGCTGACAACGTGCTGGAAAATTTACGTTACGAATTTACTGTCTGCCATTTTGAAAAATTTGAGATTTGAGAAAAAAAAAAGTGAGCATCAAATAGTTTTTGTGCGCGAAGTTGGGTAAACTTTAAAACTTTTTACGCCTCGTTCGCGCCACGTCTCCAGCTCGTTTACTTATGCCGTCTTATTGCCGTCTTTATAACCTTTTTTTATAGTTTTTATTTAAATAGCATTTAGGACAAACGTAGTTTTTGGCTATTTTCTTTGGAAAATTGGCTATTTTTTGGTCATCTATTATATTATTTTTCTTGCATACTTGAGGTGCTATAATTTACCCTAACAGCATTAATTATATCAATGCTCTCAAAAAAATTGCGAAGTATTTTTAAACTGGCAAAATGAGCAATTTTCCTATACCAGCCAATGTTATTATTATTAGTATACTCAATTATGACGTCGACTTTAACGTGAATGAAACCACCTTTTTGAGGCTGCCGCTGGCGAGATGCCTGTCTTTTTAATGAATATAAACACGAAATGGGATCTTCAAAATTGATGACAAATTTTACCAGAATGTTATATAATGTCATAGGAGTTATTAACATAATCTCTTTGGTTAATGTAGCCCCACGAGAGAGCGTGAAAATACCGTAAAGTATGCAATTTGCGTGACTATTCATGTTTATGACGTCAGATAAACATGCAAATTTTAGTTGTCTGAGTTGCATAAATCGAAATTTTCTAATCGCTGCTATACGGAGCTATAGTTGGGTTTTGATACAAATTAAATTATTTATGTATAAGTCCCATCAAGTGTTTTGTGATATAAATACTTATGTTTTCTTCTGGTCTATTCCTTTAACTTTATAAAATACATTATATAAATATAAAATGTAGTTTCTCTTTTCTTATATCACGTTTTTGGTATAGGGTGGTTTCATTCATGTTAAAGTCGACGTCATAAGTGAGTACTAAAATAACATTGGCCGGTATATAGGAAAATGGCACATTTTGCCAGTTTAAAAATACTTCGCAATATTTTTGAGAGCATTGATGCTGTAAACAGGTTGAATTAGTACCTCAAGTATGCAAGAAAAATAAAAATAACCATAAAATAGCTAAATTTCCTAAAGAAAATAGCCCAAAACTACGTTTTTTCTATGCTGAGCAATGTTATCGAAAAGCACTCAGAATGACGTCATGCGTCATGCGTACACACCCTTATTCCAAGAAAGATGACTCCCAGCAAGTGAAAAAGGATATCTGTAAATAATTTATATATATATTATACAAAACGTAATATTATATTACAGAAAGGTAAAATGATGATATCAATAAAAAATATACAAGCAGGTTTACATTCACATTTTTATTATTAAACGATTTACATATTTTCTTTTTGTTCAAATCCATAACAAGAATTTTGATTTTAATAAATTTTCTATTCTAATATCATGAGGATGAAATATATATTTTATACATTTTATTTTAGGTGATGCATATAGGTACATATTAAAGAACGTTACAAATATGTGTGATGATAATAAAATACATTGTGATTCGATTGCGATGTAACGTAATAAAGCTTTATTGCTATATAATTTCATACAAACTTCAAGGTATAGAACAGTTGTAACAATAAACTTGTAAAAAAAAAAAAAAAAAAAAAAAAAACTCACACATCTAAAAATTAATGTTTATTTGGCCAGATCCATTGTTTTATAAATTTAGATTTCATTCACAAAATGATGCGTGCGGATTCTGACGTCACAATCCACACGTGCGTAAAACAAGCGAGATGTGACGTCCTAGTCCGCACGCACAATTATGTGAATGGAAAATAAATTAGAAATCAATTATTCAGGCCAAATCAACGTTGATTTTCAGGTATGTTATTAGACAAGTTTTTTGTTCAAGGTGTTTCTACACTTTTAAAAGCCAGAGACGAAAACGCGGAAACAAGTGTTTTTACAAGTAAGCTTTTATTTTGTTTGTATTAATTAATACATTAATATAATTAACTTTTAGATATTTTAATCATAGTTACATAATGACTGTGTTAATGGCATTTTTGAATTTGGCTCCAAAATAATAATGAAAATGCTAATTTAATTACATGCTAATGTTATTTGAGCTGCATGTAGAATTTTTATTTAATATTATTTTATAATAATCTCTCAAATATGAATATTAAATTTTATTAGAAAAAAATCCTTATACTCATACTTTGATCAATTTTAAAATAACATGCCATTTTTTTATAGTCTTAAAAAATTCTTTGTCTATTTCATGAGGTTCACAAAAACACATTTTTGAAATAAATTTATTAATTACAATACAGTGATGAGTAATACATTACTTATAACTTTAATATAGGTATTTATTACTGTTAACAGTGTAAATTTTTGGACCTCGCATTTTACATATTCTCGTTTTTAATTGTGATGTGAGAAACGCAGTAAAAATAAAATTATTACATTAAAAAAAAATCACTATAATCTAAGTGAATGCTACATTACAGTTTATGCATACGTTTTTTTTTTTTTTTTTTTTTTAAGAAACACTAAAATTTACTTTAAAAAGATATGGAACTGCATATAAAATAAAATATACATTTTACTTTATTATTTGATTTTGTGACTTAAATTTTTAAGTTTTATATAATAAACCTATAATTTAATTAATGAATTTTATTAATTATTTTTCTAACATTAAAGTTAATTCAAAACTTTATTAACAATATTATTATATAATATATATATTTTTTTTTTATTATTATTATTTTTTTATACTTTGCTTTGAAGAATGCAAGAAATAGTTTCATTGGAATTTAAGTGGAAAATTAGACTAGACAATAGACTCATATTCTATAAACTACAACTATTTAATAAATGTTCCATGAGGAAGCCTATACATTTTATTATTATTTTAATAACTTTGTTTAAAAAAGCAAGAAAAAAAAAAGCAATTTTTACGAATTTCTTCTGCAACCTTTTTGTTTCTTTATTATTATTTTAAATTGTTTTGGAAATTGACAGAAATTGATTGACGTTTCTTACTGGTGGCAAAAGTTAATTAAAAATATTTTTATAGTTGCGATGAAACATATTAAAATGCTGTATACTGCCCCCCCCCCCCCCCCGTTTTTTTTTTTTTTTTTTTAACATTTTTAAAAAGAATGGTGCTAAATAAACGTAATATAAAATAAGCTAATAAAATAATTTGCTCGCTAAAAATTCCTGCTATAGTATATAATTTAAATGTCTTAAACAAAACAGTAAATTTAACATTTTTGAACACATTATAAGCTCAAATTTATACAAAAACAATAGAAAATTTACAAGAAAAAATAGTGTGATTCTAGCTGCATGCTGCATGCATACACAAAATTTTAAGTTACGTTTTAATCTTTCACATTTTTTTCCAGTTTATTATTATTCTTTATAATTCAAAGAATTCTAAAAATAACAATATAATGATAGCATTTCTTTCAAAAACGAATCTGATATTTCTGTTCATTTATTTTTTATGTTTTTTTTTTTTTTTTTTTTAACAATAATCTAAGAATAAGCACATGTGATTTTTAGTTATAATCTTTATGAGGTAAATTATATTTAATGAAATTTTCAAAAATTAAATAACTCTAACTCACGATAAAATTTAAAAAGATCGCAAAAATTATAACGCAATTAAAATTTTACATATAATTATAAAATATGCATTCTATTCTGCACTTGAGTGTTCTAACAAACATATTTTAAATTACATTTCCTTTAAAGAGATAAACTTTTTATTAGTTTATTAGATTTTTGAAATTTTTTTTAATCTTGGCAAAAAAAAAAAAAAAAAAAAAAAATGAGACGCTTTTTTTAAGCTTTTTTTTTAACATCAATGTTACATTAATTAATGAAAAATTAACCTATTTTCAGAATATGTAATTAAAAAAATAATTCCTAGGACACTTAATTACAAAGTTATTTTTACATTGTATTTACTTTTACTTTATGCAAGAGTACCATAAGATGTAGGATGTGATTCATCAACTCTAGTAGGTCTCGTAAATTTAAAAGTACTTAATACAAGCCAAACAGAAACTCCTACTAATGATATAAATCCTAAAGCTAGAACGACAAACCAAGGTATTGGTATTCCAGGTTCAGCACCTTCAGCAGGGATTGCATTTGTGTTTTCTATCATAAAACCAAGCGACCAACCCACTGAAGTTCCATTTATCTGGAAATAAAATTGTTATATTATATTATTATGCAAAATATAGCATGAAAAAAATACCCTAATATAAGTGTATACACGATTGCGATATGTTAATATGTTTTACCATTCAAAAACTCGTGCTAAAGTTAGTATTTTATTTTTATGAGAAAAACCAAGGTTCATAATATATTATTATAAGAGATTAGATGCTCCGAGAAAAGTTTTGGCCAAGGTCGCGCAGCTTAAAGGAATTCCCCAAAGACGTCATATCACCACTTGAAACTTTGTTCACCTTATCAGTGACGTAACTGGTGAACGGCATCGTATGGGCTGAGAATCAAGTACAAGAGAGTAGGGTACCGCCCTTATATCACAAAAACTCAAACGTGTTTTGGGTCTAAATTTGGTGTCATTGTGTAGCTAAGGGTTACACCTAGCTGTGATAACAATTTCAAGATGTTTGACCGTCCCGAAAAAAAGGAAAAAATTATGCAAATTAACATTGGGTATTAATTATGGGCTTAAAATTTCAAAAAATATCATATAATATTAATTTGCACGGTGACCCCCCAAAATTTTTATATATTTGAAATTGTTTCAAACTGAAGTATCATTGTGCTAAATTTCAGATTTTTTTGACGACAAAAGTTTGAGTCTAATGGTACCTTACTCCCTTAATAAATAATTAAATAACTACTTACTGTTTTAGCGTATGATATTCTTTCCCATTCTTCATCGGTAAACTTATAAAATTCTTTAAGTAAGATGTACATATAAAGTCCCTCATAACACATATCATTCTTGTATTTATCTCCAACCTCTGAAAACACAATAACAAAAGAAATTATAGTAATGTTTATTCACCTAAGTATTTTCAAATTTACTGTATATAGTTAGGGTAAAATATCAAAGTGGGTGTTGCAATGTAGGTAGGAAGGAGAGAGAGAGAGAGAGAGAGAGAGAGAGAGAGAGAGAGAGAGAGAGAGAGAGAGAGAGAGAGAGAGAGAGAGAGAGAAGAAAAGAAAAGAAATAGGATTTTTCTGTGTTCAGTTTTTATTTTATTATTTGATTTGATAGAAAAACACATGGATATTAGGAAAAATTGGAGAAAGGGAGATAGTAATGACTGGACGCCGTGGTATAGATTTTTGTTTTAACTCAGGATGAAAGGATTTTATGTGTATGTAGCGAAAGCAAGCTTTGCAGTCATATTTTTCCTTTTTATTATCTATCCTTTTTTTTTTTTTTTTTTTTTTTTTTTTTTTTTTTTGAAGTTGAAAACATGCGAGTTTTCTATGGCAAAAGATGTGTGACTATGACAGAAGAAAACAGTAATTTTTAATATATTAAAAAATAAAAATAAATAACTGCAGTGATTAATATTAAATCATTTATTATTATGCATTTTTCAAATTGATATATAAGCGTTACTACGCAACGTGGTTTACGAAACATAAATATAAGAAGATAAGCTCAAAGAATTTTTTTATTTGCTTTTTTTTTTTTTTTTAGTTATAGCTCCTTTTAGTATAGGCAACTTTTCTAGCAGTGTAGCTGAAATAGTTGCCTAGTTACTAGGATGTTTGTTGATATAATAAAATTTTAATTATAAATTAATGATATTTATTTATCTATGAATGGATTTGTTGTAATTTGCAGTACACGTAAATAATGTAAAAAAAAAAAAAAAAAAAAAAAAAAAAAAAAAAAAAAAAGACGCAAATAACAAATAAATTTAAAATACCTGGAAAAACTGTATTCTTTAGATCAGCTTCACTCAAAGAGCAAATTTCTAAAACTTTGGTCAAAAACTGAGCGGCAGTCATTCCTGAAGTGGCGTTAAAACCAGAGGCTGCGTAGAAAAATGAAGAGAAAGCCTGAAAATAAGAAAAAAATTTGGCTTATTTTTAGAGGGGGGGGGGGGATAGAACATAGAAAGATTTAAGATAATACTGCACGTGAAATTGAAAAATTAAAGAAACGCGAAATTTCTCTATAATTTAGAGATTGGGAAAAGGAATCAAATGATTTTTTTTTTTATTATTATTATTTTTTTTTTTACATTATAAATATTTTTTAAATATTTATACATGGTTTAGACTTTTTTCCCTTTTACACTAATGCTGTCAAGAAAAATGTGGATAAAAAGAAAAACGGGTAGAAATGAAGATTAAGAAAAAATATATAAAATAAAAAATAAAAATAAAAAGTGAGGGACGCGTGGTAAAGGGTTCTCTTCAGTTCTCTTGTATCTCGAAATCTAAAAAGGAAAGTTTCTAATTTTTTGATGCCATCTTAAAGTTAATGGTAACAGCTACCCTTGATAAAAATTTCAGCACCCGTGACCATCAGATAAGAGAGAAATTAATTATTGAAATTAACATGGGCTCTTATGGGACTAAAACTTCAAAAAATCGTAATTCAAAATCTAGCATGGTGACCCCCAAAATTTTTACATTTGTTAAGCTATTTTAGGCTAATCTATCACTGTGTTAAATTTCAGATTTTTTCTCCTTTACAACGTTTTAGTCAAATCCCGCAGTAGCTGATTTCCCGCCTTAAATGGACTTGATCCAAGCTGATGCCTTGGAAAAACATCTCAATGAGAATAAGTAGAGGAATTAACTAAATTTTAATTAAACTACAAAATAAATAAGACTTTTATCCTTTCATCTAAAAAAAAAAAATAATAATAAAAATACAAAAAACAAACAAAATATATAATGTATATTGCTCCTTTCAACACGGAAATAATAAATGACGTAATATATGCTAAATTTATGTCACTATAGCATAAGTTATGCTAAATTTGAACAACATAAATAATTATGCTGTAAAACATAATATTTATGCTTAATAATATACTGTATACTGTATAGCATAGATTATGCAGTATTGCACAAATTGTGCTGAAAATGAGCTAGCATAATTATTATGTAGCTATGTTTTTCCGTGAAACCATACTTACCACAAAGGCAGTTCCTTGAGGCCTAGCTGGAGGGGGTGTTTCCAAACAATGGCCATATGTGAAGGTGGCTTTACATGTCGCAGGATCTAAAATATACTTGCGTAGTTGATCCATACATTCAGTCCCATTGCTTGTACCTTTGTACAACAACGATTTATCTTCGAACTGAAATGTAAATTTAATACATTTAAAATTATTTTCAGAAGTAAAATAATGAAGTTTTAAATATTACTTTAAGCCATAGACCACATAAAACAACATGAAAACATTAGCATTTACATGACAAAACACATGATGGGACTTAAATAAGTAACATTAATTGGTCTCCAAATCAAAATTTTAAATTTATGCAACCCGCACAACAATTTTATACTAATTTTTGTCTGTTGTCATAAACAGAATTATTCACGCAAATTGCATACTTTACCGTTTTTTTACGCTATCTTGTGGAGCCACATTTACATTCTGGTAAAAATTATCATCACCTTTGTAGATCCCATTGTGTGTTTTATGATTAAAAAGAACGTGTTGTTTTATGTTTTCTATGCCTTTAAATAACCGTAAGCTATTATTCAGAATAGCATAAATTGTGTTGTATATAATGAACAAAAGTTCAATGAACTCAGAAGTTAGCATAAATATTATGTATTTCTAACCAGGTTTATAAAATTTTAATGTTTAGTTAATTTTTTTTTTTTAATTTACTATTTTAAATAAAAAAATCTAAAAAATGCATTACAAAATTAAAAATACAAAATGACGACTTACATTAGATAAGTAGCTTGTTTCCGAACATGGTGTACGTAACATATTCAAGGCTGGTGAGTGCTCATACTCATTAGCAATACACGGATTTTGTACTGTAACTTGCACCCCCACTGTGCTATTCACTGCATTCTATAACATTACGAGCAGAGTAAATCAACAAATTATTATAAAATGAAATAATAATTAACATGACACATATATTTTACAGGACAGTGGGAAAAAAAATCCATTCAATTTCTACTACAATCAGTGTACACATTCTGTCATAGAAAATTTTACTCTATTGCCTTAAACTAAAGAAGAAGATAACAATTTCTATGACATAGTCTGAACAAAAAAAAAAAAAAAAAAAAATGCATCTGCTCATTGCTCTGTAAATACTATAATAATTCGTTGCGTTTTTTTTTTTTTTTTTTTTTTCATTGGGCAACAAAAGTTAAAATTTATTTCTATTATTATTATTTCTTAAATGGGCTATTTTCAAAAACCTCAGAAATTTGTTTAATATGTCCCATATACTATAATATAGTAAACATAAATTTTTTGAATAATGATGGGAAAAAGATAATTATTTTTAACTTAAAGTTTTTTCTCAAGTTTTTTTTTTATATTATTAATTTTTTTTTTAGTAAAGTGATACTTTTTTTTTCTATTTTTAGTATCAGAACAGAACGTACTAGAAAGAGAAACATTGGTTTATTGACTGTATTAATGATTGATTGGTTGATTGAGTGCATTACTAATTGATTGTATTACTGATTGATTGATTGATTGATTGATTGATTGATTGATTGATTGATTGATTGATTGATTGATTGATTGATTGATTGATTGATTGATTGATTGATTGATTGATTGATCGATCGATCGATTGACTCACCTCCAGTAATGCTATATTATGTCTATTAATGACTTGAGCTATTCCTTGACATAAATAACTAATAGCAGATACTTTATAATCCTGTCCATATAGACGTAATGCCATCGTGTTCTCTGTACTCTCAGATTCTTCTGTCTCAAATGTGATTTGTGTTGAGGCACCACCTAAATCTAGTGCACCCAGAGTATAGCCTGCCTTATGACTAGTAGCTCCCTGAAACATAATATAACAGTCATTTTGTTAAAGTCATAGACCATATAAAACAACATGTGCTTTTTAATCAATAAACACGAAATGGAATCTTCAAAACTGATGACAATTTTTACCAGAATGTTAATCTATCCCCACGAGAGAGCGTGAAAATACTGTAAAGTATGCAATTTGCGTGAAAATTCATGTTTATGACGTCAGAAATATGCAAAAATTAGTATGAAAATGTTGTGTGGGTTGCATAAATCGAATTTTCTGATCACTGCTACGGGGCTACTGTTGGGTTTTGAGACAAACTAAAGTTATTTATGTAAGTCCCATCAAGTGTTTTGTGATATAAATGCTTATGTTTTTCTCTGGTATATTCCTTTAAATTAGTTAAGATTCTTAAATAAAGTAATGTACTATTTTTTTAGAGTGTATATAATATATATAAAGCTTTTAACCTCATACAGCATATAATATGGTAAGGCAAATAGTATATAATTAGTAATAATTAAAATGTATGAAATACTTACAGGTAAAAGTTTATTAGCAAGATAATTGACGGTCACCCATCCAGACACAGCTTCTTGTTCTCCAGAAATAACTTTGGCATCACCACTCTTGAACTTCAGTCCAGATTGAGATAATTTAAGAGAAACATTGCCTAGTATTTCATCTACCACCGTAGAGTTTTCTATCCTGAAAAATAAAAATTATAAATAAAGGAAACAAATTATATAAGATACGACACTCTAAAAATTGGTGCATTACTTTAGTTACGAATCCTAATATACACTTTTAAGTTATTATATGTAGCTCAAACTCGAATTATGCATTTTAGCAAATTATTAACTGTGGTGGTATTAATAAAGTAAACTCACATAGATTAGATGTCACTGATAATGTTTATTTAAGATAACGGATCGTGTTATAATTACAATTTCATTCTCCTAGCGTGTTCCAATCCCCTAGTGTACCATCTTGATTTCCCACACGCTCTCCCCTCCCCACTTACAACAGCTGTTTTCCCCTCCCAAAATCATATGCATAGTATGGGAACATAAGTGGGTTTGGCAAGCGGGGTTCACAATCATAACAACTCCTCCCTTTTTAGAAGGACCTGAAGTAACCAAAAACACAAAACAATGATGCTATCCACTCATCAAAACAATTCATTAACACAATTATTATACATAGAAGTTGTATGTAAAATGAACAATAAAATTTTAAGTATAAATTGCTTACGACTATTATTTAAACCTGAACGGAATACATATTCCAATGAACTTTGAACTACCAAGTTCATCTTAACTTACAGTAACTTATTTTGTACTGCTTACTGGTTTAAAACAACAACATAATCCAATTTACTCCACATAATAATCTCCTAGCCTTCTAGGAACTCGTGGTGTTCTTTGGCTTCGTCTAATAGGGGTAGACGTGACCAACTCAGGTGAGTTAGTACTGTTAGCAGACAGATCTCCTACTCCACTAATGGAACCAACCGGGGTTCGGCTGGGAGTACAGGCGTTGGTTGATCTGCCTGACTGATTTCCTGAGCCTGGTGATCGGATGGCCTCTCTGCTTGTCTCGTTTGAACCATTCCTGCTGGACACTGTAGGTTCTGTAACGTACGTAACAGGGGTTAACTTAGGCAATGCATTAGTTACAGGGTTACAAGTATATGGTGATTTTTTCACTGGTAACTGAGTATGGAGGCTGGAACAATCATTGAGGATGGAGTGGTCCTCAATTCCAGTAATATTTCAGGAATTTGAGCTGACCATTTTTCCACTGGAATTTTTAACATCATATTTTTAATTGTCTGTACTGTTCGTTCGGCTTGCCCATTACTAGCGGCATGGTACTCTGTCACTGGAATGTGTGTAATATTATACTTATTTATAAATTTGGTAAATTCTGCAGACTTGAATGCTGGTCCATTGTCACTTACGATTATATCTGGCAATCCCCAGTTTGCGAACCAGTTTTTTAATATTTTCACTACTGTGTTGGTTGACAATGACCCGTGAGTTTCTTCAACGGCTGCCCACTTGGTGCTGGCATCCACTGCTATGAAAAAAGTTCTTCCTTTCAGCGGACCAAAAAAATCAACGTGTACTCTTGAGGCTGGAGGTGATGGTGACCATGGTATTCTAGGAGCTTGTGGTGGACCTCTTTTCATGGCATTACATGTAGCACAAGTTTTTCCTAGATCTTCAATGTTTTTATCAATGTGTGGCCACCATACATATGCTCGGGCTTTGTTCTTCATGCCGCTTATCCCGATGTGATGTTTATGCAGCAGCTCTAAGATTTTTTCTCTGCATTTAAGTGGGATGACCACTCGGTTTCCATACAGTAAGCATCCTTTTACTATGGACAATGCCTCACTATTCTTTTGGTACTCCGAGTGCAATTCCGTCAATGAACCACCATGCATTAGTATAGCCATTACTTTAGCTAGTATTGGATCTCCTCTGGTTTCTTTGGCAATCATTTTTACAGACCACTCTTCTGGGGCTTGCTCCATAAACAGAATGCCTGCTGGTTCCGGAGGATCCTCGACACTGGTTGTGGCTATAGGAAGTCTACTGAATACATCCGCGTTAGCATGTTGTTTCCCAGGTCTGTATACTAATCTATAAGAATAATTACTCAAGTATAGAGACCACCTAAGCATTCTAGGAGATACTGTTTCTGGTATAGGTTTATCACACTGAAGTAACCCTAGCAATGGTTTGTGGTCTGTTCGTATAGTGAAGGTTCTTCCAGCCACGTACATGTGGAACTTCTTGACCCCAAATACTACGGACAGCGCTTCTCTGTCTATTTGAGCATAGTTTTTCTCGCTGGGTCTCAGGGTTCTGGAAGCATTGGAGAAAGGTTTTTCTTCGCCGCCTGGCATCACATGACTGATTTCAGCTCCCACTCCGACAGAACTTGCATCGGCATCTAGGATGATGGGTAGGTTAGGGTTGAATAAGGTAAGCTCAATTTCTGAGCTTAGCACTTGCTTGACATAATTCAGGGCATCTTGATGCTTTTGGGTCCATACCCATTCCGCTCCATCTACCAATAGTTGATATAGCGGGTGGAATAACGTAGCCTTATGACGCAGGAACCTGTCGTAATAATTTATATACCCCAATAAGGATTGCAGTTCACCCTTCTCATTGGGGTTGGGCATCTTCATCAAGGCTTCAACCTTAGACTGGGTAGGCTTCACTCCTTGACCAGACAAGAAGTAACCTGCGAACTCTAGCTGCAACACACAAAACAAGCATTTTTCTTTATTAAGCCGGAGACCTGCTTCTAGTAGTCTAATCAATACAGCTCTTGTACGTTCCCATAGGAGTGCCACAGATTTTGCAGCCACCAAAATATCATCGTAGTATGTTAACACTCCGTCCAATCCACACATTAATTGTGATATAATTCTCACAAATATGGCCGGGGCTGATGACAACCCCGGGCTCAATCTTAATACCCTAAATAGTCCCAATATGGTATTAATCGTGAGTATCTTTGACGTCTCCTCATCTACAGTTATCTGGTTGAAAGCTCTAGCCAAATCAAGTTTCGAGAAGTATTTTACATCTCCTAATTTATCTAACATATTCTGTATGGTTGGCATAGGGAAAACTTCGGTGACACATTGTGGATTGACAGTTCCTTTGTAATCCCCACATATCCTCAAAGTCCCATCTGCCTTTTCTAAATCTATCGTTTGAGAAGCCCACTTAGAAAATAATATGGGCTTCATATAATCATCATTCTTAAGACGAATTAACTCACGCTTGACACGTTCCTCCTTGGCATAGGGTACACTTCTCGGCTTCATGAACTTTGGTGTAGCTCCCGGCTTCATCTCGATGGAGGCTGGTGGTCCAGTGTACTTGCCCAGCCCGGCTGCAAACACTCCTTCGAGCCCCCGCAGCTCCACAGGGAGTCCTATCAGCGCTTGGTCAGCCGTCTCCGCTGAGGTGAAGTGTACTGTCTGTATGCCGCTCACTGCAATTCCCAGGGCTGAAAACCAATTACGTCCTAATAAAGCAGGTCCTGGTGAATTCATGACTATAAGTGGCAACATGCACGCCCTATCCTTTATTTCCACTAACACCTGGAGACACCCTTTTACAGCTAAACTCTCCTTTGACCAAGTGTTTATCTTGGGCACGTGAGTCTCCAATGATGTTCCGTCAGGCCATAGTTGAGTAAATGTGTCCTGGCCAATTAAGCTACAACTTGCCCCACTGTCTACTTCAAACACTACTGACTTCCCTGCCACTTTTAGACTTAACAATATAGGAGTCACTACATCAGACTCCCCCTCTTTACTATCCGCATGCATCATAAACAGGCTATACTCAGACTGTTCCCACTTGTTCACTGCTGGTGACTCCAGTTCTCTCCTCTCCTGCTGAGTTGGCCCCTCGGTGTCCTCCTCTTCTTCCTCATCTTCCTGTTCTGCACTGACGTAGTGTGCTCGAAAGGTTTTCTCTCTTCTCTCTTTCCCTCTTCCTGCATTATGCAGTATCTGGTTTCTCCTCGTCGCCAATTTGTGGTGGTATTAATAAAGTAAACTCACATAGATTAGATGTCACTGATAATGTTTATTTAAGATAACGGATCGTGTTATAATTACAATTTCATTCTCCTAGCGTGTTCCAATCCCCTAGTGTACCATCTTGATTTCCCACACGCTCTCCCCTCCCCACTTACAACAGCTGTTTCATAGCTGTTCATAGGCACCATATAGCTATTTTAACTTAAAATAGCTTAAATAAACTTCAAACAACTTAAATTGCCTATTTTTAATATAACTTGCTAAAATGAATTATTTTAGCTACTCTCAATAACTTGAAAGTGTATATCTTTAAAATAAGTTAGGATTCGTAAATAAAGAAAGTAATGCACCATTTTTTAGAGTGAATATAAATAAAATAAGATAGAAAGATAAATAGTCCTAAAAATGAAAAAAAAAATGTAAAATTTATTCTCTTTTTTTTTCCCCATATTATTTTGGAGCACTTGTGGTAATTTTAATTATTTTATAAAGTCATACGGTAAGGGGTAATAAAAATCCCAGGTTAATACTTATAACAGGGTATAGTTGCATCATAAAGACCATAGAATGCCAAAATATTCCTATAGGTTTTTTTACAATTTGGAATAAATGCAAAAAATAAATAAATAAAATATATTATAAGTGCTATAATAATGCGATAGTATCACTATATATATTATACGACATATTTTTAGTTCTTTAATATACAAAGTTTTTATTGAAATTTACCTTCAAAGTATTTTATAAACAAGCCATTAATGCTGTTCGTAAACCCTGTTCTCTTGCACCAAAAAATGCGCATTCCATTTGAATAACCATAGGCGATCGTCATTTTTGGTGCAGAGAACAGGGTTTACGAACAGCATTATTATTTAGTATTGGGATGTTGCAAGCACTTAAGGGAGTAGAGTACCGACCTTATATCTAAAAAAACAAGAAGTGTTTTTGGGTCTAAATTTGGTGTCATTGTGTAGCTAAGAGTCACACCTAGCCGTGATAAAAATTTCATAATGTTTGACCGTCCCGAAAAAAAGAAAAAAAAATATCAATTGAAATTAGCATTGGGCCTCATGGGATTAAAATTTCAAAAAATCATATAAAATTAATTTGCACGGTGACCCCCCAAAATTTTATATATTTGAAATTTTCTCAAGCTGAAGTATCATTGTGCAAAATTTTAGATTTTTTGGACGATAAAAGTTTGAGTATAATGGCTGACGATAGTACCCTACTCCCTTAAAACATACTAAGTAAATATACTACGACTTCACTAAAAAAAAAAAAAAAAAAAAAAAAAAAAAAAAAAAAAAAAGAAGATATAATATAATATCATATATCCATTATGCTAAAACAAAAACTAAAATAATAATAATAATAATAATAATAAATCGCTATTAAAAAACGTAACAATAATAATAGTAAAGCAAAAGATAAAACATCTTACTGTAACATTCTAAGCCCCGCCGTAGCTGCCAAGAAAACTGGACTGTGTTGCAGTTCATCTTCTGGAATTTTAGCTTTTCCTTGCTTTAGACAAGGCTCTAAATATGGTCCAACACCACTAGGATTGCTGGCGAACTGAGTACCGATACCACCTGAAATATCAAGCATTTTAATCTATTTATACAAACCAATTCTTATAATATAATAATGAAAATCTTTACATGTTCTTCAATGTTAGATAATTCGATGCAGTCCTCATAAACTCATATTATGATGACCTAAAGCCATTCTGTAGCCCAGCAAACTCGTGATAATCCTGCGACATAATATGCTAACCGCCCCGTATCTTTTTATACTATAAATATTACGGCTATACAGAACCCTTGCACATCCTTGCGCTTTGTCGCCATGTTTGTGGTGCCCAATGCATTATCCTGCAGCATAGGGGAAACATTATTTCTCCTAATTTTTCACCCACAAAGAGTTTATTTCAACTGAATGAATTTTTCTCATATTCTTCGAGCTTTTTAGGAGCTAGAAATAAGGCTTTATTGATTGAGGTTTGAAGCCTCTTTTGCTATTAAAAAATTGACGTTTTTCCTATGCTGGCCTATGTATTCATGACCAACAAAATGGCGGTTTTTAATTACGAGTGCAACCGGTCTGTAGAAAAAGTTGTAGCATTATATGTGATTGTATATGAAAACGTCGATCTTATTATCTAACATTGAAGAAGCCAACATCAGAACTTTTCCTTTAAAATGATACAGACTTTTTTCTTCTCGTTTTTTATTATTTTTTTTATTTTTATTTTTTTTATTATTATTTTTTTTAATCAGGCATTTTATACATAAAGTATTTTTTTAATTTTTTTATTAAATATTTAATAAACAGTTCTTACCTTTCATTTCACAATTATCCAGTTCTTTGACAACTCCTGTATCTTTCCATTTATCTCCCTCCCAGCTATATAGCAACATTTCAGTGTGAGTCGAACCTGCATCGAACACAATTCCAAACTGAAACATAAAATAAAAATAAAAAAAATTAATTAATTTTTTCAAAATATAATTAAGTATGCTTTTTATTATCATTAACACACAATACTTATAATATATCTAACCAAGGCAAGGACTTGTCGGTTTTGGTTCACACATAAAGAAAAATTTTCTCGTTTTATATTTATTATTTTAAGCATTTTTCTTATTTTTCTTATTATTTATAAGAATATTCACCAATCTTCAAGAAAAAAAAATAAAAGAAACAAAGAGAAAGAAAATATAAAATAAACACAAAAATTCAAGTTTTTTTTTATTATTTTTTTTTTTATTATTATTATTATTTTTTATTGTTATTATTATTTTTTAAGGGTACGTGTTCCAAAACGATATAAGTCCTATATCAATAACAATGAACCGTTTTTCTCGATTTTTATTTTATGTTTTAAAATGAAACCTACACACTATTGCATAGAATTGATGTAGCAATAGTAATAAATTAATAAATTGATAACTTTTATGCTTTTTTAATTCAACTTACAATTTATTCAGATAAAAACAATTGTATACTCTTTTTACGTAATTTTTTATTTTGTACTTCAACATTTTAGGGTTTATATCATATTAAATATAGTAATTGTTTGTTCAATAAAGCACAGTATAATGTAGAATAGTGATTATTTCAATTTATCCATTATAATATATTATAATTACCGCCCAATTAATTAATTACAATTAATTTTGTCAAATATTATTAAAACTATAATGGTGATGAGTCTAATGAGTTTTAACAGGTTATATAATTATATTTTTTGTGAAATTGTTTTATTAATTTAATTAAAAATTGAAAAAAAAGAAGCGATACACAACTTTTTTTTTTTTTTCCTTATAAAAAAATAACATGTAAATACATGCATATCACCAGTATAATTAAATTTAATATCATAGTGTCTGTACTTACATTAGTAAAAAAATAAATAAATAATAAATCCCGAAGGTCACGTGACACAATATATTCAAAGGTTTCCCCGCCCACGCATGATCAAACAATGAAAAGTGTTAATGATATGCTATAAGTAGCGAGTGTCATTTTAGGTATGGGTGGAAGGGGAAGAGGGAATTCCTAGAAATTAGTAAGGTCGTCGAATAAGACATAATGTATAAATATATAATTGTTCAAATATTAATACTTAATTTTACTTATTTTTAGCATGGATATAATGAAAAGTATTATAATTAATATCACTGGGTAAAAATATTTAACTAAAACTCTTAATTTTCAGTTTAACAGTATCGTAAAGGATACAAGAATTTACATAATTTATGCTGCATTTATGTCATTATAGCATAAATTATGCGTAATTACAACAATATAAATAATTATGCTGTACAACATAATATTCATGCTATGTAACATAGTTATTATGCAGTATAGCATAAATTATGCTGTATTGAACCATTTATACTGAAAATTACAGTAGTTAGCATAATTATTAAGTATTTATTTTTGTCCATGTACTTATACACACGAACAAAAATAAATACGTTATAAAAATTATGCTATAGTTCAATGCAGTAACGATGTTTATGCATTTTACATCACAATTTATGCTATAAATATGCTATATTATATTGTTATATGTTATATGTGATTATATTCATAGCATTTTATAATAGTTAATATAGTCAGCATAATTTACTTATGTTATTAATAGCAAAATTTATAATACAGTAATTATTCAATGCAGCATAAATTATATGTATGCTTTAATTATTTTTATACATTTATTCATTGTATAGCATAAATTATATTTATATTGTACTAAGCTAAAGAAGTGTTGCTGAAAATTAGACATCATAAATTATATTATTTATTTTCGTTCGTATATATGTGTAGCATAATTATTATATGCTAATATGCCAATATTATATTATTGATATTAAATATTTATCAATACAAATCAATAATTATGCTAATTAACAATTGAACTAACCTTTCTATCAATTTCATGTAGATTTTGTATAACGTAAAATGTAACCACAAGACAAAAAAATATGATACCAGTCACCAACTCTCTCATTTTACAAACTGAAATAAACTGTTTACGTTGGAATAATTATCCAGTAGTATAAGGATCAAAGTTCAATTTTATACGTGAACTGTTGATAAAGTCGAGTTTTACTATTATTGTTAATGGAAATTTAAGCTTTATATACTTTTGTGTACCTTTCTCAGTGATTTTTGTCTGCTACATTTTTTTTAAATGAAAATTGCAAAATTATTACTTTTTTTTTTTTAATTTTTTTTGGGAATTTTATTAAAAAAGAGTACTGATATTTAATTATATTGTATTTTTATTGAAATATCATTATGTATTTATATAATGCATTTTTTCAGACTTAAATTTTTTAGCAGCTAAATTCTAAATGACGCAAGTGCAATTATCTCTCTCTCTCTCTCTCTCTCTCTCTCTCTCTCTCTCTCTCTCTCTTTCTCTCAAAAATTTCAGGTGTGTGTTTCTAATCGATCATAATTTATTATTATTATTATTTACAATTTGAAGTATGTATAATTATTTGCAAACACGTAAATTGATTAATCCAAGATATCATAATGCCAAGTAAATATTAGAATCAAACCACTTTTGTTTTAAGTAATTTTTTTTTTCCTCCAAATTTTAGTAAATATATTTTTACAATAATGAAACGATTAGCTAACAGTATAAAATTTAAAAATCAATTATAAAAGTATAGTGTCTTTAGGGAAATTTGCGAAACAAATATTTGTATATAATCTTAAAATTTCCATATAAATAAAATTAACAAAACGCAGTGAAATTTAAAAACATTAGGAAAATCACAAAATAAAATTTACACCTGTACTATAATATTTTAGTATGGAATTTAAAAATACCCAAAAATATCAAAGATTAATCGTTATCATTTAAATCGCCCATACTTATTACTATCGATAATAATTTCGATATAGTATTTAAGCAAGAACGATACTAAAACTCACTAAAACTGTTCTCATTTGATTTTTGACCGAGGTACAAAAATGTTACTTCTAAATTTGCTGATACTGTCAAATATATTTGGTACTTCTATCTCTGCACCTGGTGTAATTGTTGGTAATGATCATTCTGATTGTGTCTGCGTAGCTTATTATTTATGTAATTCTACAGTGGATGGGACACTTTATCTACATGGCGAGGGTGTACTTGATGCGAGGTAAGTACGTGTATTTGCATATTTATCACGTAGAAGAATGCAGATCATGTTGGTTGGTTGTTTAGCTATAGGGTGACAAAACGAGCAGGATTCTGCTTGTGCAGATTCCGTTCTGTTCTGACGTTGGGTAAAATCTTACGATTATGCAGCCATAATCTGCTAATTACGTCTAATTAATTAATTGTTGGCCAGGGTGGACAAAATCTTGCATTAGTATTACCCTACTAATTAATTCACTTTTTTTTTTCTAGGCGGGAAATTAGGTACTGCGGAATTTGTCTAAAAAATTGTAAAGAAAAAAAAAAAGTGAAATTTTCCATAGTGATATAATAGGATATATTAGATTCAAAAATGTAACAATATTAGGCGGGGGTTACCATGCTAGATTTTAAATTATGATTATTTGAAGTTTTAGTCCCATAAGAGCCCATGTTAATTTCAATAATTATTTTCTCTCTTATCTGATGGTCACGGGTTCTGAAAATTTTATCATAGGTAGTTATTACAATTAACTTTCAAATGGCATCATAAAGTTTCCAAGTTTTCTTTTTTAATTTGAGATTATGGTATAAGCCATCTGAATACAACCCTCAAAGGAATGTTGGATTTTTTTTTTTTTTTTTTTTTTGTTTTTTTGAAGTATGATCATATTATGCAGTTTATAGATATTTTGTGATGCATTTTTAATGACGCATTTTTTAGATAATTATTATATAATAATTTTTAAAACTGCATGTATAATATTCGACGTTTTTTACACTTTTGTCCAAATTTAAGCATAATTATAATATTATATTTTTTAAAGGTATTTTATAGTTAAACTTTATATTTGTGTAATTTTTGCTGTTTTTATAAACTTTGAATAATACTAAACGTCGCATAATTCATCTTGATATACTCACGGGAACAATAAATTATGTAATTTATGCTGCATTTATGTCATTTTATAGCATAAATAATCCTAAACGAGAACAATTATATAATTATGCTATCCATCATAATATTTAAGCCGTGTATTATAGTAATTTTACAGTATGGCATAAATTATGCTGTATTGGAGAAATTGTGCTGAAAATTAGCTAGCATAATAATTATGTACGAGTTATTTTTATCTATGCTCTTGTTGTTTTTTGTTTTTTTATCTTTATTATTACTTGTAATTACTGCATTTATGCAAAATGAATTCTCTTGGTTAGAATAATGCATTTTATATTATCATTAAATTACTTTAAAGTCATATTTATACTTTCTTTGAGTAACTTTTTTTCCTTCTTTTTTGCAATGGGAAAAACAGAAATGTAAAATATTTTATAATAAGTAACTACAAAAATTCAGAATGCACTTTGTTCATGGTCGTTGAAAAAAACTTGTTTGCGCCGTGAGATTTAAATATTTCTTAGTCAAGTACTACATATTTCACATTATTTATAAAACAGAAATTTATTTCGTATAATAATATACCAGAAAAATCGTTGCATTTTATTAAAGATTCTCTAACACATTCCACACGATAGAAAGAAGAAGAAAAAAAATGTATATCTGTATTTAATGTATAATAAACTTTGAATGCAGAATTTTTGAACTCTACATTTCTTAAGTTCAATTTATTTATTGCAGAGATTTTTTATGCTATAATTAACAATAATTAATGGTATACAGCTTTTTTTATGTATCAAAAATCCAATTTGAAATATATTTGATAATATAATAAATAATTCTAATAATAAATATAATTATATATATTTCATAGGGTAAATGCATTTATGTTAAAGTCAACGCCATGTTGGATCACTCAATAGCATAGTTTAAAAATAAGCAATCTTTTAAAGTGTTTTTGCTAATAATAAGTTGAATTTTTATTTTAGTATCTCAAGAATGTGAGAAAAATAATAATAGTAAATTGAACCGCTTCCCCAAGATAGTAATAAACAAAAATTGAAGTTGCCCTATGATGAGCAATGTTGTTCATTGATCCAGTATGGCGTCCAAGCGCAGTAAAACGTCATGCGCATACACTCTATAATAAAAAAAAATGCTTTTTTTTTTGTTATCTAATAAGAAAATAGTATAAAATGCATTTAATGTTATTTAGTATAAAATAATCGCAATAATTAGTTAATTAAAATTTAAAAAATCTTATTAAATTTTAGTTATATTTTTAAGTTGCTATTATAATATAGACGCCTTGCATATCTTTGCGCTTTGTCGCCATGCTTTTGGTGCCTAATGCATTGTCCAGCATAGGGGAAACATAATTTCTTCTAATTTTTCACATACAAAGAGTTTATTTTAAAATGAACAATTTTTTCTCATATTCTTCGAGCTTATTAGGAGCTAGAAATAAAGGCTTTGATTGAGGTTTGAAGCTTTTTTTCCTATTAAAAAGATAAAAATGATGTTTTTCCTATGCTGGCCTATGTATTCCTTCAACAAAAGGGCAGCTCTTAAATATGAGTGCAACCGGTCAAGAGAGTAGTCTATTTTATATAATATAAACAATAAATAATTATTTTAATAGTAATAAATAATAATAGCATTTTTGTTACATAATTTCTTCAATTTTTTTTTTTTTTTTTTTTTTTTTTTTTTTTACAGAATGAGCCAAGTATACACTCCAAAAAAAGAATGTTCACTAATAGTAGAAACCGGTGCTCCTGAAGTTTGTTGTCATATACCTGATGTATTAAAACATGGAATTAAACCTGATAATATTGTATCTGAGCTGAAAATCGTTCAAGTAACACAAGAAGAAATTGACGAAATATTCTCTTTAAAGCTTAAGCCATGTGAGAATTGTCGTGATGAAATTGAACGTACTGAAAACCCATGTTCAGTTAAAAATAGAAATTTTGGTGATCAAGGTTCATATGAATTTATTACTCCTGAAAATGATTGTCCTGATGATATTCCTACAGTTTCTACTAATGATTTTAATCATAATAAACCTTATGAATTTGCTAACCCTGAACCATGGCCATTTCAACATATTATTGAAACTATTGTGGTGACTACAAATGAAGGTCAAGGTCATGTAGAAGAAGTCAAAGGTCAAGTTGAGCATTTACCTGAAGTAACTCATGAGGAAGAGCATCATCATTCGGAGCATACGCATAAATATGGTAAGTTTATTTATTTATTATTCTTTTTTTTTTTTTTTTTTTTGCGATATTATATTTTACTGTTTTAATTCAGGTCGTATTTTTCTCATATAAGAGAATAACATTGGAAATTATTGAATGGTAAAATATACACCATTATTACCAAAATAATAAGAGGTTATATAGACCGCTTCCACTCATATTTAAAAGCTACCATATTGCTGGTCAGAAATACATAGGCTAGCATAGGAAAAATGTCATTTTTATTTTTTTAACAGCAAACAAAACTTCAAACTTCAATCTAATTCTTACTTGTAGCTCCTAATAAGCTCGAATAATGTGAGAAAAATGAGTAGTTATTATAAACTTTTATTTTTGTGAAAAATGAGGGAAAATAATGTTTCCCCTATGCTGGCTAATGCAAAACGCACCACTAACATGGCGTCAAAGCGCAAGGATGTGAAAGGGGTCTATTACAACCGGATACACTCCCTGTTTTCGGATTCTATAATCAAGTTACAGAAATAAAATTTAACACTAATTAACTTAATTATTATATTAATCAACTGCACATTTTTGGTGTTCATCTGTGGAAAATTGTGATAGAAAAAGGGATGCATCAGGTTGTAAAAATCACTGTTCTTGTTGCAACTTTAATTGTTCCTATGAACTGCATGGGTCGACAAAGTTTCTTATTTGGGCCATAGGGTATATCACGGAATAGTTATTTCTACGTTACTTATTTCTATCCAGCAATACAAAACAAAAAACAGAAAAAAAAAAAAAACTTTCAAATGAAATGGAAAGAATTTAAAAATGTATTTTGTTCGAAAAAAAGTAAAGCACCAATTTTTAGAGTGAATAATTATGTTTGTTTTTTTCGTATTTTAGAGGTAAAAAAAAAAAAAGAAAAAAAGTTAACGAACACTAAAGTTTATGCTGTGAATATTTTTCAGAACGCAAGTGTGGCCTTCCAGTAGGCGTGGGTGTGAGAGTCCTCGGTGGTCACGTAGCTGACGTACCCTGGCTGGTACATATCTCTACCAAGGGTCAATACAATACAAACAAGAAGACCACCTGTGGAGGATCTTTACTGTTGGAGAACTTGGTGCTCACTGCCGCTCACTGTCTTTCTGCCGCAATGTGAGTGTTACTTGTTTTACACATTTTTTTTTTACTTGCATATCGCTGGCTACGGGTCCAAATGGTAAAAAAAGCAATTTTCATGAACCGCGCGAGTGGTAAATAAGCATCTTTCACGGCCGTCGCGAGTGGCGAATGTCATGTGCTGTGAGCATAGCTTATTTGCCACTCGTGGCGGCCGTGAAAGGCGCTTATTTACCACTCACGCGGTTCATGAAAATTGCTTTTTTACCATTTAGACGCGCGGCCACCGATATATTATTGACTAGTAAAGGAACAATGGTTTTTAGGCTGACTATAAGCAATTGCGGTCACATCCGCTTCCATTTCTCCCTACTACGCATGCGCAATAAGTCGAAACGGAAGCGGATGTGAGCAAAATTGCTTATAGTCGGCTTCAAAATAGTTGTTCCTTTATAAGTCAATATAAGGTGTATCCGTATATGACGTCATAATACGCTTCAATGCCATACTGTATCAATGAATAACATTCCTCAGCATAGCACAATCTTCATTTTTGGTTATTTACATTGGAAAATCAGATATTTTTGTGTTATATAATATTATTTTTCTCGTATACGTGAAAACCTGATTCAACCTGTTAACAACATCAATGCTTTCAAAAATATTTATAATTATTTAAAACCTCGCAAAAAGCTATTTTTCAATGTAATTTAAATGCTCACATATGACGTCAACTTTTATATGAATGCAATCACCCTATAGGGTGTGTGCGCATGACGTCATTCTGAATGCTTTTCGATGCTCTTCTTAAGCAATGAATATCATATTGCTCAGCATAGGACAAACGTAGTTTTTTGTTTTGGCTATTTTTTTATTATTATTATTTTTCTTGCATATACTTGAGGTACTAATTCAACCTGTTAACAGCATCAATGCTCTCAAAAATATTGCGAAGTATTTTTAAACTGGCATAATGAGTCGTTTTTTCATAATGGCCCATGTTATTTAGCACTCACTTATGGCGTCGACTTTAACATGAATGAAATCACCCTATAGAAACGAGTACCGGAAGTAGAAAGTCATGATATCGCAAACCCTTCCCTGTATTTGCACGTGCAAATATTTATCATTATTCACTGACCTATCTCAATATAAAACATGATGAACGGGCATGAGTCGTTTGAACAGGAAGTTATTTCTCCCCCATCCCTTTTTTACATTTTTATTAGCAGATGTTAAAATCACGCGCAATAACTATACTATAATAACCTACCTCAACATGAAATTTTATAGAGTGTATCCGCATGACGTCATATTTAATGCTAAATCTGATTTATGAATGCTTAATCTTTACATTTTATGAATGTAAAATTAAATATATTTAATTATAATTTATTGTAATTTTTTTTTTTTTTTGACAAGACCAACGTTTGTTGTAACACCATAATATGTTACCATATGAACTGCCTAGGTCAATAAAGAATTCTTATTCTTAATGCACTTGGACGCTATTTACTATGGAGTAATGAATAACATTGTTCAGCATAGGACAAACTTCGATTTGGGCTATTTTCTTTTGGAAATCATTTCATTTTATTATTTTTCTCGGATAATTGAATACCTATTTCAACCTGTTAAAAGTACCCATGCTCTTAAAATATTGCTAGTATTTTTAAACTGGCAAAATGAGCTATTTTTTTTTCATTGCCACCTTATGTTATTTATAGTGCTCACATATGGCGTCGACTTTTGGTGTCTTATTCATGGGTAATAAGGTATGGTAATTACTAATTATCAATCTAGTATTCTGTATGATAAAAAAGTAAGTTGACAAGGGCTTTAAGTATGCAAGAAAAATAATAATGACAAAAAAATTAGCTAATTTTCCAAAGAAAATAGCCAAAAAATTACGTTTGTCCTATTCAAGAAGAGCATCGAAAAGCACTCAGAATGACGTCATGTGTACATTTTATTATTTCTAATACTAATATATAAAATACAATGACATAAAAAGTGGTCATATTGTCTCCAGAGCTTGTGAAGTCCCAGTTACTAATCTGTAATTCACACCTCCCTAACTCCGCGGGTTTGATCAGCCCCGCAAACCGGCCTGACTATTCAGGACTTTCCCTATCCTTTCCTAAGTTCATGGATGGGCACTCGGAGTTTCGGACCACCGAAATTAAATTACCATCAGAGCAGTATATAAGCTGCACATGTTATTTAGCTAGACTAATTTGGTAGTGAATTTTTTATTAAAAATTGTTCATATCAGGATGTCAATTATTAGCAATTGGCTCAAATCTCATATATTTCAGTATATTTGCTATAAAACTGATATTTTATTATTAATTAAAACCACAGCTTTAAGTGACTTATTTATAATTTAGCCCTTATTTAAGGGCTATTCAGTGTTGCCAACTATATGATTTTTTTCACTAACATATTGAATGTTTAATTTTAAATAATTTTTATTCTCGCATTATTGCACACATTATGTAAACATTTTAGAATGGTATGAATTTTATTATTTTAATATTCTATATTAGATTCAATGATGTTAGGAGACTGTACAAATAAAGTTATAGAGTTTTTGTATATGTTTAAGTTGGTAGCATTTAAAGGGGAGTTTTTTTTTTTTTTTTTTTTTTTTCAAATTAGCACACCTGCCCTCTCCCATATACGCTAACGTTACTGCAACAAACAATGTAACAAGAGAGAGAGAGAGAGAGAGAAAGAGAGAGAGAGAGAGAGAGAGAGAGAGAGAGAGAGAGAGAGAGAGAGAAAAGCAATTGAGTAAAATATTGTACAAGCCTTACATGTTATGTTTTATTCAATATAATAATAAATAGCGTTATTGTCGTGTTGTTGTTTTTTATATCTATATAATATATATTTTTTAGTACGTTAGCTAATTATAGATTGTCCCGAGAAAAGCAGAGGGTGCGTCTTCTTTATTTCTAAATTGTTAGTTTTTCTCTCTTTCTCTCTCTATCTCTCTCTTTCGAGATAACATCTCCATAAATTTAGAAAAAAATTGGAGAAAAATCAACATCATTTTTAGATACCAATTTTTAATATTTCAAGTCCTACACAAAAAAATAAAATTAAAAAAAAAAATCATTACCAGTACCATCAATATTACCTATGCGATTAGAAAAGAAAAATAAAGTTATACATTTGTTTAATATACTATTTGTTTAGATACATTTGTTTAATAATCCTGATTTTAAAGGCGTCAATCATCCTTTCGCATTTATGACAGTGGGAATTTTCTCTATAGGGTGTATGCATTCATGTTAAAGTCGACGTATGTTGGATCACTCGATAACATGGGCGGCATAGGAAAATAGCTCATTTATCCAGTTTAAAACCACTATGCAATATTTTTGAGAGCATTGATGCTGTAAATATGTTGAATTAGTATCTTAACTTTGTGAGAAAAATAACAATAGCAAAAAATTTACCGATTTCCCAAAGAAAATTGGCTTAAATGAAGTTTGTTCAATGCTGAGCAATGTTATTTACTGATCCAATATGGCCTCCAAGCGCATTAAATATGACGTCATCCGCATACACCCTATACGATCAAGCTTCTCTAAAAATTTATTATATTATGTTGTTGTTTTTTGTAAAATGTAATTTTCTCGTATGATTGCAGCCTAAATCGTGAGGTTCTAGTGGTCCAAACATCACGTAAAGATCAAGAAAGCGTGGTACATGCAGTCACCATACATCCTGAATATAATCCTAGCAATTTACTGTATGATTTTGCATTACTGTGGTTGGAGACACCCATACATCTTGGAACTGAATTTGGTACAGGATTAATCTGTCTACCTCAACCTAAGGAGAAACTTCATTCAAATACATGTTTTGCTACTGGATTTAGTAAGTATATTTTATGGACGTGAAAAAATACTCCGGAAAAAAAAAAAAAAAAAAAAAAAACACACGGAAAGAATAAATTACGTAATTTATGCTGCATTTATGTTCTTATAGCATAAATGTTGCTAAATTGTGAATAATTATGCTGTACATCATAATATTTATACTTTATATCATAATTATTATTATGAAATAATAGCATAAATTATGCTGTATCGAACAAATTGTGCTGAAAATAAGCTAACATATTTATTACGTATTTATTTTTGTCCGGTGATTGATAAATCATGAGATAGGGCAACTATACCTGTGTCCCTTATCCCTTTAAGCTCAACGCAGCCGTCAGTCGGTCTTTTTGCGACAAGGACCGTTAGAGTGCGCTAGAGTTAGGATTGGTCTAACTTTTTGCGCTAAGCCAATCGGGAGCCAGCGATAGTTGTCGCACGGTTATCGCTCAGGCAGCGATTGACGGCTGCTTCGGCCTTTAGTACTCTCATAAACTAGGGGGGGGGGGGAGAAAACTTACAAAAAAGACAACATGCGTTAAAATTTCTATAGTAGTTGGAATTCACAACGTCATCAATTCTTTAAGCCATTCAATAGTTGTTGCTTTTTATAACTATAGACCGGTTGCACTCATATTTAAGAGCCGCCATTTTCCTGGTTATGAATACGCACAGGCCAGCATAGAAAAACGTCATTTTATTATTTTTAATAGCAAAAGAAGCTTCAAAGCTCAATCAAAGACTTATTTCGAGCTTACACGGACAAGAATAACAACGTAATAATTGTGCTGGCTCATTTATAACACAATTTGTTCTACACAGCATAATTTATGCTATACTGCATAATAAATATGTTGTATGGAATAAATATTATGTTTTATACAGCATAATTGTTAGTGTTGTTCCACTTTAGTATACTTTGTGCTATAATTATATAAATGCAGCATAAATTACGCAATTCATTCTTTCCGTGTAATAGGCTCGAAGAATATGAGAAAAATTTGTTCAGTTGAAATAAACTTTTTTTAAGTGAAAAATTAGGAGAAATGATGTTTCCCCTATGCTGGACAATGCATTAGGCACCACTAACATGGCGACAAAGCGCAAGGATGTAAAATGGGTATATATACTTAAAAAAAAAAAACTGTATGAAACTTCTATCATTACGATTAAAATTTACAAATAATTTTGTCTCTAATTTTACTCTCCTAAAAATAACATAAAGGGTATATTACAACAAAATAATTTAACGTAGAGGGTGACCGACTTGGACCGGAAATCGCTCAAATAAGAACTATATTTTCACAATAATTTTTTATATACATTATTTCCAACAAATCAAACACTATAAGTTTCAAATAAAATCGTGTTTATTTTTTTATTTTTTTTTTTTTTGCTCTGAAAAAAGTTTTAATTATGTTTTTAATTTTCAAAAAGTTTCTAATTTGAATAAAATTTGCATTTGCCGCTTTAATTTGAGTTTCTACATTTACATGTTATCTTTAAAGTGCAATGTAATAACTTAAATATTTGACCGTGTTTTCAAACGTTTGACGTAACTATACTTTTAAGTATTATTTCTTCTTTACTTTGTATTATTCGCAACCGTCTAGTTTGCGAAATATCAGTCGGGTCACCTACCCATTAAAAAAAAAAATTCTTTTACTTTTTCAGATGATGGTTTCCCATCCCAGGTGTCCGTATCTTTGGTACCTGATGACAGGTGTCAAGACCTCATGAGGACCACTCGCTTGGGCAGTTTGTTCCATCTACATTACTCGTTCTTGTGTGCGGGAGGAAAGAAAGGCGAAGACACGTGCAAGGTGAGAAATAAAACATAATTTGTATGGATTTATCTTCATGTTCCTTTTCATATATGATAATTAATTCCATTCAACGATAAATTTCAATAGAATTTCTAAATAAGTACTCGGAAAGAATAAATTACGTAATGCTAAATTTATGTCCTTAGTATAAATGATGCTATAAATTAGAATAGCAAGAATAACTGCTGTATATTATGCTGTATGCATAAATATATGCTGTACAACCCAATTATTTGCTTTCTAACATACTTTGATATTAAGTATACAGTATATTTAATATTAATATATATTATTAAAGCCATAGACCATATAAAACAACATGTGCTTTTTAATGAATAAACATGAAATGGGATCTTCAAAACTGATGACAATTTTTACCAAAATGTTAATGTAGCCCCACGAGAGAGCATGAAAGTGCTATAAGTATGCAATTTGCGTGAAAATTCATGTTTATGACGTCAGAAACATGCAAAAATTAGTATGAAAATGTTGTGCGGGTAGCATAAATCGAAATTTCTGATCACTGCTACGGAGCTACAGTTGGGTTTTGAGACAAACTAAAGTTATTTATGTAAGTCCCATCAAGTGTTCTGTGATATAAATGCACATGTTTTTCTCTGGTCTATTCCTTTAAGTATATTATATGTTGATATTAAGTATATAGCATAAATTATGTTGTATTATTGAACAAATTGTTCTGAAAATGACCTATATAGCATAATTATTGATTTTTTTTCTGTGGTAAGAGCAAAAATAATTTTTAAAGAGACGGAGTGACAAATTTTGAAATGATGTACAGAATGTACTTTCTTAAGTTTTAGTATGCATTTTTTACAAATAACATTTTTTTAAAACAATTTAATAATAATAAAAAAAAAATTCAAGTGTATATTTTCTTCTTTACGTGTATTTCTACTGTAACACGTAATAATATGATCATCATAATATTATATGGATTTCCCCTCAGGTTATTTTATTATTCAATATTCATACAATCACGATTTATCTTTTCTATTTTTCTTCCAATGACCTTAGCCGATGATGACGTTTGTTTTGTTTTACCCTAGATGTAAATAATTTACGTGATTCTTGAAGTGTACACAAATGTGTGTAATTTTATATACAATATAAATATGTAATATATATATATATAATATAGTTGATGTTTAATCTGTTATTGCTGTCTATGAATCGTGACAAGATCTATTATAGTCATTGATGGATATACAAATTGATTAATTAATTTTATTTATTTAGAAGCTATAAGAAGCTGAACTTCGTTTTAAACATTAAAGTCTTAATATATTGTAATTGTGTATAGTATATTGTATATTATATTATACAATATAATAATTTGCCTACTCATGTTGAAACAAAATATTGTTATTCACACATTTAAAGGCATAGACCAGAGAAAAACATAAGCACTGATATCACAAAGCACTTGATGCATGGGACTTACATAAATAACTTTAGTTTGTCTCAAAACCCAACAGTAGCCCCGTATCAGTGATCAGAAAATTCAATTTATGCAACCCACAAAACATTTTCATACTAATTTTTGCATATTTCTGACGTCATAAACATGAAATTTCAAGTAAATTGCATACTTTACAGTTTTTTCACGCTCTCTCGTGGGGCTACATTAACATTCTGGTAAAAATTGTCATCAGTTTTGAAGATCCCATTTCGTGTTTATTCATTAAAAATCACATTTTTTTTATGTGGTCTATGGCTTTAAAGTTTGTAAAAGTGAGACAAGTGCGTTATTTAAATTAAATCTTTACATTCTATAATTTGTATAGCTGCATTAGTTTTTACAACAATCAATTAAACGATACTATATATATATATATATATATATATATATATATATATATATATATATATATATATATATATATATATATATATATATATATATATATATATATATACTGCAGGGTAGGAAATTAGGAGTCCACGGTCGTTTTTATCACTTGTATACCTGATTTGTTATTCGTAACAAATAGTATAGGTTATGCTTATTTGTGGTTGATTCAATCAATCAATCAATATCAATCAATCAATATCAATCAATCAATATCAATCAATCAACCAGTCAATAAATTAATCAGCAAACAAATATGTACATAGCAAACGTACACTATATTCATGAAATCATCAATGACGCATAAATAAGTAATCAAAGAAAAATCATCACATGATGGGTTACATCAACTAATTATATGGTTTCACTTGACCCATTTTAAAGACTACACCAAAGCCACAAATTAGCTATATATACCTCTTATAACTGCATGAGTACATAATTATTATATACTTGATGCTAAAAATTAAATTTCATAATCGTATATTTTCAAAATGTATTGAGGAAAAAAAAACTCAACTTAATAACACTTAATTAAAATTAAATTAAATCGGGCAATTCAAAATTTTAACTGCAAAACACATTCTTTACAACAGGTATTAGATAGGTCATTTTTTACCTACACTAATAGTATATGTAATAGCATTTTTATTTTAATGCATATGAACAAAAATAAATACGTAATAATTATGCTATCACATTTTCAGCATCATCTATTCAATACAACATAATCCATGCTATTTATACTGCATAGCATAAAGGAATAGACCAGAGAAAATCATAAGCATTTCTATCACAAAACACTTGATAGGACTTATATAAATAACTTTAGTTTGTCTCAACACCCAACTGTAGCTCCGTAGCAGTGATCAGAAATTTTCAATTTATGCAACCCGCACAACATTTTCATACTAATTGTTGCATGTTTCTGACGTCATAAACATGAATAGTTACTTAAATTGCATACTTTACAGTATTTTCACGTTCTCTTTTGGGGCTACATTAACATTCTGGAAAAAATTGTCCACAGTTTTGAAGATCCCCGTGTTTATTCATTAAAAAGCACATGTTGTTTTATGTGGTCTATGGCTTTGAATATAATGTTGGACAGTTTAAATATTTATATTATTCTAATGTAGCATCATTTATGCTTTAATAACACAAATGCATCATAAAATACGTTTTGAGTATTTTTTTCGTGTGTAAAGTTTTATCTTTCTTTTATAAGCGTCATATGCGTGTATACGTGTAAATATTTAAAATTCCTAACGTAATTAATTAATGTTCTCAGGGTGACGGAGGTTCTCCATTAGTGTGCACAATAGGAGACCATGACGACTCAATCCTGACCCAAATGGGTCTAGTTGCATGGGGTATTGGATGTGGTACTGAGATACCAGGAGTTTATGCCAATACCAAAGTGGCAATTGCTTGGATCGATGAAGAAGTGATTGCAAGAGGTTTAGATCCAACTTACTATCATGTACCACCTTATCATCATTAATCAATTTTAATTATAGCGGCAAATTAATTAATTTTAACTTTTTAATTTCAACATGAACTTAAATACATAGACTGTTATGATCTGCGAAGCCTACTTGGAATTGGAATATGCGATTACTTATGTTTACTCAAAATGCGGAAAAGGAAGTGCCGGAAAAAGAAACCACGTGGCGGTAAAAGTGGAAGAAAAGTTGGTGCCAGACAGGGGCGTATCCAGGATTTTGCGACGGCAGGGGTCAAGTCTATATTGAGCATAAGAAAAGGGGGAAAACCACCCCTTTTTCCTATGCTTTATCAGACCTGACGGGCGGGGGGGGGGGGTCCAGACCCCGAAACCCCCTCCCTGAATACGCCCCTGGTGCCAGCAGCAAGCTAGGAGGTAGCTCATACCTCCCACTTTTACCGTCACATGGTTTCCTGTTCTGGCACTTCCTTTTCCGTTTTTTAGAGTAAACAGAAGCACTCAAAATATTGCAACGGAACTGAAACCGGAAATTTCAAAAGTTTTATTACTTCCCCCCCCCCCCCCCCCTTTTGAAAGTGGACTTTGGACATCATAACGGAGCATTTTCAATATTTATATTTTTTCACTGATTTAAAACTATCATGACTTATCTATGAGTTCTATGTATATTTATATATGTATAGTGTAGTGTACACAGTAATGTATTAATATATTTTATCATTCAAAAACCATGCAGCACTTAGTTTGTTAATTTTATGAGAAAAAAACTGCGCTGGATTTTAAATGGTAAAATGGATCTCAATCATGCTTACAAATAATTGTAATAATAAATATACTATCATTTAAAAACTTGAGCTAAATTTGCGAACATAAGAATAACGAGCACTAAATAATGGTAAACTATATTAACACAAAAAAATGTAACTTATTGCAATTGTTAATGAGAAACACTACTAGAATGAGAGATAATATTTGTTGCACTTTATACTTAATTTTGATACTTTATATTGACTAATAAAGGAACAACTATTTTGAGGCTGACTATATAAGCGATTTCGATCACATCCGCTTCCGTTTCGTCCTGCTACGCATGCGTAGTAAGAAGAAACGGAAGCGGATGTGACTGAAGTAGCTTATAGTCAGCCTCAAAACAATTGTTCCTTTATTAGTCAATAAAAACAACAATTCATATTTTTATTATTATGACGTTTTATCGTGTGTAAAATTTGTTTTGTAATGACTTAAATTTTAATTTTTAAATAATTATAATATAAAAATATAAGCACATCCGACTTGTATATAAAATTGCACTTATTTAATCATTGTTTTTAATTAGCAATTACTAATCCTTGATTACAGCAGACCTCTAGCATGACAAATTGTTATTGCATATTCTGAAATTATTCATTTTTTTTTTATTGAACGTCTGGGAATATAATTAATTATTTTGTAAAGTTGAAGGAAACAGCGATTAACATTGACTGTTAATAATTATGTAACAAAGCATAAAACTGTATAACACAAAATTTACTTTCTATAAAAATATTACATTTTTTATTCTAAATATTTTTGTGAAAATATAATAACATAAATTAAATATTATATTTATTTTTTATTTTTTTGAGAATGAATGTGAAAATAATTGAGACCACTTGCAATAAACGAACTACTTAAAATAAAATTTAACATTTTTAATGTATTTCTTATGGAAATATCGTTATCATAAATACTTTATAACAATTAAAAAAACGTTCATTATATACTAGGTCCATTGTATGCTCAAACCTGTATATTTCTGATTTAAAAAAACTCTTAACCTGGGGGCTGATATTGTAACTTCATAACGAACGAAATTATTCTATTTCTAATGCAAATTTCTTTGTTGACAGCAAAGCGAAAAAATTACATAATCAGCTATTTTTTGTTACCCTACATATACTGACAATAATTATAATAAATTTTGTTTGTATTCATCGACGAATGTATCATGAATGGTAATGTAATCCATTTTTATGGTTTGGCACAAAAATGGTGTGTGTGTGTGTGTGAGTTGATTGAACGAAAAAGAAAAAAAGAAAGAAAGGAGAAGAAAAAAACAACTATAAACATGATGTAAAAAAAAAATCCTTTTAAATGTAGACTTTTATAATTGTTACTAATAATAATAATATTTAATAATAAACAAATTTGAAATCCATGATTATATTCTCTCTCTCTCTCTCTCAAGTTATAAAATGAATTCTCTAAATAGTATCATTTATTACTTTTAAAGTTAAATATACAATCATTTATTGATTTTAAAGATTTTTTTTTTTCCTCTCCAATATATAATTTCAAAGTAAATTTTTAATTAAATTACATCTTCAATTTTTGCACTATGTAAGTAATTATACTAAATTTTGTCTCGTATATTTTAGTCATTGCAACTTATTTATACAGCCTGGAATAAATTAAAGTCAGTGTTTAAACCATTAATTTTAAAGGCGTAGAACACCTTGAACAAAAAAAAAAAAAAAAGTTGAGTGTTATTTCTTAATAAACCTGAAAATCAACGTTGATTTGGCCAAAGTCGTTGATTTCTAATTTATTTTCCATTCACAAAATGACACTGGCGGTCACTGACGTCACTGCTCGCTTGTTTTACGCACGCGTAAACCGGGCGAGCTGTGACGTCACTGACCGCCAGTGTGATTTTGTGAATGGAATATAAATTAGAAATCAATGACTCCGGCCAAATCAACGTTGATTTTCAGGTTTGTTAGGATATTACACAACTTTTTTGTTCAAGGTGTTCTACGCCTTTAATTGAAAAAAAAAAGTATTTTCTAAATTTTGCCAAATGAAATAATTAATATAATATAAAATCGATACATACAAGGAAAAATACGTAACAAATCAAAATAACGCAACATTTTTGTTTTTCCGAAAACTACAAAATTTCTAATTTCACATACATAAGAAGAATCACTTATATTTAGTATGAAATAAAATCACCACCAACTTTTGACTAATTATCAAAGAATTAGTTCATAACTAATTTAATACAAGGTTAGACGGGAAGTATGAAAAACCAACAAAAAGATAAAATATTTCCAGTAACTACGTGAAACATTACAGGTAAACTGCATGATTCAGTGATGGTAAAAAAAAAAAAAAAAAAAAAAAAAAAAAAAAAAAGATTTAAGGTCATTTTAATTATTTCATATAGTGATTGTGATTGTATCATCATTCTATATTACTTTAATATCATTTTTTTATTATTATTATTTTATTTATATATTTTTTTTTAGTATATAGTTGAGTATTTTATATACTGACATTGGGAGAGGTTATTGTACCGAGAATAATTGCGAATATAAGGTAATAAGAGTTTTAATAATTTTAATTTGATAACTTCATTAATTACTTTAATTTTTTTTCTTTAAGTACTTTAAATTATATATATTGTAGTAATAAACTAAAACATGTAAACTTCAAAAAAAAATCTTTAGTTTTTCGTATAATATAATATAAACGTATATTAAAGGCGTAGAACACCTTGAACAAAAAACTTGCCTAATATCCCAACATATACCTAAATATCAAAGTTGATTTGGCCGGAGTCATTGATTTGTAATTTATTTTTTATTTATAAAATGACAGCTGCGGGTTTGTGACGTCACAGCTCGCCTATTTCCATGCGGGTGGACTAGTGAGCTGTGACGTCACAAATCCGCAGCTTTTATTTTGTAAATAGAAAATAAATTAGAAATCAATGACTCTGGCCAAATTAACGTTGATATTTAGGTATATTAGGATATTAGGCATGTTTTTTGTAAGGTGTTATACGCCTTTAAATAAAAAAAGGAAAAAAAATTGATACTGCAGCACATTTCCATGAGCAATATTTATTTATTGATAATATATAGACCAGTTGCACTCATATTTAAGAGCTGCCATTTTGTTGGTCAGGAATACATAGGCCAGCATAGGAAAAACATCATTTTTCTTACTATTTTTAATAGCAAAAGAAGTTTCAAACCTCAATCAAAGCCTTATTTCTAGCTCCTAATAAGTTCGAAGAATATAATAAAAATTCTTTCAGTTGAAATAAACTCTTTTTATATGACAAATATGTATAGGATAAATGATGTTTCCCCTATGCTGGACAATGCATTAGGCACCACAAACATGGTGACAAAGCGTAAGGATGTGCAAGGGGTCTATATAATAATTACTATGGTACAATGCATAAATATTAAATAATACAACATAATTATTATGATTGAAAACTAATATTTACGTGCTATAAATACAGCATACATTACGTCATTCATTTTATCCATATAGGGTGGTTTCATTCAAGGAGACTCCTTGGTTTCATTCATGTTAAAGTCGACGTCATAAGTGAGTACTAAATAACATTGGCTGGTATAGGAAAATGGCACATTTTACCAGTTTAAAAATACTTAACAATTTTTTTGAGAACATTGATGTTATTAACAGTTTGAATTAGTACCTCAAGTATGCAAGAAAAATAATAATGACAAAAAAATAGCTAATTTTCCACAAAAAAATAGCCCTAATTGTCTTATGCTGAGCAATGTTATTCATTGCTCAAGATGAGCATCGAAAAGCACTCAGAATGACGTCATGCGTACACCCTATATTTATAATAATTTTAACTGTCTTTACAATTAATTTATTACAACGAAATTTTTTTGACTTTGATTCATATACCAAAAGAAAAATACATACATTTAATGTATGATGTATTTATTTTGAAAAAGTACCGTACTATATGTTATAAACAAAACTTAGTGATAAACTGATAGGTCATTAACCTCTCATTATCATTATATTATCCTGTACTTTCAACATACATACATAAGATAAAAGTCAAAGATCAAATTGAAACTGTGTCACTCGTGCTGGGAAATACTATACCAACCTAAACCAAGGGTAAGCTTTAATTGTAATCTTAAAATAATTTGATTTTGAAAAGCTCGTACACACTAAAAAATAATCGTTGAAAAGCTTGTACACAGTTTTGCAATGCTTTAAAGCCATAAACCACATTTAAAACAAAGTGTGCTTTTTAATGTATAAACACGAAATGGTATCTTCAAATCTGATGACGATTTTTACCAGAATGTTAATGTAGCCCCACGAGAGAAAGTGAAAAAACTGTAAAGTATGCAATTTGCGTGAAAATTCATGTTAATATCGTCAGAAACATGCAAAAATTAGTATGAAAATGTTGTGCGGGTTGCATAAATTGAATTTTCTGATCTCTGCTACGGGGGCTACTGTTGGGTTTTGAGACAAACTAATGTTATTTATGTAAAACCCATCAAGTGTTTTGTGATATAAATGCTTATGTTTTTCTCTGGTATTGTGGAATCAACGGTTATGACGTCACTAAACGTTGACAATCTAACAATAAAAGCGTAAATGACGTCACAAGCGTTAGAATCATATTGGAATAAACGTTAAACTTGGCCGTTACAAATCCACGATTTTTACTATTTAATCCCAACGCTTGTGACGTCACTATAACGTTTTTATTGTTGAAATATCAACGTATAGTGACGTCATAACCGTTGATTCCACAATACTTAAAGCATTGCAAAACTGTGTATAAGCTTTTTAACGATTATTTATTGGTGTGATATCTCTACATGAAATATATAAATGTAAGAAATTATTCAGTTACATAGATGTAACTCTTTAGTACAAACCAATAACTTAGTTGAAAGATGTTTAAACAGTAACTCGTTAATATAAACATAAACGTTATTTATTCAGCGATAAATAGTTAGGTTTCTAAACTTTAAAAAAAAAACTTTGTATATATCTAAGAAATTTATTATAAAAAAACTTCTAAACAGTAACTATCTTCAGTATCTTTTTCAATGCATAAAAAAAATCCCGAAGGAGTTTTTTTTTTTTTTTTTTTTTTTTTTTAAGCAGCATAGACGCTAAAAGTAAAACCTAATTGGAATAACCTAGGATGAAACTTTCATGCATGACATATATATGACCATCAAGTAAGTGAGAAAAAATATTGCAATTAACATGTGAGGCATTATGACTTTCAAAAATTTGTTATTCAAAATGTATGGCGACTTCCTATAATTGTTATATATATTTAGAGTCTGTGTACCATTGTGGAAAATATTACATTTTTCTGATCGTCAGTTTAAATTAAAGCCAAAGACCACATAAAACAACACGTGCTTTTTCATGAATAAACACGAAATGGAATCTTCAAAACTGATGACAATTTTTACCAGAATGTTAATATAGTCCCACGAGACAGTATGAAAAAACTGTAAATTATGCAATTTGCATTAAAATTCATGTTTATGACGTCAGAAACATGCAAAAATTAGTATGAAAATGTTGTGCGGGTTGCATAAATCGAATTTTCTGATCACTGTTGGGTTTTGAGACAAACTAAAGTTATTTATATGTAAATCCCATATCAAGTGTTTTGTGATATAAATGATTATGTTTTTCTCTGGTCTATTCCTTTAATACTAATTATTAAATTAAATAAATGTTAGATAATATACTACAATTTACGCATTAATATATAAAAATAATTAAAAACAAATTTTAAAAATATTTCTTCAATTCCTCATATTTAATTATTTCCACTATATTTTCTTTAGATATTTTACTATTATCATCAAAAAAAATCCTTAACAATGTAATATTGTAATGTAATATTCTTTTATAATCAAAAATTTTTTTACTTAAATTTTTAAACAATACATCATTTATATCTCATCTTTCAAAATAATTGGTAAGAAATCATAATATTTAGCTGTTTGATAGTAAACATTAATGCTGTTCGTAAACCCTGTTCTCTTGCACCAAAAAATGCGCATTCCATTTGAATAACCATAGGCGATCGTCATTTTTGGTGCAGAGAACAGGGTTTACGAACAGCATTATTGAGTTTAATTAATTTTCATACTTGCCTTAAGTAAACAATGAGTTTTTTTAAAGCTTGCCTTTACAAAAAGAATAAATAACGTAAATTTATGCTGCATTTATGTCATTATAGCATAAATGATGCTAAATTGGAACAACATAAATAATTATGCTGTCCAACATACTATTCATGCTATATAACATAATTATTGTGCAATATAGCATAAATTGTGCTGAAAATGAGTCAGCATAATTATTACGTAGTTATTTTTGTCCATGTTTCTTATTATTTTATAGTATTTTTTATTTAATATATTATATTTTCATATGAATAATTTATAAATTGAATTAATTTGTATTTTTAATTATAAACATTTATAATGTATATAATATCAATATTAAATATAATAATTAAAGAGGGTGAGGGTAGTCATAGTAACAGATATAATACATAAATTAAAATAACTGTAGAATCAAGACTTATAGAAGAAACTTGCAAGTTATAGTTAAGAATATTTTTGACCTTGACCTTTTCCTTGGCAATAACTTTCACACCTGGTAACAGCAAAAAAAAAATAAAAAAAAATTAAAAAAAATTAAAAATTACATATTTTGAAAAACGTGCACTTAAAATGCAATTTAAAAAACGAATAAATGAATAAAGGGATGTAAAGCTCGTTATAATATAAAATTTTACTTCATTGGGGACGAAAAACAATTTGAATTTTAAAATTAGCTTTTAACGTTATTTTTTTACTCAACAGAAATGAATTACAATCAATGGTATTTCATAGACGGTATTCATGAAAAATCTGTTTAGACCATTTTCTAACCTAGAAAAAAAAAAAAAAAAAATCCCCATATTTAAAACGCATGGTAAATTTTCAACATCTCTTTTCATAGACATATGGAAAAAAAACATATTTTAAAAACTATTTTTCATGTTTTTGCCCCATATTTTAGGCTATTATAAAAGATATCTATAGGCTGGTTGCATTCATATAAAAGTCGACGCCATATGTGATCACTAAATAACATGGGCTGGTATGGGAAAATGACACATTTTTGCCATTTTAAAAATACTTAGAGCAATATTTTTGAGAGAAATTATATAAGTTTTCAAGTATGCGAGAAAAATAAAATTAACCAAAAAAAAAATCTACTATGTAGTTTTCTACAAAAAATGTCCAACAACCATGTTTGTGCGCAATGTTATTCATTGCACCATTATGGCGTTGAAGGGTATCTGGCGTAATGCACATACAGTCTTATGAATATATGATATTATTACTAAATAATTAATTTAATTTAGCAATAATACATCAATATAATATTTTTCCCGTGTATTTAATTACGGTACAAAGAAAAAATATATATATACAGAGGTGCTGAATCCTCTCTTGATCACTTTTACAGACAGGTTTGGTTTTTCTGCAAGGTCAACGCTCGGTTTTTAAAATCTACAATTCTTATTGGTTAATACTAATATTATGACGTCACTTGGTCTCCTACTCCTTCATTTCTTAATGTAAAGTTTTAACATTTTGAAGGTTGGTCATTTTATGTGGGGATTTCTAACTAGTAACATCGTATTACTTACCTGATCGTGTTTGTAACTATAAGTAAATATTTTTATAAAGGATTATTTTGTGTGACAGTTTTTTAACATAAGGTATGTAAAGAACTTTAAAAGGTTTTAAAAGGTCTTTTTTTTTTAGGTTATTTGTGCTATTAATTTATTAAACGTTAAAGTGTGTTTTTAATATGCATATTTTTATTATTCTTGTATTTATTTATTTAATTTTAATGTTTTATTTCTCTTAATTGCAACAACTTTTGCAGTTCTTATTTTTGTTTATTCTCTTAAAAGAATTCAAAAGATTTTTTTTTAAATAACAATATTTTAATGATTATTCGTACCAATTCGTATAATGTTAGTTGTTTTAAAGTGTTCGCCAAAAAGAAATAAAATAATTTTTATTTTTAATAAGATTTTCATAGTGTATAATTCTGTGAATATTTGTTTTTGGTGACATTTCTTTCATTACTTTAATTTTTTATTTAACTTTAAATGGAATGAATTTAAATAAATAAACTTAATTGTAATTATAATGACATATATGGTTAATCAGATTCAATTATGGCTGCGGACGTGTTATAGTGAAAACTTCTTTTAAAAAAATCATTTCATGAAATGGGGAAAAAAAGAATATTAATTAATTAATTGAGCTAGAGGGATGAAACTTCAAAAATTTGGCCATGACCTATGCGTAAGCTTGAACTCGATGGTGGCATCAAAAATGCTCGCAAGTTATATAATATTTTTTCAAAGCTACTTTTTTTCCCTCTAGTAAAACAGCCAGTAAAAAGCCATGAGAAAAATGTCACTTATGGAATAAAAAGGAAGAGAACAACAACAAAAATAAATATGAAATTATTACGATAGTTCATTTTTATAACAATTATACAATATAGCACAATTTAAATACGCAATTATGATAAAATAGCAAAAAAAAAAAATGTTGTACAGCATAATTATTTATGTTTCTTTAATTTATAACTATTTATGCTATTTATGCAGCATAAATTACGTAATTTATGCTTTTTGTGAGGAGATTACGTACGCAAAATCAACAATAAATCATGGGAATAATAAAAAAAAATTAAGTAACGTTTATCTATAATTCCATTACGCATAAATGCTAATAATTAAAGTATTTTTAACAAATATTTAATTTTTATATTATTTGTTTTAAGCCTAACATCTTCCTTGTATATTTAGTGTCTTAGTGCGTCTTAATTGCAAAGATTGTTTGGAGAACACATTTTCATTAAATATTTCAAGGTCTTTTCTAAAAAGCATTCACCGTGAAATAAAAAAAATAAGACGTGTTTTTCAAGTTTAAATTATTATTTAAATAAACAACAGATTTTAATCATTAATTTTAACGTCTTTCAATTTAAATTTAAGCTCACTGTTACATGAGAAAATATTAACTAACTTCAAGACTTAAAATTATTATTGGTATATATTTCATAAAAATAATATAAACCGTATTTGTATTATGAAAATAAAAATATACAGAAAGAAATTTCCTCGGAAAAAAAAAAGTCAAATTTAAATATATTCTTTCTGTTTCTCCTCAAATTGATCGCATAAATAAAGCTGACTATGAAAGGCGATTTAATAGATTTAAAATAAATAAAATAAAACTTTTTATTAACGTACCTGTACCTACAACTAAAATTAGTGATTTTTTTTTAAATGATTGTAGCTAGTAGGTTCGTAACTTTCTCAAATTTAAAAGTTTTTTTTTTTTTTTTTTTTTTTTTTGCGTCAATGGTAACGATTACGTGGTAACACGTTTAGAAACATCGAAGTACTGCGCGTGGGAAAAAAATATATACATTACACGAGGAGTAAAATCTTGGTAAAGTCATAAAAAAATTGCCCTCTAAAAACGTTATTACGTTAAAATTTCTTGTGCAAAAAAAAAATAATAATAATAATAATAATAATAATAAAAAATAAATTGCCGTTTCAAATTTTAGTATTATCTTACAAACACTGCAAAACGTTTATCAGTATTTAGGCTTTAGTTAGTAAAAAGATTTTCTGCATTTTTCAATACTTTTTCTTAAAGATTCATGCAAAAAATAAAAGTATGCAAAAACATGGAAAAATTATTCAATTTTTTTTTTCTTTTTACACAAATATATATAATTATTATTTTTAATTGCTTTTAAACACATATTAAAAGTATTTTATGTATTAATATTACATTGTATAATAATTAAAAAAATTATGCAATAAAAAATTACTCTATGCCTTTACTCAAATCAAAGGCAATAGTTTTATATATATATTACAGATAATGTACTATGTATGTACATAAAATAAATACGTATGTCAATATGTCATTTCTTTCATCCAACATACATAAAACACAATCAAATGCATTAGTCTAGGTTATTGCCAACAAATAATCATGACTTATAATAGACTACTACTACTGTATTACGTAAATTAAAATCTTCATTTATTTTTTACAGAAATGGATTACATATCCATACGACAATAATGTAAAATTTTACATTACATCATTTGTACTTAAATTATTCATAGATAAAAATAACTAGGTAATATATTTATGCTAGCTAATTTTCAGAACAATTTGGTCAATACAGCATAATTTATGCTATACTTCACATAGCATAAATCTTATGTTATACTGCATTATTAACTGCCATGATCTAATGTATCGTTTATGCTATAGTGATATAAATGCTGCATAAATTACGTAAAATATGATTTCCGTGTTACATCAATAAATTAAAACCCATAGAAAAGTAAAAAAAAACTCTGATATTATATAAAACAATACAAGGTTATGAAAAATTCATTATTCTCTAATGTTCACTGTTGCATGCATGCAGGTATAATTACAATTAAAATTTATTTGTATAAAGTTTTGTAATTTTTTTGAGACAATATGAAATTAATTATAATAGTTTTTCCTTGTATAATGAATAATATTAAACTTTTTTTTTTTTAATATAATTATGAATAAGTAAGTGTACTTGATCTTGAACTTGGAAAGTTATAGAACAGTGTGGTAGAAGTTTATCTACGCGTGACTATGTAATTAAAAAATAAAAAATATATATTTTTTTTAAATTTGCGTGCAAAAATAATAAAATAAGAACCGTTCATAAAAACTATAGCATCAAAATTTCAGTATATAAAAATTTAAAATCGTTTTACGGATATTTTTTATTAAATAAGTCGGATACAGAAAACTGAATTCCACTTATTCTTGCGTGGCATTTATTATTATTTATTTGCTTTTTTTTTTGTATTATTATTATTTATTTATTTATTTATTTATTTATTTATTTATTTATTTATTTATTTATTTATTTATTTATTTATTTATTTATTTATTTATTTATTTATTTATTTATTTATCTACTTACTTACTTACTTACTTACTTACTTACTTACTTACTTACTTACTTACTTACTTACTTACTTACTTACTTACTTACTTACTTACTTACTTACTTACTTACTTACTTACTTACTTACTTACTTACTTACTTACTTACTTACTTCTCTCCTTCTCTCTCTCTCTCTCTCTCTCTCTCTCTCTTGTATACAATCTCATATATATATTTAATTTGTACGAGGAAGTCCTAAAAATGAGGTTAAATGCTACATATAAACATTTAAGAGCACGCCTTATTTATATTTAAAATTAAGCACAAAAATAATAAAATTCAAAGAATATTACATAATTTCAGTTTAACAACTACATATGGTGGAAAATCCCTATAATATTGACGCATATTAACAAATCTTATAATATAGGGTGTATGCGGATGACGTCATATTTAATGCGCTTGGAGGCCATACTAGAGTATAGTGAATAACATTGCTCAGCATAGGACAAACGTAATTTAAGCTAATTTTCTTTGGGATATCGGTTAATTTTTTGTTATTGTTATTTTTCTCATATACTTGAGATACTAATTCAACATATTTACAGCGCATCAATGATCTCAAAAATATTGCATAAAGTGGTTTTAAACTAAAATGATAAAATGTTAAATTATTTATTTTCCTATGCCACCCATGTTATTGAGTTATCCAACATGGTGTCGACTTTAACATGAATGCATACACCCTATACAACTTTTAATACGTTGTACAGTCTCTTTCATAAAAAATTTAATTCTATTGGCTTGTGGCCATAAAATACTATCAGATGGAGATTCCAGTTGACGCAAAACTCTATATTTAAATACATAATTATGTTATTTACATATGCCAATAGACCCCTTGCACATCCTTGCGCTTTGTCGCCATGTTTGTGGTGCCTAATGCATTGTCCAGCATAGGGGAAACATCATTTCTCCTAATTTTTCACATAAAAATAGTTTATTTCAACTATAAACGAATTTTTCTCATATTCTACGAGCTTATTAGGAGCTAGAAATAAGGCTTTGATTGAGATTTAAAGCTTATTTTGCTATTAAAAAAATAAAAATGAATTTTTTTCCTATGGGCCTATGTATTCCTGACCAACAAAATGGCGGCTCTTAAATATGAGTGCAATCGGTCTATAGTTATAGAATTCTATTTTTTATGATCGAAAATGTCCAGACATTTTATCTTATACATAAATATGTTTTACGTTGCAAAATTTCAAGGTAATTCTTCATGATCACTTAATGTACTGAGAGAGATATTCATCATTATTCTTTACCTTGAAATATTATTAACTAATTGTATTAATATTTTTTGTGATACACAGGAAATTAGTATTTTTTTTCTTTTTCTTAATAATAATAAAATAAAATTACTTTATTAATTTAATAGAACTAAAATGTTTTTTATATAAGACGATACAAAAAATAATAAGACACTGAGAGAAATTGCGTCTCATAGGACAACAGAGTTTTTCCTATGCTCAGCAACGTTGTTCACCACTCAAGTATGGCCTCCAAGCGCATTAAATATGACGTCATCCGCATTACCCTATTCATATAAAAGTCAATGCCAGCGTGAGCATTAAATATCATATGGGTCGTTATGTGAAAATTACACATTGTTCCAGTTTAAAAATACTTCACAATATTTTTTAGCCTGACGCTGTTTACAGGTTGAATTAGGTTTTCAAGTATGCGAGAAAAATGATAAACACAAAATGAAATAATTCTCCAAAAAATATCACGTTTGTCCTCTCTGCTGAGCAATGTTATTTGTTGCTCTATAGGGTGGTGTCATTCATGTTAAAGTCGACGTCATAAGTGAGTACTAAATAACATTGGCCGGAATAGGAAAATGGCACATTTTGCCAGTTTTAAAATACTTAACAATTTTTTTAAAAGCATATTGATGCTGTTAACAGGTTGAATTAGTACCTCAAGTTTGCAAGAAAAATAATAATGCGACAAAAAAAAGAGCTAATTTTCCAAAAAAAAAAATAGCCAAAAACTACGTTTGTCCTATGCTGAGCAATGTTATTCATTGCTCAAGAAGAGCATCGAAAAGCACTCAGAATAACGTCATGCGTACACACCCTATAGTATGGTGTAGAAGTGCATTGCAGTATGACGTCATGTGCATACACCCTATACCCTATATATAGTTTGTTGACCAATACAGATAGTACTAAATTCCAGTGAATGTTTGGTGCACAATCTATATATTATGCACTTACAAAAATACATACGTAATAATTATGCTAGCTCAATGCAGCAATATTTATGCTGACATCATAATTTATGCTAATGATTATAAAATAGTTAATATGTTCAGCATAATTACTTAATGTTCTTACCAAATAGCTACATTTGTGCTCTACAATTTAGCAATTATTCAATGCAACCTAATTACTTAATTATTTTTTTATGTGTGTTTATAGCATTAATTATAACTTTACCTATAGTTATCAACTTATCATTTTTATAATTTAAACTATACTGCATATTCACAAAGTATTTTTGACTACATTATTGGGAATGATTTAAGAAAGGTTCACATAAATTCAAAAGTTGACTATCATTTCTATATAATTGTATCAACTGATACAATAACTTAAGCCGAGATGCATTACTGTATATTATTGTGATTGTAGAATGAAAGAAATGAATTTTAGAATTTGAATAATTTGAAAATTCAATAAGATGCACATCGCTTAAATATTAGAATAGTTTTTCATATCTTATAGTAACTAATAATACAGATAACTTGATATTTTAGCTAAGATGTGAAAAAGAATAAGAAAACTCTAAATGTGTAAACAAGCAAAAAAAAATTAAAAAAAAAAAAAAAAAAAAAAAAAAAAAAAAAGGATGCCAATTTGCAAAAAAAAGTCAAACAAGAACAATTTCCTTATTTGACGGTCACGATTGCTATTTTTTTTTATCGCGCTTACGTTACTTGTTACAATTGACTTTGAAATGACGCAAACAAAATTTAGTGATCAACTATTATAAATATGTCGGAGATCTTCTCATGGGAACCTTATACTTTTCAAGTAAATTTGAGTTATTCTCTCTCTCTCTCTCTCTCTCTCTCTCTCTCTCTCATCTCTCTAGCTTTTAATCCTTCTACGTTATAATCCAAATATTTGTTATTAATTTTTTTAATTTTTTTTTTGTAAAAGTAGTACCTAAGAAAAATATCCATGTTTTAAGCTGCTTAAGATTTCTATCTTCTCTTATAGTTAAAAGTAATGTTTTAACGGTACTTTTATATATTAATACAGGAATGAAGATATTACCGCAATTAAAAAGTCAAGTTGTGTGGTATTACATGTTAGAAAAGATTAATAATTATAATCATATACTGCCTATATGGTAATAAAAAATAACATCTGTTTCAATGACAATATATGATATTATGTTTTATAGCATGTATAGAATAAAAAATAATCGTATTTCTGCTTTTAATGAATATATTATTAGGTAAATAATAAGAATTATATAATCTGTAATCAACTGTTTTATGTAATATACTTTTAATAATATTATTATTTAAGCCTTAAGGGTCGTATTCATAAAGCTTGTATCTCAAAGTTTAAAAAGAAAACTTTAAAACTTTATGATGGCATTTGAAAGTTAATATTAACAGAGCTATGATAAAATTTTCAAAACCCGTTACTATGAGATAAGAGAATTTAAAAAATTAACATGGGCTCTTATGGGGCTAAAATTTTAAAAAAATTCTAATTTAAAATCTAGCATGGTGACCCCTCAAAAATTTTACATTTTTGAAAATACTGTATCACTGTGCAAAATTTCAGATTTTTCTTTCTTTACAATTTTTTAGTCAAATTCCGCAGTACCTGATTTCACGCCTTAAGCCTTAATACCAAATTACGTTTTAATACTAAAAATAACAATAATATTCTGTTTTCCCTATATAAAACATTCAAGATTTTAATATAGAGCTTATTATAATTAAAAACGTCTCAAATGTCATCATGTTCAATAACAACGTATATAATATTAATTAACTGTAAAATATGTGTCCCAATAAGATTATGATGTTGTTGTTGTTGTTTTCAATATTATTTTTAATCAGCATAATATACATATAGTGGATTATTTAAATGGCATTTTATTAAAGGCCCTGGATACCCTAAAAAAAAGTTTTGTATACTTCAATGGGACCGAATTTCTGATGACCTGTCGAAATCGCCATCTCTCTAGCTCGCGGCATAACGTCGCACGGCACTATAACGCACTCGCCGCAGCCGCCGCAATTCCGCACCAGGCAGTTGTGACGTAGCAACTGCCCATCTCTAGCACCCTATAACCAGGGCAACCCCCTTCAAACCGACCCTGCACCCTTAGTATCCATGGTAATCGATCCATCTCACTTGACAGGGGGGACCACCCTTTCATCTTTGAACCCTGAAAGTTTGTAGATCCCAAATTAACCCTTTCACCCTTTTAAGGGGTTATTAAGGTACCAATACGATTACTAGGGTGCAAAGTAAAACCCTTGATAAAAATATAACTCACGATAACACATATTAAAATTTCAACCTAGAAGGTATTAAAAGATGAGTTATCCAAATGAAGGTACCAAAAGGTTATCTTCCACCCTCTGGGTCCACCCCCTGGAGGTCAATTAGGGGTGTACAGTACTGAAAATTAAAGTTCTCCGATTTGGACGCAGCAAACGTTAAAATCGGGGTAAATTGACCTTCTGAAGACAATAGTGAGCACCAAAGGGTTATATACTCAACCCCTGAGGATTAAAGGGGCGGTTCAACCGTAAAATTAAAGTACCCCGATTTGGATGCAACAAACGTTGAAATCAGAGTAACTTGACTTCCATATAACGATGGTCAGCACCAAGGGGTAAAATAATCAACCCCCGAGGATAAAAGGGGCGGTTCAACCGAAAAATTCAATTATCTCAATTCGGATGACACAAGCGTGGAAGTCGGGGTAACTTGACTTCCGTATAACGATGGTCAGCACCAAGGGGTTAAATACTCACCCCCAAAGAATTAAAGGGGCGGTTCAATCAAAAAATTCAATTAGCTCAATTTGGATGACTCAAGCGTGGAAGTCGGGGTAAATTGACTTTTATATAACGTTGGTCAGCACCAAGGGGTTAATACTCAACCCCTGAGAACTAAAGGGGCGGTTCTTCCGAAAAATTCAATTATCTCAATTTGGATGACTCAAGCGTTGAAGTCGGGGTAACTTTAATTTCACATAACAATAATGAGCACCACAGGGTTATATATTTACTTCCTGAGGATTGAAGGGGCGGTTCAACCGTAAAATTCAAGTATTCCAATTTAGATTACACAAGCGAAAATCTCAGGGTTACTTGGGATCTCAAAAACTACTGTGAGCACCAAAGGTCTATAACTAACTCGCTAAGAATTAAAGGGGTGGTTCAGTTTTATTGTTTGATTTCTCAGTTTTGGATGTGACGTTGGCAATTAAAGTAGGAGAATATTCAACTCTTTGGTGCTAATTATAAAGTTTATAAAGTTATGTTTCTCCACATACGATCTTCTTCACATCCAAAACTCAGAACTCAAACGTAATAGTCGAGCCGCCCCTTTAATTCTCAGGGGTTAAGTTATAGACCTTTGGTGCTCACAGTAGTTTTTGAGATCCCAAGTAACCCCGAGATTTGCGCTTGTGTAATCTAAATTGGAATAATGAATTTTACGGTTGAACCGCCCCTTCAATTCTCAGGAAGTAAATATATAACCCTGTGGTGCTCATTATTGTTATGTGAAATTAAAGTTACCCCGACTTCAACGCTTGAGTCATCCAAATTGAGATCATCAATTCAATTATAATTGAATTTTTCGGAAGAACCGCCCCTTTAATTCTCAGGGGTTGAGTATTAACCCCTTGGTGCTGACCAACGTTATATAAAAGTCAATTTACCCCGACTTCCACGCTTGGGTCATCCAAATTGAGCTAATTGAATTTTTTGATTGAACCGCCCCTTTAATTCTTCGGGGGTGAGTATTTAACCCCTTGGTGCTGACCATCGTTATACGGAAGTCAAGTTACCCCGACTTCCACGCTTGTGTCATCCGAATTGAGATAATTGAATTTTTCGGTTGAACCGCCCCTTTAATCCTCGGGGGTTGATTATTTTACCCCTTGGTGCTGACCATCGTTATATGGAAGTCAAGTTACTCTGATTTCAACGTTTGTTGCATCCAAATCGGGGTACTTTAATTTTACGGTTGAACCGCCCCTTTAATCCTCAGGGGTTGAGTATATAACCCTTTGGTGCTCACTATTGTCTTCAGAAGGTCAATTTACCCCGATTTTAACGTTTGCTGCGTCCAAATCGGAGAACTTTAATTTTCAGTACTGTACACCCCTAATTGACCTCCAGGGGGTGGACCCAGAGGGTGGAAGATAACCTTTTGGTACCTTCATTTGGATAACTCATCTTTTAATACCTTCTAGGTTGAAATTTTAATATGTGTTATCGTGAGTTATATTTTTATCAAGGGTTTTACTTTGCATTCTAGTAATCGTATTGGTACCTTAATAACCCCTTAAAAGGGTGAAAGGGTTAATTTGGGATCTACAAACTTTCAGGGTTCAAAGATGAAAGGGTGGTCCCCCCTGTCAAGTGAGATGGATCGATTACCATGGATACTAAGGGTGCAGGGTCGGTTTGAAGGGGGTTGCCCTGGTTATAGGGTGCTAGAGATGGGCAGTTGCTACGTCACAACTGCCTGGTGCGGAATTGCGGCGGCTGCGGCGAGTGCGTTATAGTGCCGTGCGACGTTATGCCGCGAGCTAGAGAGATGGCGATTTCGACAGGTCATCAGAAATTCGGTCCCATTGAAGTATACAAAACTTTTTTTTAGGGTATCCAGGGCCTTTAATAGTTTCACAACTTGCGAAACTATGTGTCGTTATAATAATAGTTTTATAATTTTAAATTGATATTCAAAATATTCTGTCAATTTAGTTAATTCTTGCAATAAAATAAAAAAAATCAATCAATCAATCAATCAATACAATAGGGTCTGTGAATTCATGTTAAAAGTTCACATGAATGGATGTTGAAGCACTCAATAACATGCGGGTCGTATATATGAGAAAATTACTCATTTTGTCAATTTAAAAATACTTAGATTGAATTATTATCTCAAGTATGTAAGATAAATAATAATAATAAATAATAACGAATTTCCTAAAGACAATAACCAAAAATAAAGTTTATATATTCTATGCTGAGCAATGTTATTCATTACTCCAGTATGGCGTCCAAGCGCATTAAATATGACATCATACGCATACACCCTATGTAATAGTTCTAATATACAGTAATATGTGACACACATTGCTTGTTGTATTTTCTTTCCTCTCCTAGCTATTATAGTTATTATAACACTTTTACTTAGCGGTCAAAAAAAAAAAGAAAAAAAAAAGAGATAGTAATCATAATATTTATCCAAATTTTAGCAACATTTATATTTTACAACTTTAATTTGCGTAATAGTTAAATAATAATTATGCTACCCAGCATAATACATATTATGTTGTAGAGCATAATTGTTTTGTTTACGCATCAATTTAAAAAAACAAACAATATACATAAATACTGTAAAATATAATTTTATACTATCTATCGTCAAAGCAATAATATTTATATATTTTAATCATTTATTTACAATCATAATGAATACATAATTTATAAACTATAATGAATAACGTAATTATCAGACCATGAATGAGGAATCAACATTAAAGTGCATTTTTTACATAGTTATATAATTAGAATAACCACCCACTCAATAACAATACGAGAAAATACATTGCTGAATTAAAAAGTTATGACATATAAGTATTAAGAATTTGACAAAACTATAAATCTTTTAAACAAGAAATTTTACCTTTTTACATTAAATCAAATCTACGTATTTTTCTAGTCATCTATCATGGAAAGAATAAATTACGCAATTTATGCGTAATTTATGTCATTATAGCATAAATGATACTTAATTTGAAGAACATAAATAATTATACTGCGTATACAACATAATGATCTTATAACATAGATTATGCTGTATTGAAATGCTGAAAATGAGCTATATATAGCATAATTATTACGTATTACGTTTTTTTATATTTTTTATATTTATTATTTATTTATTTTTTTAAAGGCATAGAAAACATGAAAATATAAGCATTTACATCACAAAACACTTGATGGGACTTACATAAATAACGTTAGTTAACCTCAAAACCCAACTGTAGCTCCGTAGCAATGATCAGAAAATGTTTATTTATGCAACACGCACAACATTTTCATACTAATTTTTGCATGTTTCTGACGTCATAAACAGAAATATTCACGCAAATTACATACTTTACAGTATTTTCAAGCACTTTTGTGGGCCCACATTTATATTCTAGTAAAAATTATCATCAGTTTTGTAGATCCGATTTTATGTTTTATAGAACATCTTGTTTCATGTTTTCTATACCTTTTAAGTAAAGAAAATAGTTTTTTCATAGAAATTTCTGATGTAATATAAAATAACAAAAGTGACGCATACTGAGGATTATGTTAAATAATATAGGAAGTATGCCTCGCCTGATTATAAGTTTCCTTTCATTTTTACTATAGTGACCAAATCAAACCACATAGTTCCTCTCTTATATATATATGTGAACTACATACAAAGGATATGGTTTGTTCAGGATATTATACTTTACATACATACATTATACATTTAGTATCATTTTATTGTCGGTGGAATATAGACGTGTATAGGTAAAGTTATCTTAATTGTTATTTAATTTACATTGCTTTTTCTCTCTTTTATTTGTTAAGTAAGATTTCATGTTACTCCGTGATTTTACAAAGCCTTAAAGCCATGCCTTAAAGCCATAGACCACATAAAACAACATGTGCTTTTTAATAAATAAACACGAACTAGGATCTTCAAAATACTGATGACAATTTTTACCAGAATGTTAATGTAGCCCCACGAGAGTCCGTGAAAAAAACTGTAAAGTATGCAATTTGCGTAAAAAACTCATGTTTATGACGTCAGAAATATGCAAAAATTAGTATGAAAATGTTGTGCGGGTTGCATAAATCATATATTCTGATCACTGCTACGGGGCTACAGTTGTGCTTTGAGATAAACTAAAGTTATTTATATAAATCCCATCAAGTGTTTTGTGATATAAATGCTTATGTTTTTCTCTGGTCTATTCCTTTAAAATATACATATGCACGGAAAGAATAAATGTAATTTATGCAACATTTACGTCATTATAGCATAATTCATGCTAAATTAGAACACATAAGGAATTATGCTATACAAAATAATATTTATTCTATATATAACATATTTACTATGCATTATAGCAATAATTATGCTGTATTGAATAAATTATGCTAAAAATGATCTAGCATAATTATTAATAATTAATAAATTAATTAATTACGTATTTATTTTTATTCGTGTGTCAAAGGAATATCCTACACACTGAAAAAAAAATTACGTAATTTCTATGCTGCATATATGTCATATATAACATAAATAATGCTAAATTTGAACAATATAAATATTTTGCTGTACAACATAATATTAATGTTATATGTAAGATTATTTTTATAAAGTATGCTGTATTGAACAAATTGTGCTGAAAAGTAGCTAGAATAATTATTACGTAGTTATTTTTGTTCGTGTATATAACTACATAACCATAATTAAAGGAATAGACCAGAGAAAAACATAAGCATTTATATCACAAAACACTTGATAGGACTTACATAAATAACTTTAGTTTGTCTCAAAATCCAACTGTAGCTCCGTAGCAATGATCAGAAAAGTCGATTTATGCAACCCGCACAACATTTTCATACTAATTTTTGCATGTTTCTGATATCATAAACATGAATTTTCACGCAAATTGCATACTTTAAAGTATTTTCACGCTCTCTCGTGGGGCTACATTAACATTCTGGTAAAAATTATCATCAGTTTTGAAGATCCCATTTCGTTTTTATTCATTATAAAGCTCATGTTGTTTTATGTGGTCTATGGCTTTAATGTAAGTAGATAACTTATGTAATACAATGAGGATTCCCGCTGAAAAGTACTGGTCAGCTGGAGACGTGTATTGCGGGTTAAAATTACATTGATCAAATGGGCAACAAAAAATAACTTCCAGGATAAAATAAAATAAAAAGCAACAAAAAATTGAATAACGATATTCTCTTTGGATTATACATATCTATAGAAATACCTTAGGCGTAGAACACCTTGAACAAAAAAGTTGCGTAATATCCTAACAAACCTGAAAATCAACGCTGATTTGGCCGGAGTCATTGATTTCTAATTTATTTTCCATTCACAAAATGCTGCTGCCGGTCACTGACGTCACAGCTCGCCCGGTTTACTTGCGCGTGGACCAGGCGAGCTGTGACGTCAGTGACCGGCAGCGGCATTTTGTGAATGGTAAATAAATTAGAAATCAATGACTCCGGCCAAATAAACATTGATTTTCAGGTTTGTTAGGATATTACGCAACTTTTTTGTTTAAGATGTTCTACGCCTTTAAACATAATATTTAAAATTACTCTAGAAGTTATAATAAATATTTTATAAGATTAAAATTAATTGACTGTCAATATTTATGTTTCAGAGGATGTTGAGGGCCGTACTCTTAGCTGCGCTGTGCTGTTGCGCACTAGCCGCACAGACAGCACGTCGTCAAGGACGTGCAGATGGTGCTGCTGATGGTGCTGACCTTGATACTTTACTCAAGGAAGTGTTCACCCCTGCACCTCCAAACCAACCCCGTAATGAAGAGAGTCATGACAATATTGGTGATCCACTCAGTTGCCAATGTGTCCCTTACTATTTATGTCAGAACGGTACTATCAAGACTGACGGAGAGGGGGTTATTGATATCAGGTAAGAAAATCAGGGAATAGTGTGTGTACGCATGACGTCATTCTGAATACTTTTCGATGCTCTTCTTGAGCAATAAATAACATTTCTCAGCATAGGACAAACGTAGTTTTTGGCTATTTTCTTTGGTAAATTAGCTATTTTTTGTCATTATTATTTTTCTTACATACTTGAGGTACTAATTCAACCTGTTAACAGCATCAATGCTCTCAAAAAAATTGTGAAGTATTTTTAAACTAGCAAAATGTGCCATTTTCCTATACTGGCCAATGTTATTTAGTACTCACTTATGGCGTCGACTTTAACATGAACGAAACCACCCTATAAGACCGAAAAATTTAGCGGGTAATTTTATTGCATATTCTAAAAGAGGACATCATCCTGAATCAATAAATATGCAGATTTCTAATTTTTTTAGTTCATGAAATATTTTTAATTAATTTTTGGATGTCGCAAAATCATAAGGTTGGTAACTTTTTCTTATGTTAATATGCATAAGGTTGACGCCAGTGATGTAGTTGTTTTATTTTTAAAAATTAATTAAAAACAATTAATGGAGTAAAAAATTAGAAATTTGCATATGAATAGTTTCAAGTTTATATATCCGTGGTTTCAAGACAAAATGTTCTCTTTTAAAATAATATTACATAAAATTACTTATTATTATTATTATTATTTTACTTTATTCATATCAGGATCAGGTAATAATTATCGTTAATTAAATTTAGTTTCGTGAAAATGAGAGAAAATTTAGAAAATGGATAAAAAATTATATGAAAAATACTGGATCAATGAATATCATTCATTGCTCAGCATAGAATAAACGTAGTTTTTAGCCTTTTATTTATTTTATTATTATTATTATTATTTTGAAAAATTAGTTTTTTTTTTATTATAATTACTTTTCTTGGATACTTATAAACACCTAATTTAACCTGTTAGCATCAATGCTCTCAAAACTATAGCTAAGTATATTAAACTGTCAAAATGTGTCATTTTCCTGTACCAGCAGCACAATATGTTATACATAGTAGATATAGTAGTACTCATGTCGTTGAGTTTTATATGAATGTTAACCTCTTTATTATGATTTCAGAATCAAGGAACCACAATGCGAGAGCTACTTAGATGTATGTTGTCAAGAACCACGTGACACACCCCTAGAACCTTCTCCCTTACCCCCCAGGCTTGGATGTGGACGTCGTAACCCTGAAGGTGTAGGATTTAGAATTACAGGAGATTTAGATGGAGAAAGTCAGTTTGGTGAATTCCCATGGATGGTTGCAGTATTAAAGATGGAATCTGTTAGACCTGATCAACCTCCACTTAATGTTTATCAATGTGGTGGAGCTCTCATTCATCCTCAAGTTGTACTTACTGCAGCGCATTGTGTCGCAGGGTAAGTCGAAATGCTGATGCTTTTTTTTTTTTTTTTTGCATCTTTTTTTTTTTTTTTTTTTTTTTTTTTTAACTTTTTTTTCCAATAATTTTTAAAATGAAAAGAAAAGCATGATGAAATGTTATTACAGCTAGCAACAATCTCGTTAAAAAAAATTAAAAAAGGTGATTTAATTAAATTATTAGTCAATTATAAAAAAAGTTATTTTTTAAATGCAATAACTACTGCACATTAACAATACTTTGCACTGTGAATGGAAAAATCTTTAAATATATAAATGTATTTTAAAATGAAAAGCATGATGCGAAATGTTACTACAGCTAATGGCAGAATATCTCGTAAAAAAAAAAAAAAAAAAGGTAACAATTTGATTCATTTATATAAAATTACTATATAAATTATTTTTTAAATGCAATAACTTACTACACAATAAAAATACTTCTCACTGTTTATGGACAAATCTTTTACTATACAAGGTGTACAGTACTGTACGTACAGTACTACACATCCCGTTCTATAATATCAAGTTATTTAGTATAAAATATTATACAGTATCGTTAGGGCAATCTTTTATACGTATATTTTACAATTTGACACTCATTTTGGATGAACCTACAAAAGAGTTTTATTATAACTTAAAAAGTACCACAATTTGAGATTTGAGAAACCTGTAAATTTTTAATTTCATATAATACGTGTACAGACAGGCATGTTATTACCCGTTATGCGGTGCATGGTTTCCACCATGTAATCTGTCAGATTAAGGAATATCACGAGTGTAGTGATAAATGTGTATGTTTGTTATGTGGTGGCCTATGTACTATACTAGGTACCACTTACTTCAGTGTCCATCTCGGACCCTATCATTAAGTCAATATGCAAAAAATGTAGACTTGTAGAGTAAAATGTAAATATATATGTATAAGTACACCATTGGTGTTTAATAAATAAAATAATAATACAATAATAATAATAATTAAATTAAAAAAATCATTCTTTCAAAAAGCTTTAATTTGACGTATTGGTGCATTAACAAATAATAATTTCCAATATATGATTGAAGCACATTTTCAAAATTTATGCTATGTTTAGTGAATCATATATAATTATATACACAATACTAAATCTCGATGAAAATATGATGAATTGACTTACATACATGATGAATATATTATGATGAATCGAGCTTGGAAAATTATTATTATTATTATTATTTTTTTTTTTTTTTTTTTTTTTGTTTGTATAAAATACATGGGTTTTAATGTAAATTTAAATAAGCAATAACTACCCCTAATATGATGTTCCGCAGCAAAAAAATAAAAAAATGTACAAGCTATTTGACCAAAAATACACCCTACTTCTGAGTAAGAGCAATATCAGAGGGAAACACCTCGGGAGCAACATGATAGCAATATTAATTTACGTATATTTTACAGCAAAGAACCTGGTATCCTAAAAATCCGTGCTGGTGAATGGGACACTCAGACTAAGAACGAACTTTACCCTCACCAAGACCGTGGAGTATCTCACGTGGTGATTCACCAAGAATACTACGCAGGAGCTCTGTATAATGACGTGGCATTACTTAAGTTACAAGCACCTATTGACCCTGCAGATAATGTTGATGTCGTATGTCTACCTGAGCAAGGACAGATCTTTGATCATAGCCGTTGTTTTGCTAGTGGTTGGGGAAAGAATGTCTTTGGTGAGTACTACACCATTCATGTACAGTCCACGCCACCTAAGGATGCGACCAATAAGAGAACATCTAAAAACTCTTTATTTAGTTAACATTAACATTACCCCACCTTGAGCGCTTGAGTGTCTATTGGATCGTGGCTCGATTTCGATTAATCGCAAACATCCTTAGGTGGCACGGATTGTATGGTATGGTTTGGGTTTAACATCCTATATTTTATAAAATTATTTAATTTTACGCCGCTGGTTTACTACTAGTATTAGAATTAATATAGGTTATAATTTTAGTAGTATTTTTTTTTTTTTTTTTTTTTTTTTAAGCTTAGCACTCTGAGGTATAATATAAATTTAAAGCATACATGATAATCAGTTAATGTGTGTGAGATAGAGAGAGAGAGAGAGAGAGAGAGAGAGAGAGAGAGAGAGAGAGAGAGAGAGAGAGAGAGAGAGAGAGAGAGAGAGATTTAAGCGTTCAAAACAGCGCGCGTAACTATGAATTATAAATATAGTATAACCATTATTATTTATTAATAATAAATTAGAAGTTGCTACATGGCATCAGGATAACTATTTCAGATCTAATGGACCACTTGCAATGAACAGTTTTTATATATAATTGTCGCAATGAATGATAACGATTCCTCCATAAGAAATGCATTAAGAGTAGTTCGTCTATTTCAAGTGGTCTAAATAACTAATTCCGAACTATAATTTTATTTATTATTGTTCAGATCGTCTTAAAGCCAATATAGATGTAAATCATTTCTAAATCTTTTAGTATTATGATTATTACTTTTTTTAAATAAACATTTTACAATTCTTATATTTTATAACACTTTTTTGGTCAATATTTTTTCTGCTTTTTTCACAACATCGAAGTGAAATCTCAAATCAATCTCTCTTTATATACAATAAAATTATCAATTAAATTTTTGTTATCTTTGTCCCCAGGCAAGGAAGGACAGTACCAGGTTATTTTGAAGAAGGTAGATCTTCCCGTAGTCCCCAGAGAGCCTTGTATTAAGGCTTTACGTAAGACCAGATTGGGACAACATTTCCGTCTTCACCAGAGTTTCATGTGTGCTGGAGGAGAGGCTGGTAGAGACACTTGCAAGGTAACAAGAATCTTATACGATCACTTGTATTTTCAATTTTAATTTCATCCCATAAAGATTTTTTTTTTTTTTTTTTTTTTTTTTTTTTTGACTCGATTTTTTTTTTTTTTTTTTTTTTTTTTTTTTTTTTTAGCATAAGTTTATATTTTCCTTCAGTAGCATGTGTACCAAATTTCAAATCGATTTATCCATCTGTTATGTGGGAAAAAAATAGCATGGTGAGCATAGGGTGTTCTATATTCCCGCATGCTATATTTTTCCCACATAACCGATGGACAAATCGATTTTAAATTTGGTATACGATACGTGATACCATATAATAAAGAATACTAAAGGAATACTAACTTATGATAAATTAAAAAAAAAAATCATTAAAGTAAAAAAAAAAAAAAAAAAAATCGTTTGAGATGAATTCTTAAATATTAATTATGTAACTTGTAATTATTCTCTACTAATTCCTCATATACTTTCAACAGGGAGACGGAGGAAGCCCCCTGGTTTGCCCAATGAGAGATCGTCCCGGACATTATGCCCAAGTCGGTGTTGTTGCCTGGGGTATTGGATGTGGAGAGAACGGTACTCCTGGAGTCTACGCTAATGTAGCCATGTTTAGAAACTGGATCGACCAACAAATGAGACATATTGGACTGGATTCAAGTGCATACCATTATTAAAATATATATTTTTTTTAAACTAAATATTACAATGTAATACTGCTTTGAACTATACTGCTCCTCAAAATAAGGCATTTTCTTCACTATAGACCCCTTGCGCTTTGGTGCCATGTTTGTGGTGCCTAATGCATTATCCAGCATAGGGGGAACATCATTTCTCCTAATTTTTCACATTAAACGAGTTTATTTCAACTGAACGAATATTTCTCATATTCTTTGAGCTTATTAGGAGCTAGAAATAAGGCTTTGATTAAGGTTTGAAGCTTCTTTTGCTATTAAAACAATAAAAACGTCGTTTTTCCTTTGCTGGCCTATGTATTCCTGACCAACAAAATATCGGTTCTTAAATATGAGTGCAATTAGTTTATACAATATAAATTTACTCTAGTAGCTTAATTATGGACATATAAAATGTAATCATAACACTCTAAAAATTGGTGCATTACTGTAGTTATACGAATTCTTACTTATTTAAGATAACCACTTTTAAGTTATTATGAGTATATAGCTAAAAAAAAATTCATTTTAGTAAGGTATTAAAAATAGCTAATTTAAGATGTTTTACGTTTTTTAAAGCTATTGTTAATAATTTGCTAAAATACATTATTTTAGCTACTCATAATAACTTAAAAGTGTATATCTTAAATGGGATTCGTAGCTAAAGTAATACACCAATTGTTAGAGTGAAAATGTATGTCTTCAATTCATAACTTAATAAAATTGTATATGCAGTTAGAAATAAATAATATAACTATAAAGCAGTTTCAGCAGCCTATTTCCATTGTAGTGTTTGTGTCTTATTGAAATTCAAAAGACAAGAAAACAACTTTTAGTTATGGACACATTAAAAAAAATAATAATAATGCAGTTCGTTTCATTGAAATACAGTAAATTTAAAAGACACATTTTTTCTCGTGTTTTATATACCGTTCTATTTACATGATTGCAAGATTTCAGTGTTTTAAAAATTTCAAGATTGATGGTTATAATATTAATTTTTACATCTATATTTATATTAAATTTTATATACCAGCTTATTACAAAAGTTTTGTTTTATTCATAGGTTCGCGTCCTCAACAGAATTCAAACATTGCTCCCGTTGCTCCCGTTGCTTCCGTTGCTCCCGTCACTCTTTTTTTTACGTCATTTAAAAAATTATTAAACGTAAATTTTAAATTTTAAGTAACCCATGTGACCATCAGATATAATAAGAAATCATATACGTGCTTAAATTTCAATGATTTGTGTGTAATCAATTTTTATAACACCTCCCCACTTTTTTTTAACATATTAAGGTAGTAGGGTACCGACCTTATATTTCAACAACTAGAAATGTTTTGGGTCCAAATTTAATGTCACTGTGTAGCTAAGGGTTACACCTAGCCGAGATAACAATTTCATGGTGTTTGACCGTCCCGAAAAAAAAATTATTGAAATAAACATTGGGCCTTTTGGGCTTGAAATTTCAAAAAATCATATAAAATTAATTTGCACGGTGACCCCTTAAAATTTTTATATATTTGAAATTGTCTCAAGCTGAAGTATCATTGTGCAATATTTCAGATTTTTTTGACGAGAAAAGTTTGAATCTAATGGCCGACGTCAGTACCATACTCCCTTAAGTATTTTAAAAATAATTATTATTTTCTTGCCCTAGTTATTTAATAAAAATTGATAAACAAAAAAATTAACTACTCAATTTTACTATTATACACTTTTTAACTTCAAAAACACGAATATGTATATCGACATATTAGTATAGAATTATCTTTTTTCTTCAAATATACTGAACGCTTGAAATAACAGAATTAAAATGTCAATTTTCATTTTTTTTAATACCTTTATTTATTTTATTTAAAAGAAATATATATGTTCGATTTTATATCAATATATATGCGTTAGAATCATATTTACAATTTTTATGAATTTAACTTTCAATTCACTCTGTGACAATATTATGTAAGAATAATTATAATTTGTTTTACGGAAATATATCAAAAAATAAGTTGTACTTAAAAATAAACAATAATAAAATGTGATGATTAGAGAACAATAAAAATGATTTTATAAATAAAATATTTGGTTTGACTTTTATTTTATTTATTATATCTGTACGTATACTGTACCTTTTTTTTTTATTATTATTTTTTTTTATTTTTTTTTTACATTTTATGCTCACCTTTTTTGTTAATTAATTAATAATAAAAGCCATAGACCACATAAAACTACACGAGCTTTTTAATGAATAAACACGAAATGAGATCTTCAAAACTGATGACAATTTTTACCAGAATTTTAATGTAGCCCCTCGAGAGAGCGTAAAAATATACTGTAGAGTATTTATTTATTTATTTTCAATTTTTTTTTTATTAACTGTATGCAATTAGCGTGAAAATTCATGTTTATGGCGTCAGAAACATGCAAAAATTAGTATGTAAATATTGTTTGGGTTGCATAAATCGAATTTTTTGATTACTGCTACGAGGCTACTGTTGGGTTTTGAGACAAACTAAAGTTATTTATGTAAGTCCCATTAAGTGTTTTGCGATATAAATGTTTATGTTTTTCTGTGGTCTATTCCTTAACTATTATTCCATTTTTAAGGTGCATTTACATAATCATTTATTTGTTTTAACTTGCGAGACAAATTATTTTGCTGAACAACGTTACAAAAAAAAATAGTAATAATACATCTTTATATATTTTATAAATATAAGGAAAAACGAGACTGCAGAACAAATTTGGCTACACTATGCTAAACTGCAAAGTTACTCTTTATTGAAGCAGTAAACTTCTTATAAAAAAGTAAAAAAAAAAAAAAGCGTACTCTGTATCGTAAAAGAAGACATTATCCTGGAACGATAGATATTCGCAAATTTTGACTTCATTAGTACTTTAAATCAATTTTTGAAAAACGCAAAAAGACTTTACAGTCAGTAATATTTTCCTATGCCTACATGCATAAGTTGCCACCCGTGACGTCATTTTTCAATTTTCAAAAATTAATTTAAAATACTTAAAATGAACTCAAAAAATCAGAAAATCGCGTATCATTCAAACCAGTACAATATCTTCTTTTAAAAAATTAAATAAAATTACCCCCTAAAATTTTTACTCATAATATTCTTAAAAATTAAATATAATGCTGTAAAAGTGATATAAATATATTTTAAAATAAAATTTATTATTTTTTCATAAAAAAACTATAAACTTTGCTTTTCCGTGAGACCTTGTATAGGACCTATAAATCAATGGTCATAAGCAAATCAATATTGATTGAGAGAATTCATTATATATATATTTTTTTAATAATTATATTATAAATTAAATACCATAAAAATTTCAGTTTTTACTTATTTATTCAATTTGAAAAACTAATTTTCATATAATATTTGGTTCAATTTTATAAATTATAGTAATTACCATGAGATAGCCTAAATATTTTACATGCGTTTAATGTTTATTACTATACATTATTGAAGGTAATAAGTAAGTATTTGCAACTACAAAGAAAATAATATGCAAGTAATGCTGGATACATGTACTATCATTAAATGTAATGATAATTACCGCAGTACTCAATTTTGGGTATAATGATCATGATATTTTTTTATTTTATAGTGAACATGTGTGATTGCGCATTAATATTTCTACTTAAATTTGCTATAATAAATGGTAATTATAATTGAAGGACTGGTTTACACAATACATTATTTTAAATTTGATAAATTTTATTTTATACAATTTTTAAATTAAAATATTAAATTCAATAGCAAATATACAAATGTTCATAGAACGAAAATGTAAAAAAAAAAAAAAAAAAAAAAAAAAGTGGGATGACTTTGGTCAAATTTACAGAAAAACTATGTATTCCCAAACTAAATCTCATAGAAATGTGAAACAAAAACTAAAAGATAGTGCAAAATTCGATTTTTACTTTGCAGTTATTTTATCATATTTCTCTATCTATTTATCAATGTTTCTGTTTCTCTATTAATAATATTTTCTCTACCATGTTTTGCTCTATCTATGAACTTTACTTATAGACCTCTTGCGCATCCTTGCGCTTTGTCGACATGTTTGTGTGTGGTGCCTAATGCATTGTCCAGAACAGGAGCAATGTCATTTTCCTTCATTTATCACATAAATTAAAGTTTATTTTGACTGTACGCATTTTTAACATATTCTTCTAGCTTATTAGGACCTAGAAATAAGGCTTGGATTGAGTTTTGAAGCTTAGTTTGCTATTTAAAAAAAAAAAAAACTAATAAAAAAATATATAAATGACGTTTTTCCTATGCTGGTCTGTGTATTCTTGACCAACAAAATGGCCAAAAATATGAGTGGAACCGGTCCATATAGGGAGTAAATAATTTTTTAAGATTTGGCAAAAGTCAACCCAATTGACAGAATTGTGCATGGAAATTTTCTATGAAATTTGTTTCATAATTATATGAGAAAATAATAGATAAATAAATAAAATAAAATAAAAGTTACATAAAAATAAGACGTTGTACTCCTGATTTCTTCCAATAAAGTTGTAAATTTTTAAAACCATTTAATTTCAACACAATGAAATTTATTGCATTAAGTGTAAATAATACATTAATATTAACTATAAAGTGAAAGCAGTTTCATGCAAGCAAGACATAAAAAGTTTACTCACATTAAAAGGTATGGCCCCAGCCAATGAATACACTAGAGATATTGTAAGTAGTCCTATGAAAGCTGCTAATAAACATAATGCACTTAAAACCCAACGTCGGTTCCATCGAAATTTGTGACCAACACCAATCAGCCCTGGAACATGGAAAATATATACACACAAAATTAATAAGTAAACGTGGGGAAGAAAAAAAAAAAAACAACATTATTTACATACAGAAATTTGAACAGATTATTTTATCCTAGATGTTACTAGGATTGACGTGAGTGAGCTGTAGATTTATTATTGCGTATTTATTTTTATCTGTGTCAGTTTAAACAATATTATAATTTTTATATAAGCAAAGATTCTAAATAAATAAATAAGCATTATGTATGATTTAAAGTAGATTAATTAATTGATTTTTTTTTTTTTTTTTTTTTTTTTTTTTTTTTGCTATATTGTGTAATTATTGTGCTACACCAATTCCAGTCAAGACATTGTCTTATCAACAGGTAAGGACTTTCCAATTAATGGAAAAGCACACACGGGCAGACCACGGCCTTAGTACACAGCCCGGCATTTGCCATGACAGCCTATTGAGAAACCGTGAAAACATCTAGGCAGCTGGTCAGTGCAATCACATCGATCATGCACCTCCCGAATGCTCTGCGTTATCATGGAATGCATAATTATGTAACCATCAAAGTTTAGTGGTAAACATGTATCATGTGACGTGGTGTGCTCTCACACTTCACGTACGCACTCGGCAGTGGCTCCGAACCTATACTCGGTGATGAGTAAACAGTTTCTCTCTCTCTCTCTCTCTCTCTCTCTCTCTCTCTCTCTCTCTCTCTCTCTCTCTCTCTCTCTCTCTCTCTCTCTCTCTCTCTCTCTCTCTCTCTCTCTCTTACTATTATTATCATTATTGAAACTGCCTTTCCCATGAAAAGTGTTGATTCTTTATTTACGTTACATAATATATATAAGGGGATGATATTTTATTTTCAACCAATAAAGTAAAAGGTCGCTTAGAAATAATAAAAAAAAAAAATGTACCAAAATAAATACTTCAAAAACATCAAATAATTTTTATTATTTGTTATCTTAAATTGTTATCAATATAAATTTGTTATAATCTGAAAGTCACGTGATCCAAGTCATGGCACGAGAGATTAAAATCGTGAAATAGGTTATGATCCTCATTGCTTTTTTAATTATAAAACATTAAAAACTATACATAATTTGTATACATAAATACGAGTCCTCTACAGAACAACAATTATAGTACTTTCATTTATACGATAAAAACTAACAATAAATATAATAATTAATAAAAAAATAATAATAAAATAGTCACATGCAACTTTTTTATAAATTTAACTTTTTTTTTTTTTTTTTTTTTTTTTTTTTTTTCAATGTAAAATCTTGGCACGAACACTTAAAAACTTTATGGTGAGACCATGTATCGTTTAATTTGAGTTTGAATCTAATTTTTTAGTGATATTCTAAACATATCTTTACAAAAAAAAAAAAAAAAAGTGTATAATACTATTATATATAATAAACAAAACAAAAAATGTTGAAATTCTATTTATTTGTTCTCCCCCCCCCCCCCTAAATTCATGATATTTTTAATATTACTTATATAATGAAGCTATATAATTAACTAATGTTTTCAAATTTATGTTTAAAGTGTTTGAGTTTGGGTAACAATTACTTCAAATGATAATATGATATTATTTATTTTCATGTACGAGTACAGCTCTCGCCAAAAGTTTAAGAACAGGGCAGCGGCGGCCGCTGCGTGCGTTTTCTCATAAAGATAACATAGTGTGATTGCGGGTTGCCTATACAAATAGTTCTCAAACTTATGGCCAGAGCTGTACAGTACATTCAAAAATAATGTTTCAAAAAGTATATAGCTGCAGTAAATTCATCAAAAAAAAAAAAAAAAAAAAAAAAGAAAGAAAGAGAGAAAGAAAGAAAAAAAAAAGCTGACTTTTAATTTATAAGTGTTGCAAGTGTCACAAGAAATTATATAGTTCAAAATTAACCAACATAAATACTATAAAGTATATATTTTGATATGAAAATAAGTATTTACATATTACAACAACAACAAGTGTACCTAATTATGCTATATTATGACTTTATGATCAATAAAATATGGAATATTCATGTGGTTTTATATAAATTAATTTTAAAAAAACAAATAGTTAAATCTTACGAATTTCCTCTGAATCAGCACAGTAAACAGCTTCTGTTTCTTCATACATGTTTTATTATTTCAATAAAATCAATCAAGTTAAATAATAATCAATCATTTATACATCACACATGGTAGACATCTGAATAAACATTATATATTTTAACAAAAATCAATAATAAAAAACTTTACTATATTATAGCTTATCATGAGCACAAATAATGTATAAAAATTTTATGTTATCAGAGCGATATAAAATAAAAATCATGTGACTACGTGATTATGATCTATCATCCTAACTCGGGGATATGATTTATTGCTTTGAAATGCAAACCAAAAAAATAAAATAAGTATATTTAATTAATTAATAGTTAAATGAACCAAATTTTTATGGGTTACGTAATATTTATTTCAAGCAATAGTAGTCGTCTATGAAGTGCGGAAATGAAAATGCAAAAGCCGAAAAATAATAATAATATTCAAAATACCAAAAAAAAAAAAAAAAAAGCAATTCGTTTTTTTTTTTTTTTTTTTTAGTATAAAATTATGCGCGCTATGGATTTTTATATAGCTTTTTTCAAAAATCGTCAAAGAAAAAGAAAAAGTTAGTTTTTGAGGAAAAATATCGGCAAAGATTTAAAAGTCACGTTTTTTTTTTTCACCCCCTAAAAAGATAAAAATCATAAGGGTTGTTAATGATATGGGCACGGGGCCGCATGGGGAAAAAACTTGCATATATTTCTTATCTTTGGGTGGTGGTTTTATCGAAATAGCCTAAAAATTAACAAAAATATTCCATTTTATTTGATATCAACATTACGATACACCATGTATTGATAATTATGATATAAATTACGTAATTTTATTTCTCCTAGTGGTTTAGGCTTATATTGACAAACTTTCCCATGGTAAAGTGTATAGGATCAAGAGTGCGGATATATCTACAAAATTTTAATCTGAATCGCACATACTAACCCACAATAATAAAATACGTTTTTTTTTTTTTTTTTTCTTGAATAACTTTTATATAAAATAATAAAGACATGGATTACGTGACAGTTTTGAGCATTATGCACCTTTAAAAAAATAAGACTTGCGTGTTAAATATTTCAAAGATAAAAAAAAAATCTAAATAGCTTTTTTCAGATCTTTATCTTGATTTTTATCTTGATAATGCGTTTGTTACGTTTTTATATACAAAATATTCTGTACAGTACGTGCATTTTTTTTTTTTTTTTTTTTTTGCAATATATAATGACGCAATTAAAAATGACCTTTCATTAACACACATAATAGTGACAAAATCAATAATCAATAAAAATTTATGAATATACAATCTAATAAAAAATATATATTATGTATACAAGTTCCTAGTATTTATTATTATTATTCGTCTACATTTTAACTGATTGAATTTAATAATCATCGATAATTAGAAACAATATATTTTTTTTTTCAAAGAGAGTTAAATATTTGACCACATGTCTGACCTATAATCATGACATGACACCCCCTCCCCCCTTTTGCAGGATCATTAATTTATTATTATAATAATTTTTTTCAATGCTTTTTTGAATAAAGACACTATTATTATCTTCTTATGGGTCGATTATGTATGCAATTTACTATTAATAGTAATTTTTTTTTTTTTTTTTTTTTTTTTTTTTTTTTTTTTGGAAATTTAAGTTATGAACACCATGAAATTGAACACCATGTGTGTTTATTGAATAAAATGAAATACGGGTCGATTCAATACCAAGTAAAGATGACTTTTATTATTCTTATGATTTTGTTTTACTATACGGCCCTTCTCATTTAAATTCAAAACTTCTATATTTCGTGACGTTGGACGCTTCTTCAGGTTTGAAGATGCATCCATCGCCGGACGCGAAACGTCGTCAAAATAGCAAGGAGAAGAACAACACTCGCAACGGTTATCCCGCAAGGGTCAATGAGACGAACAAGCATTAACTCACATAAATCGAACCGTGAAAGTCTACATCAATACTTCTTTATTTCATTCATTTCTTCAGTCATATACGCGCATTTCATATGACTAATATGTCATTCATATAAGGACATATTATCCTTCAATTGATTAATTATTATGAAATATTCAAAATACATCCTAAAAAAGAAAAAAAAATGGATGTAGAAGTATATTTAAATTATGAAATATTAAAAATTAAACTCCCACTTTGAAACTTCTAAAACATATTTCTCTATGAATGTCTGAGCTGCGCACAGGTAGGGCCTTCTGTCCGTGGGCTTTCTATCTGTATAATGTCTGGATGCACTTTTTGTATTGTGTATATTTTTTTAACCCCAATACACAGAAATATATTGAAAAAAAATGTAACACAATGCAATGCAATTGCGGTAATTGATATTCTGAAGAAAAAACAAATCCTAAAAAGCACTCATGATTATATCAGAGAATATTTTATTATTACAGTACTTTATTTATATATCAACTATATAAACTTATTATTATTTTTTTTTTATTATTCCTTAAAATACGACCTTCGTTTCTTTTCTTCTTTTGAGAATTACTGTCCCCTATTTTTATTGTACTATATATAGACTCAATTAAATAACAATAAAAAGACTCGAGTTTTTTTATAACAAGGGGACATTTATATAATGAATAAAGTATTTCAAAAGAAAGAAAAAAAATAGTTGCATTGATTTTAATATCTACGAAGAAATAAAGATTAAGAATAATGATAATGTCTTTTCAAAATGTTTTTCTTGTCCTTTTTTTTTTTTTTTTTTTTTTCTTTTTTTTTTTTTTTTTTTCATGTCTTTGGAATAAGCTCAAGGATTAAAACAAAAATAAATAAAGCTCTTATATATGATTTGTTTCGTATTATGTTCCGTTTTTTTTTTAATCACATTATATAATGTATCATGTTATCCAAAAAAATCATATAGATCAGTGATTTAAATAGTTCACATTTATCTACATCGAATACGATCGCGATCTGGATAACAGAGTTTATATCCACATTCAAAATCCAGATACACTCTGGACAAAACAAGGTCGTTCCCACCAAAAGCTGTATCCGCGATGCTAAACCAATCAGAGAGCGTGTTATAAACCTACTAGCCAATCACAGTTGGCATTACATTGTTATAATTACACTGTATGTTGTAATTACAATACTGCTCGAACTAAGTATTGGGGATGTTCGTAAGCCGTGTTCTCTCTTGCTCCAAAAAAATACGCAGTTAGTTCTAATTTAAAAAGAATTTTTTAGGTGATCGTCATTTTTTCGTGATTTAAAGCAAAAAAAAAAAAAAAAAAAAAAAAAAAAAAGTATTCTATAATTTGAATTGTATACTTACACTTAAAAAACCTAGGTGATGTGGTTGTAGTTTCAGGTCTCACAGTTTCTGCAGGTGGTATTGAAGCTGGAGTGTGTGAAGTGCTCACGGGAGGTAACGTAGAGGAAACTCCACCTTGCAATCAAAAACATCAACAGTTAATTAACTTATTTTTTTTTTCCTTATGCATAATATATCGCAGTTAGCAAATACGTAAAGAAAAAAAGTATGTACTAATCGAGTTTTTATTATTTCTTCAAGACTAAAATATTATAATAAATCATATTAAAAGGTGTAAAACACCTTGAAAAAAAGTATAATATATCCTAACATACCTAAATATTAGTGTTGATTTCACCGGAAGTCATTGATTTCTATGTAATTTATTTTCCATTCACGGAATGGTAGATGCAGATTTATGACAGTTCAGTTGTTCCACGCGCGTGAAAACAAGCGAGCAGTGACGCATCTGTCATTATCATGAAGGGAAAATAAATTAGAAATCAATGACTCCGACGAAATCAATTACTTTGATGTTTGGATATTAGACAATTTTTTAGTTCACGGTGTTATCTATGCGTTTTAAGTTACATGTTAATACATAGCTTGTATATAGTTGTAAAAATTATCGATACGAATTTAGAGCGACATTATTAATTGAAGAGATGTTACTATTATAACGATGTTCGTAAACCCTGTTTTTCATGCCCCAAACAAACAAACAAAAAATCATACCTAGAATGCTTTTTAAATGAAATTGCGCATTTTTTGGAGCAAAAGGGAACAGTGTTTACAGCCATCCAAGGTCCATATAATAAAGAGGTTGAGCGCAGCACAAAAATCGTGCATTCGATTTCATTTTGCAATGGATTGTACTTGGTTCTAAGCCAATACGATGCCGTTCACCAGTTACGTCACTGATAAGGTGAACAAAATTTCAAGTGGTGATATGACGTCATTGATGAATTTCTTTAAGCTACGCGACCTTGGCCAAAACTTTTCCCGGGGCATATAACCTCTTATATATGGACCTTGCAAAGAAACTATAATATTTGTTTATTTAAATATAATTCTTGAAGAGATTGCTATAGGTAAAAGTGTACGTGATATGGAAATCGCTTGCCTACCTGAAATTATTTTATCAATGAATAAAATATTACTAATTTGCAATGTAATAAATATTTATCTATTTATTCCTTCTTCTCTTCCTCAAAGGTGCTAAAAATAATGTGCATTATATTTTTTTTTTTTAAAGTACACATAATTTTATGTTACATTATATAATAATTTTATTATTTATTTTATTATTCATATAATAATGTTATAATTTATCCACTTAGCAAAACTAATTTTTAAAATCAAAGTTTCATAATCAGAGAGAAATCACTCAAGCCATTAAAATATTATGCCAGCACTAACTTTCATAAAATTTAAAACAATAAAAAATTACAGATTTTTTTTTTTAATATTATTATTATTAGCCAATTATTATTATTGGCAATACAGGCAGTTCATGGTAAGAAAGAGCTTAGAATTTAAAATTATAAGACATATATATTTAAAAAGGTTTTATAATATATATATTATTTAAATAAAAATAATAAGAAATTTTATAAATAAAACTATTAAAAGAATTAATTTTGTCTTTATTTTATTTTATTATTATTTTCATTTTTTGCACAATAATTTAACCTTTACTTTTAATAATTTAACTATATATAGAATTGTCAGAATACATATCTATAAAATAATTCTTTGATATTTAAATTTGTATCCATATCATCAAATAAAACTCAAAATTAAATCTAATAAATCTAAAAAAAAAATAATAATAAAAAAAATAATAATAAATGAAACTGTACAAAGTATAAAAAATTTCAATCTGAACTGATTTTTAAATCATTCTTCCTGAAACAGCCTTCATTTATTATCATATTTATTTACAATTTTTCTGAATATTTTACTAATTTTGTATAATGAAACTCCAGATAAAATTGCATACAAATAATTATGCAGATTGCTTGATTACAATACGATTATTATCCATATAATATTTTCAAAATATAACATTATCCACACTACCAGCACTAAGGTATGCTGTGTGAGCAATGGACAAATATAGAAAAATGACACTTTTTACCAGTTAAAAAATACTTAAAAATATTTTTGAGAGTATTTGATGCTGTTTACAGGTTAAGGATAGCTAGCTTGTATCTCAAAATTTAAAAAGAAAATTTTATAATGCCATTTGAAAGTTAATTGTAACAGCTACCTATGATAAAATTTTCAGAACCCTTGACCATAAGATAAGAGGGAAAATAAGTATTGAAGTTAACATGGGCACTTATGGGACTACATACATACATACATACATATCATGACGCTATTAATCCCTTTCGGGGTAAGCCAACAACACAGATGTTTTATCCTGACCCAGTGATAGACCTCCACAACTTCCTATCCTGACATACTTCACTTGCTTCCGCCAGTCTCATACCTTGTTTCATATGGGACTAACAATTTAAAAAATCATAATTTAAAATATAGCCTGGTGACCCCCAAATTTTTTTACATTTTTAAAGATGTACTAATATACTGTGCAAAATTTCGGATTTTCTTTTTTTACAATTTTTTAGTCAAATCTCGCAGTACCTGATTTCCCACCTTAAATTAGTTTTTCAAGTATGTAAGGAAAATAATAATTACAAAAAAAAAAAAAAAAAAAAAAAAAAAAAAAAAAAAAAAATCTAAATTTTCAAAAGAAAATGATCAAAGACCACATTTTGTTCTATGCTGAGCAATGTTATTCATTGCTCCAGTATGGTATCATGCGCATACACCCTATACCAAACATAAAAAATACTCATGTAAATACACTGTTATTTCATAAACACCCTCGTTTTTAAATTTTGTTAATAAAAATTCATACCTTCCATAATATCTCCCCAGCATGAAGTATAAACAGGCACTTGTAATGTTTCACTATTGTATCATTGTGAGTATGTCTAAAACTTTTCAATGTAGAGTAAAATCACACTTCCCCTCTTTCCCTTTTAGTTTCACCCTCCCCTAACTTTACTACACTATAAAAATTGATTGTTTCTTTTACACTGGTCAAATTATTCATAATTATTATAAAAAAATTTTTGCATATAAAATTTGTAATTAAAATATATAATCATATAATAATAATAGTATTTAGGAAAAGGAAAGATACCATCGCGGTATGGACAAACATGTGACGTTAAAATTTGATAGGGAGAAACCAAATGAGAGTTGGCGCCAGGCAGCAGCGTCAACTGAAAATGTCAAATGGTGATAATAATAATAGTAATATATAATAAGTATCATCTCCTCACATGTACTAAGCAAGACACGTTTTCTGTACAGAAGACAAGCAGTTTTACCTATGGGAGCACTCACAGTGCAAACTACAGTCTCTAATAAAGTGGAGTATAATCTCCAAATATCTATCACATCATTCATCAAACCATTATATAGGGTGTGTATGCATGACGTCATTCTGAGTGCTTTTCGATGCTTTTCTTAAGCAATGAATAACATTGCTCAGCATAGAACAAACGTAGTTTTTTGCTATTTTCTTTGGTAAATTACCTCTTTTTTTTTATTATTTTTCTTGCATACTTGAGGTACTAATTCAACCTGTTAACAGCATCAATGCTCTCAAAAAAATTGTGAAGTATTTTTAAACTGGCAAAATGTGCCATTTTTCTATACTGGCCAATGTTATTTAGTACTCACTTATGACGTCGACTTTAACATTAAAAAGAATAATGACCAAAAAAATAGCTAATTTACCAAAGAAAATAGCCAAAAACTACGTTCGTCCTAAGCTGAGCAATGTTATTCATTGCTCAAGAAGAGCATCGAAAAGCACTCAGAATGATGTCATGCATACACAGTACACACCCTATATTTAATCTCTTTGGATAGGATATTAGTATGTGAAATCCTTTTTCCATGCAGACTATAATTGCAGGTTAGCACAGATACTCTCTCCTATGCATCATTATATAAATATACTGAAACGCACCGCTTTGCTTAGCGTTTTATTAGGGTTAGTTTGAAGTAGCCGGATTATTATTTGGCCTGCTAATACTACAGCATAACTCACAGGGGCAACTACATTATGCAGTTTGTAGAATTGTGTTTTGGTAAATGAATTATAATAAACATCGCAAATGATACACGATATCATTTTGTAAGTGAGTGCATGTGAGTTGCTGTGCAACTCATATTATATATTATGCTACACGTGCATCCGCGTTACTTCATTTGTATAATAGTATAACCCGCTACGGCGCATGCAGCAAAGATTGATATTATAGTGCACGCGTATTTGCGTATGGATGGCTATTTCTTTATATTGCATATTCACCACTGAAATAGTATTTTGCTATAGTTTTGCAAGTTTAAAGTCACATTACTGCTTACATGTCAATTTATGTCAAAGGCCGTTCAATGTTGTAAGAATTCAGTGGAGTTAATTATTCCTACCACTAAGGATAGACAAACTGCCCTTGCGCTTAGGTGTACTCTCCTTCGCTCAGGAAAAAAGCGAGGTGTGGAATTACATGAACGAGGTACAAAACTTCACTCTCCTAGCCACCGGCAACGGTGGCTTGTCTTTATGACCGAGAGGGGCTTCCTATGGGGCAAGCCAGGCCTGTGCGCCTAGATAAGCTAGCATGGTGCTAGCTTCAATCTAAAGCGTTTAATTAGCGTTCTTTATATACGTGCACGCCTGTGCGTGATGGGCAGCAACAGAGCTAAAGCAATACAACTTACCGCGCCGACCGGCGCGCGTTAGCAGTTTATTTGCTAGATGGTATCCATATACATCTTGTGGTATATATATATTATATATGATTGAATATGCAAATTGTCTATCATGGAATTGTGATGTAAGAGAATTTAAGGCAAAAACAATAAAAACGGGAACTTCGTGAACTGTAACCTTTCATTTGACTTTTCATTTGACTTTTATTTGGAGAAAGAGGAGGGAGTAAACCTGGTCCTATAGTTATTAATTTAGGCAGGTAATATGATAAAAATAGCACACTATACTAGACACCTAGCCATTTAATTGAAATCATACCAATATGTAGTGCTGCTATTATTTATAATACATACCATCATTTGATAAAATAGCTTGAGTATCTTCAGCTTGACGAGTGTTTTGTCCAAATCCTCCATACTTTGTTGACGACTGAAAAATATTTTAAAAGATATTTTAGTATGGTGTTCAGAGACGATTCATTTATTCAATTATGTACTTTTTAATAAATATATAACAATATATAGATATGACAGTTATGTATGGTACATACAGTATCAACATCTACATAAATACCAGTACACTTTTTTTTTTTAATTATGTATAGTGCAGTTGATCAATATACCAGTATTTTATTTGCCTTTAACCCACCCTGTATTTGAGACATTTATCAGAAGAAGAGAGTTGATAAGTCTGCGGACATCAACCTGTCATTTTATATAATACATACCCCGGTTTTTGATAATGTTAATTGGAAAAATCCAAATTTTTAAAATAGGCACATTTTTACTAGATTTGCAGTGCGCAATTTTCATCATAAAGCCATTAAAATCTATATTGAGACACCATACATTGTATACATACATACATAGATAATAATTTATAAATTATTATCTGTTAATAATTAACTCGATCTATGGTGAATTAAAGACAGTGCAATGAAAATCATCTCTTTCGAATATTTATTCTTACCATTTTAAACAATGTTTTGTTTGTTTGTTTGTTTGTTAGTTAATTTTAGCAATTTAATGCTATTTTATTAACACTTCATTAACACTGATTTATTTTGATGTTACACTTCACTTTCAATCATAGGGTATATAGTTTATAATAATGTAGGTTTATTATGGGCATATCACTCAAAAAAAGTCACTTTATATTTCACATTTAATTCTGAATTAAAAATGGAAAAAGAATTAAAATTGTTGACAAAAAAAAATATTATAATCACAAGAGAAGGCACAGTATATTTATACATAACACAAATTATATATACGGTTTATACAAACAACAACAAGTAAACAGCATGACGGCAACACAATTTGAGAACAACAGCTGTTCAAATTAAATTTACCGCTCTAACTGCGCTCGAAGTTTTAGCTGTTTTAGACAGGTTTTAGACACCTATGAGTTTACTTTAGAACTATCAATGAAATATTTTTAAGCAGGAAAAAGTTTGAAAGTTTATATTTATTGAGAGTTTGTAATTTAACGCCTATTTTACACGGGTAGTTTTAATGAAAGGGTTTAGCTTTCGTGTTACACCGTGTTATATAAGCAGTAAACTGACATTGAAAAGGAATTCGGCTCGACCGGGACTCGTCCGGGCTCGACCGGGCTCGTCCCGGTCGAGCCGAATTCCTTTTCAATGTCAGTTTACTGCTTATATAACACGGTGTAACACGAAAGCTAAACCCTTTTATATTTATTATTTTTTTTTTTTTCTTCAAGTAATAGTACATTGAAGTACCGTCGATACTTTCTGCATGACTTTCTGTAACATATTTATGTATGCGATTTCAAAAAAAAAAAAAAAAAAATGCCAATATCCCCAAATCCCCAATACCAATAATCAAATTGTAGTGTTGCCGCGTTGCCGCTTGCCGCCTTAACGCCCCCTCCCCCTATTGCAATCGCAGCTGATGTATGTGTACATAATACATAATACATTACACGGGAAGTATTTTTTTAATTCTTTTTTACATAATTATTCATGTATAAGCATATTACTTTGTGTTTCTGTTTCTTATTTCAGATGACAATAAATGCATCCCATAAACAGCGGGTGGTGACTGGTGAGAAATGTATACATACGACATACCACGTGAAATAATACAGTACAGTACAGAAACGCAAGAGTGATGTTATGGTGGGTGTCCATTTTATCATATCATGATTTTATAAAGGCAATAAGGCAATATATTTTTTTATAAATAGAATTGATACAGCACAGCTTCGGCAGCTTGTATATGCATACATATGTACAGTAAATTAAATAATAAATATATGTACTGTATAATATGAAAAGAATTTTAATAATAATCACGCACGCAGATACGCGCTTCATATTAATGTTTGTTTACGTTTTTTTTTTTTTTTTTTTTCAAATGTTGCTAAGGCTAACAGATTCAAATTATTCTGCCGGTTAACAGTTAAAAATATTCAATATTCATGAGAGCAACACATATGGTGACTGGATCTTACATTATGACCACTGCAGCAGAGGTATGGATTATTAATAAATCATTTAAACACCATATTAATTAAAAATATTTGTAATTAGATACTGAAATATATATTTAATTATTAATGTGTGTTAATAAATGTGTAAAAGTTGAGATTTTAAACTAAATATGTGCCAGTAAAAAGTACGTATGATGTACACATACACACTATTTTTTCAACACTTTTTTTATGGGTATATACTGTATGTCTAATAAAAAATATTCCTGTGTGTACTTTTTTTCAGACGCATATGGATCAGTTAGTAATAAGACATCTTGGTAAGACCAAGGATGAATTGATTGTACAGGAGTTGTCGTTCCTAAGTTCGTCTTACGGAGAGGTGTGTATCATACATATCATTACCAAAATGTATTACGTTCAACGTTTCTCATATGGAACTTAAACATAATTTTGTAATAATATGTATTTGATTAAAGGTTTTGTCAAGAGCAGAGCATGTGGCTAAAAGACTAGAAGAGCTAGACTGTTTTGAAAAAGTCCACATTTCTATCGACTCGAGTAAAGGAGCAGATGCCACTGCTCAAGGTTTGGAGGTAATAATTGAGCATTTTGAATAATTTGTTACAGATTTAACTGTCATAACTTTTACATTGTTGTGTAGGTTGTGCTGCAAGTAGAAGAAGTGCCATGGATACAACTTGGATTGACATGTTTAGAAGGAAACGAAGAGAATAATGGAGGATTGGCCATAAGAATGCCAAATATTCTTGGTAAAGCTGAAAAGGCTGAAATGTCTTGGATCTATAGCTTGCCATCAGGAAAACACAACTATGATGTAAAATTAACTAAGCCAATAGCTGTACGTGGAAATTCTGTGTGAGTACATATAATACAATCGTGTTTACATTGTCGGCTCGGAATAATGACAAAGGCTTTCCGAGCCAACAACATACCATCTGTTACTATTTAGGTATTAGGCCACCCTCTTGTTCATACAACTTTTTAACATGGTGTGCAGTTTAAGGTTCAATTTCAAGTTTCAAGTCAATTCTTTGGAGTTAATGGGAATTTGATAAAAGTGGATAAATGACAGAGCTTTGTTATTATATTTTCATTACTTTCATGAAATCGAAAGATACTTATTACCACAGTGTAATGTTATTGTCATAGGTTGCACCTCAATGTTTACAAGAGAGAATCGCAAGAGGGCAAATCTGCATCCCAACTTCTTGATAGCTCTGTGCCTGATTCAGCATACATCTGGAAGTCAAAAGGATTCAATACTGGTGTCTCCTTTGATTCCTGGCCAAATACCCGACCCACTCTAGCTTATGAGAACCAGTGGCATACTCAGACTTGCGTGGGAAAAGAGGTAATGTTTGTTTTTTATTGTATTGTTATTTATTTATTTTGTTATTTATTAGTTGTTTTTTATCTTATATCTTTGTGTATAGTGAAAAAAAATCCTTTGCTTTTTATTTGAGTTATTAGAGTGACATATTTAACGTCTTGGATGTTTTTATGTTGTTGACACAGTAATATTATAATTTGTTTTTCCTCTTCTGATATTTTTAATCAACTTAAATTATTGCTATTTTTATATGGACATTTTATTCAATCCAATGTAGATTTCTAAATAATTGGTGTAATATGTTACAGGAAGAAATTCTGACTATGTCTTAATTTTCAATAATAACGAAAAGGATAGAATTACCAGCAAGGGTCTTACCACAGTATAAGTTCTATGGAGAGGTCGAAGTCCTGCGTGATACAGTATTTTGTTATAAAAAATGTTTAATTATTAGGAAAGGTTAAAACCATTTCGGTTTGAATTGATAATCAAAGAATAGGATAGGAAAAACCAACAAGCGCCTTACCCTGATGAGGTCTGTAGCTTGGTGAAAATCTTGATGGCACAGGTTACACAAATATTTACGAGTTAACTAAGACGTTTTGAGGGAAACAGCCCTCTTCTACTACACTCTAAGCAACTGAAGAAGAGGGCTGTTGCCCTCGAAACGTCTTAGTTAACTTGTAAATATTTGTGTAACCTATGCCATCAAGATCTTCACCAAGCTACGGACCTCATCGTGGTAAGGCGCTTGTTGGTTTCTCCTATCCTTTTCTTTGACTATCAATTCAAACTAAAATGGTTTCAACCTTTCCTAATTAATTACATTTTTTATAACAAAATACTGTGCCACTCGAGACTTTGACCTCTCCATAGAACTTCTATTGTGGTAAGGTCTTTGCTGGTAATTTTATCCTTTTCTTTATTATTCATCCTAACCGCGATGTTTTTTTTTCCTTAAATTGATCATGTCTTAATTTTACATAAATACATATTTTTTATTATTAAAATAATAATAATGTTAGTGTAGCTAATATTGTGGCATCAAGGGAGTAAAATATAACAGATAATCTTGTGTTTAGGTACCTAATATCCTACAGGACCAATGTGGCTACACAACCAAGTCATCTGTGCTGCACCAAGTGGATTGGCAGGATTGCAAGCCTCACGCTCCAGCCATGCCTGCTCATGGAGCAAAACTTAGGATGACAAATGAATTTGCTGGTATGGGTGGAGATATTGGATTTTTTAAGAATGAAATACACGCAGAGAAAGCTGCACCTCTTCTCAAGAATCTGGTAATTTAACTAGTCTCTCTCACTCTTTCTCCATTTTTCCCAAATTTAATTAAATACCATTATTTTAGATTCAAAAACTACACTTTTTTTTTTTTTTTTTTTTTTTTTTTTTTGTCTTAATTTGAACCTTTATATATATATAATTATATATTTTTTATTGCTTTATGATAAATTTGAAAGAAAATGTTTTGGAGAAACCAGCACGTACCTGACTTGGTTAGACCACTTGTATCTACAAAAGCAGCAAATTTGCTACAAAAGCAGCAAATTTGAAATTCCTATCTTTCTGTAAATTATTTTGAACTTTGCTACTTTTGTAGATACATGCCCTAACCTGATGACATAGTGAAGATAGTCCTATAGTTTAAAGAAAATCTTGGTAGTACACAGATAAAAACGTAGCACATTGGATATGTATATATTTTTATTAATGAACTGATATGAATGAAGAGATATGGAGTGTTGTTTTGACTTCCTCAGTCCTTATACAGTCTCGGAGGAAAACTATAAATGATGATGCACTGTGGTATATTTCTTTAATAACCCAGCGGAGATATCATTCATAGTTTCTCTCTGAGTCTGTAAGGACTGAGGAAGGCATAACACACTCCATCTCTCTTGGAGTTTATTGTCAAATTATATAATATTCAATGTTAGTTCTTTTTTTTTTTTTTTTTTTTTTTTATCTTTGCTAGCAAGATTTTCACCAGAGTGTGGGACTCTCTTCACTATGGTAAGGCACTTAATTGCTTGTTTTTTCTATCCTTTTTTTTCATTTTTTTTTTAAACCTAACTGCAATGGTTTATTTTCTTTAATATATCATTTCCTCCCCTCCCCTCCCCCACAAAATATATGACATGTTATATTTTGTTTTCAGACAGGGCAGGTAGTTGGCCAAGCTGGTATGATCAACACAACGTCAGATACCTTTCTCTTGACTCCTGACAAGTTCTATTTGGGAGGTCCAACTTCAGTGAGAGGCTTTGACCATCGTGGCATTAAACAAGAATCTGACTCTCAAGCTCTCGGAGATTATGTAAGTACAGCAGTGGGATACTTGATAAATATATCTACAGCAAAGTTAGGATATAAAAATACATACATACATACATATCATGACGCTATAAATCCCTTTCGGGGTAAGCCAACAACACAGATGTTTTATCCTGACCCAGTGATAGACCTCCACAACTTCCTATCCTGACATACTTCACTTGCTTCCGCCAGTCTCATACCTTGTTTCATACATTTCCTTTTGCATTTCATACTGCGTACATTCTTATTTTTCAAACATCTTCCAACCACCTCAGACCATGATGTTTTAGGTCTGCCTCTATCTCTCCTTCCATCCACTCTACTATGAAATACCTGCTTTGCTTTGGATATAAAAATAATAGTAATAATAGCCTCATTAATAATAATTATTTATGTGGAATAAGTGCACAAGCCTCTTAATAAGCTTTTTTTTTTTTTTTTTCTTGGCTTTAAAAAAAAATATGTATAAAAAATGTTTCTAAAAAAATGATCTAGGTACATTAACTTTTAAATATTTAATAAATTTTTATTGTAGATATAAATACAGTTAATTATAAAAAAAAAAATGCTAAATAAAGTTCTGTAATTAAATAGCCATGTACAACTATTTGTTTTCAGATCTACTACGCTAGTGGTCTTCACTTGTATTACCGTGTGCCAGGTGAGACATTTCACAAGAGATTTGGTGAGAACTTGCGACTTCACGCTTTCACCAATTTTGAAAGAAACTCAGATCAGCTGCTGCTTGTCAAAGGTATAGTGAAGGGAGTCCCATAATGAGGAAGTCTACACGACGTTAATCCCTATGTATGAATACGTCATTAGAAAGAGAAAAAGTAGTAGATAAACTTAGCATAGGCAATTACCTGCAAAATTGATGTTTTATTTAATAATGGAAGAAATAAAAAAAAATCAATTCCCAACCCTTTGCCGACTGTGACGTCATTTGTTTACATCTGATTTTTGATTGTTTTCTGGATTTCATGCAACTGCTACAAATTCAAAAAATTTAACAGTGGGGTTGTCTGAAATCCAGAAAACAATTGAAAAATTGTAAATATGTGTGTAACCTGTACCATCAAGATTTTCACCGAGCTGCGGACCTCATCGTGGTAAGGCGCTTGTTGGTTTCTCCTATCCATTTCTTTGATTATCGAAATGGTTTTAACCTTTCCTAACTAATTACAGAAGACAATTGAAAATTGGATGTAAACGAATTATATTTCAGCCCAGCAAAGGGTTGGGACTTGAAATTTTTTATTTCTTCTTTTATTAAATAAAACATCAATTTTCCAGGTACAGTAATTGCCTATGCTAAGTTTATCTATTGCATTTTCTCTTTCAAATGACGTATTCAAACATAGGGGTTAACTTTGTGTAGATTTCCTCATTATAGGTAAAATTTTATGAGCAAGGAGATTTTGTAATATTGGATAGTTTGTGGCACTCAAATGAGAGAAAAACCATAGTGTGCCAAGCACCTTTTTCAATCCTTCCAAATATTTAGAGAGATCGTTCATAATATATGCTTACATACATTTTTTAGTCATGTTTACAAACAAGCTTTTTATTTTGTATGTAAAAATTTAGAAATGTTGTGTTTTCACATACAAAATATTAATTTTTATAATTCAAAATTTTAGCCAGACTAACTTGACTTCAATTTTCAGCCTACGACAACACCACATTGCTTGGTACCATGCTTTGCACTAACCATATTGCTTGTGATCTCGGGCTGTGTGTTCCTCTAGGAGAACAATTCAAGATGGAGTTTAACTACTGGAACATAACTTACGAACCAAAGTAGGTATTTCTCTTTAATGTTGAGATTTCAATTTATGAGTTAATTTTTAATACAGTACACAGTGTGCTGGCCAAATATAAATGATCAAAACTTGATTAGTCCCAACCATCAGTATTTTAGTATCATGGATTTTTCATAATTTATTATTGTCTTTTTATTAGGCCTATTGCATTTATATTAGAGTATAATTTAATTTTTCAGATTGCAGATTTTTGCCAGAACACCAGACGGGCAAAACTATTCACTGGTTGCTCTTCCCTGCAGTACCATAGCAGAATTGAAAGCTCAACTGCTGAACAAAGCTGGTCTGGGTGATGTTAGGCTGCTATTTGGGTGTCGCGAACTACTTGATCATGAAACAGTTGCTGAATGTGAAATTGACAGCCATGCGACAATCAGCATCTTATTTCGCTTTTGTGGTGGAACTAGCACGCTGTAAGTCTTGTACTTGAATCTCAAGCTATATAGCTTTTTAAATGTTTTTATAATGGATTAATGATGTTATGATATGTATTAAAGGGCATCAATATTAAATTTGAGGGCACTGTCTCCAGCACAGAGAGACGTCGTGATGGGTCTTAGCAAAAGATGGTTCATGATGACTCCAGAATGCATGAAGACGTTCATCAGTACTAATAGACGCTTTTTAGTAAGACCATATGAGCTGCCTCAAGGTAAAACCAATATCACAAAATAAATCATTTTTATTACTAGACAGATTGGAGTACATATATCATTATTCATTAAAATTTTAATTTGCTCTAATCTATGAACCTAATATTATTATTTATTTTACGCTATAATATATTTTCAACCAGTTTGTTTCCCCTCTCTCTTATTAAAGGGATAGTCAACAATGGCTTTTTTTTTTTTTTTTTTTTTTTTTTTTAATAGTTGTCATCGGATTTTAAACCTTCTAAACACGCAATCTCAAAATTTTAATTACTGACCTGTGAGAGCAAAAGACATTGCAGCAACCCTAAACCTATGTCACACCTAGCCTTGCTCTCACTCTAGTTTTGTGCGAGCTTGAGTTACTCTTATATTTGTATAAATAATTTTACTACTTATTTTAGTCAAGTCGCTCAAAAATAGCATGAGAGCAAGTTTAGTTGTTACGTAGGTTTGGGGTTGCTCGTACGGCTTTTACTCTTACAAATCAGTACAAAAATTAAATTAAAAGTTAGTGTTGAAAATTTTGAGATCGCGTTGTCAGGAGATTTAATAACACAATCATTCATTTTTGCATTTTAAAGAAATACCTTTTTATTATTATTTTTATTAATGTATATTTTTTTCTCACATTTTATAGCTGTAAAAAAGCTTGAATATATGACAAAGGAGATTATCAGAAATGCAAGGAAGGAACTGAACCAACAGCAGCTAATTGATCGTTCGTGTCCATGTGGATTTCTAAAGTGCAAACTTAGTCTTGCTGTCCTGAACACCGTAAGTTATTAGATTTATCAGAAATCGTATTTTAACTTTATATATCAAGGGCTACGTGGCATTTTGGTACTACTGCAATCTTCGCAAGTTCAATTTTGGCACATCTGTATTCTCTTTTTGCTCTCCTCATTGAAAACATCATTATACACTTAACCTGCACAGGTGTGCCATTAGTAGGAGTGGTGAAGATTTCATATGTGCCAAAATTGCACCCACGGAGATTGCAGTAGTACCGATGGGTGATGGGTGTAGCCCTTAATATATAATAGAGGCCTATATATGTATATAATGTGTGTGTTTGTAAGCATCATGACGCCATAATACCTTTCGGTGTAGGCCAGGATTGTGTGTATATATATATTATAACTTAAAACTATATATATAACGAGTATTTTTATATAATATTGAATATTTTTATGTGTGCAATTAATACATGAACCCATCAGATGCAAAAACAGACATTTGACATTGGCTGTGTGTGTTGTTTTCTCTTACTAAGCGGAAGAAAAATGAACCATATGCAGCCAATGTCAAATGTGTGCTTTTGTATCTGACACGTTCAAATCTAAAAATACAAAAAAAAAAAAAACTTTTTTTTTTTTCCCCCGCAGAAGTCTTTGACAGAAGAAAGTAGACAAATTATTGAAAATTTACTTGATGAACCACACTGTACTGTAAGGAGAGCTTGTCTCCAACATGGCATTGAAGAAGCTGACATTAAAAAATTGTGTAGAAGTTTGATGCTGCTAAAACTCTCAGATTTCTTAGAAAACCGTGAAAAGAAACAAGAAGAACAAGGTAAGATTATGATCTTAAAAAATACAGTATTTTATAAATATTATTTTATACACACACACACACATAGTCAAAGTTGTCTGTTACAAGTTCTATTAGGTCCCTATTAGTTTTGAGATTTAAAAATAATGGAAAAATTTATATGGTTTACATAGCTGAAAAAAAAAATAATAATATAACCAGTTTTTTTTTTTTTTTTTTCTCTATTTTCAATTATTTTTAATAATTCTTATTGTGGTGTGTTTTCAATGTAGAAGCAGCAACTGGTATGCACCCAATACCTTGTAACGTATGTTACACAAGCCCTGCACAAATTATGACATTGCCCTGCGGCCACCTGTGTACATGCATGACCTGCTCTCAGACGCAAATCCTTCAGATTCAGCGCACCAAGTGTGTGCTATGTCGTCAGGATGTCAAAAGCATACATCGTGTGTATTATTAAATTATTTTTTTTAAGTATTATAATTCTCTATTTCTTTTTTTCTTTTTTTTTTTTTTTTCAATTTAATTCTATTTTTTTTTTATTCTATTTTGAAAATTTTTTTTTGGACCATTACATATTTAATTAAATGAATTTCTAATTGTTTTCATTAATTTTGTGTTTTACTGTTTGATATTTATTTACGTTATGTTTTTTTCTTTTGTATTCTTTTCTTTCTTTCTTTCTTTCTTTCTTTCTTTCTTTCTTTCTTTCTTTCTTTCTTTCTTTCTTTCTTTCTTTCTTTCTTTCTTTCTTTCTTTCTTTCTTTCTTTCTTTCTTTCTTTCTTTCTTTCTTTCTTTCTTTCTTTCTTTCTTTCTTTCTTTCTTTCTTTCTTTCTTTCTTTCTTTCTTTCTTTCTTTCTTTCTTTCTTTCTTTCTTTCTTTCTTTCTTTCTTTCTTTCTTTCTTTCTTTCTTTCTTTCTTTCTTTCTTTCTTTCATATGAAATTTATTTAAATTATTATTAATTTATTATATAATTCACTAAAAAAAATCAAAAAAATATATAGGCCTATAGTATATAAAGTAATTAATTTTCAACAGATGTTATCGCAGTACAGAAAATTTCTTTAAATTTTTCTTTGGCTGCAAACAAGTTAAAGTATATCTATTAATGCGTATAAATATCTCCAGATTCAAAATGCAGTAATTTTCACAAATATTTAATAACAATATAGTAATAATAATAAGTGTTGCTCCTCATAATGTTAAATTTATGGGACCTTTAGCTTTTTACGTGCACTTTACCAATAAGATCCATTGTAAATTTAAAACAAACAATATATTATAATGAAGATAATAATTATATATATATATATATATATATATATGATAAATTGAAAGAAAAGGATAGGAGAAAACCAGCAAGGGCCTTACCATAGTGAAGAGAGTCCCATAGTTTGGTGAAAATCTTGCTAGCACAGATATAAAATAACTAACACATTGCGGAGATATTTCGGCAATCAACTCCAAGAGAGATATGGAGCGTGTTATGCCTTCATCAGTCCTTACAGACTCAGAGAGAAACTTCATAGTTTCTCTCTGATTTCATAGTTTCTCTCTGAGTCTGTAAAGACTGATGAAGGCATAACACGCTCCATATCTCTCTTGGAGTTGATTGCCGAAATATCTCCGCAATGTGTTAGTTATTTTATATCTGTGCTAGCAAGATTTTCACCAAACTATGGGACTCTCTTCACTATGGTAAGGCCCTTGCTGGTTTTCTCCTATCCTTTTCTTTCAATTTATCATACCTAACCGCGATGGTTTATTTTCCTTAATATACAATATATATATATATATATATATATATACAGTGGCGTAGCCAGGGGGGGGGGGTTGGGGGTTCAAACCCCCCCTGTGGATTTGGAAAATATATTAAAATTGAACAAAAATTGTGCAACAAAAATCTTATTTTAGGAGAAAAATCATACAAAATTTTCTCGCTTCGCTCGAATATGTTGAATGTTTAGTTTTTACTAATTTTACATTCTTCACTGAAACATATAGCACAGCGGTATAGACTAGACACTATATTATTAGCTTTAAAGCTATCTATATATAATACCAAATATTTTGTAGTACTAACCAAACGAGTAACGATAACTACGTTTTACATTTTATTGCAAATTTTCTATTTTCCGTGAAAAAAAAAATTATAAAAGTAAAAACTATTCAGTTTTCATACTAGTCCATATTCGAGGATTTTTATTTTTGTGTTGTCGCAAAAAGTTAGAAAAAAACTGCGGTGTAAGGTTAAAAACTCTCCATTAGAGACATTCTTTGCAATTTCCATTATAATTTTTCATTAGTTTCTTGGGTTTTATTTCAAATTGTCCAGTTTGGTTCCGACTTATATATACTCATTCTCTTTTGAATCTGGTGTTAACAAAAATAGTATAAAAGAAAAAGTATAAAGAAATGAAGAGTCAAATAGCAAATATTTTTTAAAGATATGAATTAATTTTTTATTACTTATTTACCATAATATTTAAAAAAATTTGTTTTGCCCTAAAAAAGAAATCACCAGAAGCAGAAGTGATATAATTATGCATAGATTACCAAAAGGACAGGACAAAAAGACTAAAAAGAAGTAAACTTATGGTATAGCAAAAATTGCTTGCAATAAGAGTTGCTGAAATTCTCTCTAATTTTGATTGATTTTTATTTTGCCTTAAAACAATATTACCTAATGAGTACTTTTGAATTAAAAAAAAAAATAAAAAAAGAATAATAATAAAATAGACTAAACGGACAATTTAAAAGTATATATAAAGTACGGCAAAAACTATACAGTACACTAAAAATAATAATAATAAAAAAAAAAAAAAAAAAAAATCTTGCGTTCTATATCAATGATGAAGCTCAAAATTATTTTAAAGTTGTAACTTTGAATTTCTTAAATGATTTTTTAACTATGTAACGTAAGAATTTTCTTTCAGTAACGTTTAGTGATATATTTTTTAAGTGTCTATGTACTTCGGGTTGCGGTCATCAGGTGTTTTATGTACTGCGGACTGCGTAAATGCAGTGCGTGCAAAAATAAAATGCAGTCAATACAGTTATTCATAACTTTTAGTTAATTTTAAAATAAATTTTCTATTTTAAAGAACTCTTTAAGAAAATGTTCCCTTAAAAATATTTTGAGCTTGAAAATATTGGTAGAATGCGAGATCTGTATTTTGGCAAATTTCGTACACCACTCCATAGTCCCTGTCAAGACATTGACTTAAAATAACACAAAATTTTGTCTCTAATATAAAATAATAATAATGTAAAGCAAGGAAAATGTATTGCATTGCAGAAGTATTGTTCAATGTATTGTCACTCAGAAGCAAATCCACATTTTTGGAACGTCCAAAATCTACAAGCTAAATTTTACCTCATTTAAAATTTCAGATCTTACAAATACAAACCTCATAGTAGAGTTTTTGTGATGCGACCTTGAATCTTACCTCTTCTTTTCATAGAGTTCAGAGTTGCATGTCGCATGGCCAAAAAAAAAAAAAAAAAAGGGAAAAAAAAAAAAAAAAAAAAAAACTATACTACAACGTCTCTATTTAGAAGAACTGAAATCTTATAATTAGCGTTTAATTGTGATATAATATGTATGTGACTTTTGTTATTATTGTTTAATTTGTAATGTATATATACAAATGTAGTGTGTATTTTTGTAATATATACAATTTTTTTTTTCTTTCTCAATACATAACAAAATAGTAATGCTGTTTGTAAACCCTGTTCTGTTGCACCAAAAAATGCGCATTCCATTTGAATAACCAAAGGCGATTGTCATTTTTGGTGCAGAGAACAGGGTTTACGATCAGCATTAGTAGCATTGCATGAACTTTTTTTTTCTATTTTTTCTATAACTTTCTTGCATAATATTATTAATATTTAAAAAAAAAATGGTAAATACTCTAGATTTAAAAAATGTGCAACACATATATAGTTCATGTTGAAAGTTGATTTCTAATTTAAGTTCAATTATGCATATTATTACTAGCCAACTTTTTAAATTTGTTCAAAAGTTAGATAAAAAAAAAAGTGTTAGCCCCTGTAAGCTATGCAACTTGTTTATCAAATATGTGTAGCTGAAATTATGGCTCAAATATCGAGCATTAAAAGATTTCATTTTTCAAGTTCAATAGAGATTTCAAGCTTCAAACCCGAGTTTCAAAACAAACTGGTCTGAAATTTTTTAACCCAAGCTAAGTTTTTTACAGCCCTAACTTCAATATGGTGTTGATGTTCACAATGATGCGTAAATTCAAGTAGCTCTTACGTAATTACGACTATCTCAATGTTATTTGGATTCTTACGTAAAAGTTGCCTGAATTTACGCATCATATTGTAAACAGGACATAACTTAAAGCCATAGACCACATAAAACAACATGTGCTTTTTAATGGAAAAAAAAAAAAAAAAAAAAAACGAAATGGGATCTTCAAAACTGTTGACAATTTTTACTAGAATGTTAATATAGCACCATGAGAGAGCGTGAAAATACTGTTAAGTATGCAATTTAAGTGATTATTTGTGTTTCTAGCGTCAGAAACATGCAAAAATTAGTTTGAAAATGTTGTGCGGGTTGCATAAATTGAAATTTCTTATCACTGCTACGGAGCTACAGTTGGGGTTTTGAGACAAACTAAAATTTTTTATGTAAGTCCCATCAAGTGTTTTGTGATATAAATGATTATGTTTTTCTCTGATCTATTCCTTTAAGTTTGTACAAAAAATTGAAAAAAAGATAAAGAGTTGCATGTATATTATTCTACAAAAAAAAAATACAAAAAAAAAATAATTTACTATTACTGTGCTTTGTGAGGTTTAAAAAATATTTAATTGTAATTTTTTGTTTAAAAAAATGCAACTTACCCCCGTAAGCTGCGACGCTAACTAACTAGTTAAACCGTAGTTAAGTTGTTATTTTGATTGTTGCAACAATTAAAAAAAGATAACTAAGGTTTAACTAGAGGTTGCAGCTTACAGCCCTTAAACTGTTTTTTTATAACTGTTTGTATATTTATAATACACAATTATTTTTTAATTTTAAATCAAAATTAAAAAATATGTTATTAATCAATATAGCCAAACGAAAAAGTATTTTTCTAAGCTTTAAAATATAATACTGTAAATATAGTTGATGTGTATTTAATGTGGCAAAAGTCATTAGTTTTATTGCCATGATAATTAATGGTACTTTGCTAGTCATAACCCTTATAATTTTTTTTTTATTTATACTGAAAGAAGGTGTATCTCAATTCAAATAAACTTAATAATTTCTTTATTTCAAAAATTTATTTACGAAATTGTAGCTAAAAAAAATTACGAACCAAAGAAATAATGTATTATAGGTTATTATATTTGTTTTATATAGGTTGAAATAATAATGAAATAACTTAATGTAGCAGAAAATCATTCTAAAAAATTGTCATAGTATTTTTAATTTTTTAAAAATATTTTAAGTTTAAGTTGTTCACTCAAAAAATATAAATAAATAACAAAAAAAAAAAAAAAAAAAAAAAAAATCTACACTTTTTTATGTACATGGCAAAAGTCATCAGTTTAATTTAATATAGTACTTTGCTAGTCATAAGTCATAACACTTGCATGTACAAGTTGTTTTTTTATATTATGTACTTTTTTAATTATGTATATTATATCGATTGGTCTATCAATTGAATATTTAGATGTATGTTGTATACACATTGTGTTAAATAAATAAAAATAAAAAGTATTGTACAATAACAATTTACAATGGAGGTTATCGGTAAACAAAAATTCTTCATTATTTTCCATGTCTTAAAACAAGTAAAAGTATCTTTCTATAATATTCTTCTTATATAAATATCTCCGGAATCTGTGTAGTATTTAAAAAAAAAATTGCAAAAAAAAATGCTTATTCAAAATGCTACAAAGTAGGGGACTCTTAGCTTTTCTCGTGAGCTATGTACCAATAAGCTCCATTGTAATAATAATAATATATATATATATATATATATATATATATATATATATATATATATATATATATATATATATATATATATATATATCATGAAAAAAACTTCTTTGTTTTAAATTATTTAAATTCAAATAATCATATAATGATTTTTTAATATGATGACACACATCCCGTATGTAATTAAATTGTATGTGCAATTTTTATTTTATTTGAAATTTTTATATTCAGAACTGGCTCATGTATATCCATTTTCTTAAATATATTTATTTATTTTTTATTGTTCATATATATAATAAAATGTATTTGTATTGAAATATTGTATATTATATAGCGTATAACTGTGATATATTTGACTATATTGTATAATTGTTTACGATGTATTTTATATGTAGTATTAAAGTGTATTCTTACTTATATTTTTATAAAAAACAGTATATTTTAAATAAATAATTTTTTCTTTCTCAATACATAACAAAAAAGTACCATTGCATGAAAAAATCTCTATTTTTTTATATAGTATAACTTCATGCATAATTATTGTCTTTTTGAAAAACGATTGAAGAGCATGATGAAAAGGGTTGATTTTTATTTTTAAGTGGCAAAAAAGCTAATATTCAAATTTAACTTCTTTTTTTTTTAATGTATTAGACCCTGCATGATATGCAACTTTTTTAACAAACATGTGATGCGGGTTGCATTATAAACGCCTTACGTCGAAGGGGGAAAAAAGCTGAAATATATAATGTATCAATTTATTTTATTAATGTGCGTATACTTAAAAAAAAGTAAGGTTATATATTATATATATACATATATATATATATATATATATATATATATATATATATATATATATATATATATATATATATATATATATATTATATATTGTAAAAGTTCAGAAAAATAATAATATAAAACAGCTCTTTCAGAATGTATTTATCGTTACATACCAGAGCTTAATTGTTCTGTAAAGTATGTATTAAGTGAATCTCATTTACAGTAACTGGCTGACCAACAAAATAAGACTAATTCATTGCGTGATCTTGTTTTTTTTAGCCGATAAAAGTGAGTCGCATATTGAGCATGAAACTTTTTTTTGTGAATTTTCTTTCATTCTTATCAGGTTCAAAGTTCTAAACGAAGAAATAACAATTATTGGCCATATGTATAAACGTAGTTAACAGGTAATGACGTCATGATCAGATGTTTTTAACAAAGGAAGTTTTTCAAAGCTGGCAAGAGATGTGTGTAGTTTTTAGTATACAACGAGCTCAGGTAGCCAAAATTATTGGGAAATATTTGTATAAATAATAAGAATACACAATTTCATTTTTGCCTTTTATTAACAAAAATAATGTACAATTTTCTACACAATATTATAATAATATCTTCTTTTTTTTTTTTTTTTTTTTTTTTTTAATTACGTAATTTTTAAATACATAATATAATAAAGATATTGAGGAAGACATGATATTTGGGACACTAAGTATTTGAGCACATATTTATGAACAGTATACATAACAAGTAGATTCTATTGATGTCAATATTTACCTTTATTAATTACATTTCAGAAATAATCAATTCATATATTTAAATAATGAAAAGGCCACGCCCTCAACAAACCTGTGACGTCATTTTCCGTTCTTTATTTGTTTAAATTTGCAGCGAAGTTCAATCCATCGTCTTCTGGAAAATTTTATCGAACGTATTTTAAAATTTACGCAAAAGTTATAAAGCCTCTTTTTAAATTGTTGCTCAAATATTGTCCCAAAAATCACCAGTCTTCCTCATTTTGCATAAGGCTATAAATATATACATGTTAACAATTTTAATAAGGCATTTTATTAATTTAAATCTGCGAGTTGTTTTCACGTTGAGATACCATGAGACATACACTTTCACTTGGCAATTGGCATTAGGGTAACTGCCTTAAAAAAAATAATAATAATAAAAAAAAAATCCTCACCATATATGAGCACTATAGATAACATGTGGAAAATTACACATTTTCTCACTTTAAAAATATTAAGCAATATTTTTGAGAGCATTGATGTTTTTATTATAGGTTGAATTACACATGGATCTTCAAGAATGCGAGAAGAATAATTGTCATTTTCCAAATAAAATAGCCAAAAAAGACTTTTGTTTTATGTTGAGCAATGTTATATTCATTACTCTAGTATGGCATCGAAGTGCATTCAGTATGACGTCACGCGCATACAGCTTATATAACCACATGGCTATAAAGTTACCGACTTTACTTTAGGCACTATAGGGTGTATGCATTCATGTTAAAATCGACGCCATGTTGGATAACTCAATAACATCGGTGACATAGGAAAATAACTCATTTTTCCAGTTTAAAAACATTATGCAATATTTTTGAGAGTATTGATGTTGTAAATATGTTGAATTAGTATCTCAAGTATGTGAGAAAAATAACAAATAACAAAAAATTAACAGATTTCCCAAAGGAAATTGCCTTAAACAAAGTTTGTCCTATGCTGAGCAATGTTATTCACTACTCCAGTATTGCCTCCAAGTGCATTAAATATGACGTCATCCGCATACACCCTATATTATACTTAATCTTTAAAATTAGGCATAATATAATATATAACAATAATGAATAATGACAAGTGCATATATGAACACTGAACATGTTAAATGTCCTTACTGCAAGAAAATACCTGGATCCACTTTTGTGTATGCCAATTAAGTGAACGTACGTCTCCCCTTATAAAGCGACTCTCCAGGCCAGATAACATACCCTTATATTTCATTAAACAGTTAAAGGAATACCCCAAAATATAATTATTTTGTCCAAGAACCCAATCGTGACGCCTTAAACGTATAAGAACATTTTCAGCTTATACAACCCGCAACACTTTTTCTATTGAACATCACTATAGTCATGACGTCAGCAATAGTGTGTTTTTGCCTACTTTACAAATTTTTCCAGCTCTTTTGCAGAGTTATAAGGCCCGCAGCCGTCTTATTTTATTTAATATTAATTTAATTTAAAAAATAGCCACTGTGATTGGCTAAGAGTCAACTCTCCGCCAATCACAGCGGCTTATTTTTTTAAATTAAATTAATATTAAATAAAATAAGACGGCTGCGGGGCCATAGATTTGGGTAATAAGTAAATTTGATAATGTTTCATAGTGTCCCATTTTGTATCAATTGAAATAAAAGTAGAAAGTACATGTTGTTAGGTCTGGAGAGTAGTTTCAATCTTTATTCTGTTTCGTGAGGATTACTCATATCTTTACGTCCTTTATTAATTTAACCTTTTTTTTATCAAAGGAATGAAGGATAATTGCTTTATAAACAAAATAACCATAAAATATTTAGTAAACATTTTGGTGACAAAAAAAAAAAAAAAAAAAAAAAAAAAAAAAAAAGTTTTGTAAATACAAATTAAAGTCATTATCACCAGCAGCAATATTTCCAATGTGCAATAAATTTAATGGAGCTTATCGGTTTAGAGCGCGGAGAAATCTAAGGGTCCCCTAATTTATCATTACGCTTATGGGGGAAAACACGTTTTTTGCAATTTTTGAGAAAACTGCTCCACCGATTTCGGAAAATTTTAAATGAGAAATACTAGACATACTTTTTTTAGCCATAGAAAATGTTTAAGAAATTTTTAAACCGATAACCTCCAATTTATATTAAAAACTATATATATATTTTTTTTGTATGCAATAAAAATTATTGCAGTGTAAATATTGCTTCATGTTAACATTTCTTTAGAAGTTGAAACTTTGTGATATCATGGTGTTTTAATTTACAACATATAATTAAAATTTAAAAAAAAATGCAAATAATGCAAATACACGAAAAGAAAAAGAAAAGTAAAGCAAAGTTATTGAAGTAAAAAAAAAAAAGAAAAAGAGAGAGAGAGAGAGTTTAATAAAGAAATACACAATGGAGATATGTTTTTTTTTTTTAATATGACGTAAGAAAAAATATTCTAAAAAAAAAAATCATGTGCTTTGCAAAAAAGCTTTAGATTTTAAAATATTTCTTTAGAGTTTTTTTTTTTATGTTCATAAATTTGAAGTTCATAGTTTGGAACGATATTAAAGTTCTTTAAATGTATACAAATTATGTATAGTATTAATCTGATCTGAGGATAATTTCATTTGGATATAATATGCTACCAAAATTTCATAAAATTATAAGTATTTTATATTACATTTTACTTTATAAGCGTTTATTAAACCATTTATTCATTATTTAATTTATATGTTAGACAATCATAGATTTAAGCATAGATATAGACTGATAATGAATAATTGTAGATCATAATATCATTTAATATACATCAGTAATCCCCCTACACCCAAATTCATTTACATAACAAGTTGTTGTTTTTTTTCTTATAGTACATACATTTTATGCTTTTTTGTTAATTATTTTTATAAAGTAATTTTTACAATATGCGCACATGCAAGAAATATCAATTAAAATGAAAAATCTATAATATGAAATATAAAAATCTGATTTATTTCCGAAGAATAAAGAGCGAGGTCTGGGGGATTTAAGTAGGCACTTAAAAATGTAAAAGAAATTAAGGAATTTCAAACATGGAATTTATAAGCAAAACAGAGTTTCAAATTTTATTCACAATTAATTATTATTAGTAATAACATTGTCTTATTTAAAATAGAGTCTGTTAGAATCGTATAGTTTTAAATATTTTGTATCCAGAGTTTTTCTTTCTTTCATAATACGCACGGGCTTTATTATTAATATTTAAAACCAAACATTGACAAAAAATTATGTAATAGAAGACTTGCAAAAGTGATAAAATAAACAAGCTCTCAGCTCAACAATGCTAACAAAGTGCTAGCAGATGACTTTGTGTTCCAGTCTTAATTTACCATGCTTTCTTATGGGGCAAGGAAGCAGCTATAACTTGAGAAAGAATTATTTCTCGGAGCTGAAATTTTTACTATATAGTTTACTGAGCATCAAAGCTTTTGTTTTCCTGGATTTAAAATTAACTAATTAAAAAAAAAAAAAAAAAAAAAACTGTACAACCAAATTGATTGAATAAATTAAGGCACGCAAAAGCTTTTAGGCTATGCATAGACATATATCTATGTTTAAGACTCAGTAAGCTATAGTAAAAATTTCGGCTCCGAGAAATGATTTTAACTGAAGTTTTAGCTTGTTTCTTACCCCGTAAGAAAGCATATATATATATAATAATATGTTAAATGGTGCACAGGAACACAAAGTCGTTGGCTAGCACTTTGTTAGTATTGTTGAGCTGTGAGTTTGTTTATTTTTCTCACTTTTGCAAGTCTTCTATTTTCTCATTAACAAAATATTTACATATAGTGATCATTTACGGTTTACAAGCAGTAAAAAAGTATGCTGATCATTATTTTACAAACAAATAATTAAATTGAATTTATTAACATTATCATATTGCAATATATGTTTCTATTATAATATAATACACCCTGACCAAATCAAGATCAGAGATTTTTCCAACCGGATGCACCTCTTTTTTTTTAAAAAACAAAATGAGTCATTTTGAGGGGTTATTTTATTTCATATTCTAAAAGAGGACATTGTCCTGAATCGATTTATACTGTAAGTGAATTTTATTTTCTAATTTTGAGTTCATTAAGTATTTTTAATTAATTTTTAAATGTCGTGAAATGACGTCACTGGCTACACCTTATGCATGTGAGCATAGGAAAAAGTTGCAGCCTGTGACGTCATTTTGTGACTTTCAAAAATTATTAAAAATACTTAATGAACTCAGAAATTAAAAATTCACACATGCATCGATTTAGGAGAATGTACTCTATTATATGAAATAAAATTACCACAAAAAATTTAGTCTTCCTTATTTTCCCCAAGATTAACATAAAAGTTTTTCAGGTGATCGATGTAATATTGAAGTTATTGCATGTTAAATTTTATTCGTATATATTGATCTGATGAAATGGATGGCGGGGGGGGGGGGGGGGGGGTATACATTCAGTTGAAATAACCTCTCATATTGTTTTGACAATTGTTAATATACTGAAGAATCTTTTCGTCTAATACCAGAAGTACCTTTTTTTTTCCATGCACTTTTTAATTTGTTGATTTAGTTTGCTATATACTTAAAACTATATGTAATAATAAATTATACTGTCATTATTATTATTATTAATTTTTTTTTTATTTATTTATTATTATTATTATTTTTTTTTTGCTACTACAGTATAGAAGATACAGTATAGAAGAGTGGACTTGCATTTTTTTATTTTTTTTTTAGTGAGGTAATACACACACATAGAGCCCCACAACTCTTAACAATACTAACAAAGTTGCTAACACGCCTTATTTCTTATAAGGGAATGGAGCAATATACTTTTATTATTATAATGCTAAATTATAATGTGAGTTAAAGCTTGAATAAGATTTTTTTTCTCATTATTTAAGTTTTTACTTTAGCTTACTAAGCTTTACACTGGTTTCATAAATTTAAAACCAAATTGAATGAAAAATTAAAAAAAAAAAAAAGTTAAAATTCCGGAAAACAATAATAGCTTTTAGGCTCTCACAGTATTAATTCAAAAAAAAAAAAAATTAATGCCAAGAAAAAATTCTAACTTGAGTTTTATAGGTTATAGCTGCTTCATTCCCCCATAAGAAAGCATGTTAAATTGATACAACAATTTGTCTGCTATATAGACCTTTGTTAGTATAGTATAATTATAGTTATTGCTCCGAATTTACTTTTTTTTCCACTAAACCAATATATATATATATATATATATATATATATATATATATATATATATATATATATATATATATATTTTGGCAAGGGTAAAAATTGACGAATATATGTATGTATTATTACTTGCTGCAATTAAAAACACGGATAAAATAAATGTTACGTAATTAAATATGCTGTAATGAAAGATTAAAAAGGGGGAGGGTAAAAATATTACATGTTCTAAAAGAGGACAGTGTCATAAATTGATAGATATGCAAATTCATAATTTTTTATTTTATTGATCCGTGCTGACATTTTTTGAATTCCAAAAATTAATTAAAAATACTTAATAAACTCAAAAATTAAAAATTCACGTATTCATCGATTAAATACAATGTCCCCTTTTAGAATATTATGAAATAAATTTACTCCCTACCATAGATAATTATCCTGTACAACATATTTGTTACGCTAAGCAGCAAAATTATTATTATAGGGTGTATGCATTCATATTAAAGTCGATGCCATGTTGGATCACTCAATAACATGGGTGGCATAGGAAAAAAATCATTTTGCCAGTTTACAACCACCATGCAATATTTTTGAGAGCATTGATGCTGTAAATATGTTAATTTAGTATCTCAAGTATGTGAGAAAAATAATAATAACAACAAAATTAACCGATTTCCCAAAGAAAATTGGCTTAAATGAAGTTTGTCCTATGCTGAGCAATGTTATACACTACTCCAGTATGGCCTTTAAGCGCATTAAATATGACGTCATCCGCATACACCCTATATACAATATTATACGTAAATTATATAATATAGGTTTGAAAGTATTATGTTATTGCTAAAATCATGCTAGCATAATTATTGTGCATTTATTGTCCGTGAAATGTTTATTTTTAAACGTCAAATATTTTGCCTTTTTTAAAAACTATAAAAACTAATATAAAAAAAAATATAGATAATACTATAGGACGAACATTTGATGCGTGATTTAGACGAAAAGACTCATCGAACACCTTGAACAAAAAACAAGTCTAATATTATTATCCTAATTCATACCTGAATTTGATTTGTTTGGAGTCATTAATTTCTAATTTATTTTCCATTCACAAAATCACAGCTGCGGATTCATGACATCACAAACCCGCAGCTGTGATTTTCGGAATGGAAAATAAATTAGAAATCAATGACTCCGGCCAAATCAAATTTGATATTCAGGTATGTTGGGATATTAGACTTGTTTTTTGTTCAAGGTGTTCTACACCCTTAATTATAAAATAAAATATTTAAAATTAATATTAATAATTTTTTTTTTAAATACAAAATTACAGTGACAATTTTTTTTTAAAGCGTAATAAAAAAGTTTTATAGAGTGGTTTCATTTATCTTACGCTAGATTACCATATGTGAGAAATATATAAATATATACACACATGTAAACGAAATAATGCATCAGACTCAATGCTGTACGTATATATTATAGAATATATTTTGCTAATTTTGATTCATTATATATATAATAAAACATTGTAATAAAACTATATGTAAAATTCGAAAGAAAGGAAAAAATATTTCTTTATTAAAGTTTTAATAAGGTGTTGCCCCAATTTAAGTGAATTGCATTTTTCAATAAAGAATTATGTCTTCTTGACTAACTAAGCATATATATATATATATATATATATATATATATATATATATATATATATATATATATATATATATATATATATATATATTATGATTTCTAACCATTAAGGGAGTAGGGTATCAACATTATATCTCAAAAAATAGAAGTGTTTTAGATCTAAATTTGGTGTGATTGCGTAGCTAAGGGTCACACCTAGCCGTGATAAAAATTTCATGTTGTTTGACCGATAAAAAGAAAAGAATTAATGAAATTAACATTGGGCCTTATGGGCTTAATATTTCAAAAAATCATATAAAATTTAATTTGCACGGTGACCCCACAAATTTTGTATATATTTGAAATTGTCTCAAGCTGAAGTATCATTGTGCAAAATTTCAGATCTTTTTGACGAGAAAAGTTTGAGTTTATAATGGCCGACGTCGGTCCCCTACTCCCTTAAATTACTATTTTATATATATATATTATATATATATGTTATAATTCACTTTATATATATATATATATATATATATATATATATATATATATATATATATATATATATATATATATATATATATATAATATATATATATATATATAAAGTGAATTATAAATTCTTTCCATAATATATTCCATTAGAGTACACACAAATATGACCGTATAGCGCAAGCTAAGAAAATCACCCTTTTTTTTATTGTTTCTATATTAGTTAATTAATTATTTTACACTTCCGGTCTAGATGGAGATTTAGAATTTCTTGGTCTAGATTCAAAGATATTTAAATGATTAAGTAATTGACGTGCTGTATTTCCATGTTTAATTACTGTGGGAGAAATAACTTGTGATCCAACACAACTTAATAAAGTTGATGTTTGCATTGGAGTGTAAACTGAGATGTAGCCGGTCATTCTTTCTACTCGAAGTCGTTGGGTGAAGTCAAGAAGGCGGCAAACCTGAAGCAACAAATATATTATTATTATAATTTGGTATTTAAAATATGACTTTTATTTAATTTGTCTTTTTTTTTTTTTTTTTTTTTTTTTTTTTTTTCAATGTGTTTTATGCTTTTAAGTCACTACGCTATAGGTTTTAATAGAATAGGATATACTAATTATAGTATAATGTATAATCCCATAAATTAAATATTAAAGAAATTAAGTTTCTTTTTTTATATATCATTATTATTTAACGGTTACAAATACATGCAATAAATAAATTCTCACTTTCTCCGGTGTTCCAGTACACCTGCACTCAACCATGACGATGTACATGAACAACTGAAGATCCTCTGGTGTTTCACGATGGTAGAAACTGATTCTTGAGAGTCCAAGCTCATCAGGCAAGTGGAAGTATATCGATCTAGCACCAGTCCAGTCTTTCCAAGTATCAACCATCACCTATAAAAATTAACAAATTTTAGTTTATATGCATTATCGACCATATAGAGATATTATCACACATTTCAATATGTCATTACAGTAGTAATGTAGTATTCACTCTAAAAATTGGTGCATTATTTTAGTTACAAATACTAACTTATTTAAAGGCGTAGAACACCTTGAACGAAAAAGTTGTTCAAACAAACCTGAAAATTAACGTTGATTTGGCTGGAGTCATTGATTTCTAATTTATTTTCCATGCACAAAATGGCACTGGCGGTCACTGACGTCACAGCTCGCCTGGTCCACGCGCGCGTAAACCGGATGAGCTGTGACGTCAGTGACTGCCAGTGGCATTTTGTGAATAGAAAATAAAATAGAAATCAATGACTCCAGACAAATTAATGTTGATTTTCAGGTTTATTAGGATATTACACAACTTTTTTTGTTCAAGGTGTTCTACGCCTTTAAGATAATCACCTTTAAGTTATTATGAGTAGCTAAAATCATGTATTATGGCAAATTATTAGCAATAGCTAATTTAACTTAAAATAGCTTTAAAAAAACTTAAAACAACTTAAATAAGCTATTTTTAATAACTTGTTAAAATGCATTATTTTAGCTACTCATAATAACTTAAAAGTGTATATCTTAAATAAGTTTAGTATTCGTAACTAAAGTAATGCACTAATTTTTAGAGTGTTAAATATTATACTTACTTGGCTAAAATTTCTATCTAAGCTCTTGAATCCAATAAGAATGTAACTGCTATCATCTTCTTCTCCTTCATACCCTGGGGATCTGTCCGGTAAAATATTTCGCACCTCACGGTACACGCCTATAAGAAAAATTTAGAAATATTAACATCATCTGAAAATACCATTAATATTATGTGTAGAAAGTGAATTGAATTTCATTTTAATCTAGGCTTAATATTTATTTTAAGCTTATATACATTTTTTTTTTTTTTTTAATTTTGAGCTTGATTTTAAATTTGGTCACAGACAGAAAATAAATACGTTATAATTATGCTAGCTCATGTTCAGCATCTTTTCATGTATTCAATACATCAAAATTTAATTATTCTGCATGCTTATTATTATCTTAAATAGCTCATAAATCATATTATGTTGTACTGTATAGCATAAATATTTATGCTATTCCAATTTAGTAATAATTATATTTGACATATAACATAAATGCAGCATAAATTATGTTTATAATTTTTTTAATTCTTTGAGAACACTAAAATGAATTTAAAGATATCAATATACTTTGTAAGCTCAAAAATATTTGCTCAATAAAAAATAAAATGCATTTTCGTATGTAGACTAAATCAGCAGTTTTTTTTTAATCTTGGCCACTTAATTAAAATAGAACGCTAAATATATATAAATATTTTTAAATTTTGCTACTTTATATACAAATCTTACTAGAAATTATTAAATTTTACTAAATTATTACATGACATAAAAATATAATACACTCCGACCAAAACAAGGTCGTTCCCGCCAAAAGCTGTATCCGCGGTGCTAAACCAATCAGGGAGCGTGTTATAAACCTACTAGCCAATCACAGTTGACTTTACATTGTTAATTACACTGTATCCGCTTGAACTAGTATTGGGAGAAGTGTAAATAAAATTGGTTTAATCAATAAGTACGAGTTTGAAAAAAAATAATATTGACAAAAACAACAAAATTACTTTACATTAAAAATATATTTTAATTACCTTGTTTAAGTACCCATTCAGGTCCTAATACACCATCATCTAAAATACTTCCAGCTTGATGTAATCTGTTCCTAATAACTTCTTTATTATCAGTGAAGTGGACCATGGGAAACAAAACTGAAAACAAAATTAACATATTAGCCCCTGTAAGATAGGCAACTTTTTTAGCAAATATGTGTGGCGGGTTGTATTTAAAACGCCTTAAGGCGGAGGAGAAATTATTTGATGTATAATGTGTTTTTTATACAATAAAGCCTATTTTGAATTGAATTGAATAAAATATCTCAAATGAAAACTTTTTATTATTATTATTATTTAGTAATGAAGAGAATTGGAAAGAATAGTTTATTTGAATAGAAATATATTTTGTTCATATTTTCAGCCATATCCAAATAAATTATTATTACGAAAATTTGATTAAATTAGAATTGAGTGTGAAATAAAATCAACAATATTGATACATATGCAGTACTTTTTTCTCTTCCTCCCCCTCCACCCTCCAAAAAAAAAAATCTTAGACTATAATAATATATAGATAGTTTTGGTTAACATTAAAAATTCAACATAAAAATAAAGAAGAAAAAAAAAAAAAAGGCCCGCGCAGCCGTCTCATTTTAATTTAATATTAAATAAAATAAGACGGCTGCGCGGGCCCTAATATTCAAATTTTAATATTTGAACTTCTAAAATTCACTCCTATAATAAACTCACCTCCTTTTTCCCTAGTATCTAAAAGTAAGCCTGGTCCTTGAAGCATAAGATTGCCAGCTACAGCTTCTCTTAATCTTTGTTGTTGTTCCCGATAAGAAACACCTTGCATGGCATTTCTCTCTTCACTTATGAAAGAAAATATTGCTAACGTTGAGTCCGAGCGCATGAAGTCATTTCTCGTATCAAACCTAGGTGTGACGTCACTTCTGGACGTGACGTCATCATATTGATGATTGAGATGATATTGAGGACTAGAACTTGTACTACAACTGCCTCTTGCCAGTGAATCACCGCTGCTACCGTCTGAAAAATAACAATAACAAAAAGTTTTATATAACACAAATAGAATAATTTATTATACTATACCCATAGCAATGTATGGACAGTAATAATAATAATTAACGGCTTTTATTGGGCAAATCAGGCTACAGAACCTCTCAATTTAACCCAACTGTTTAACAGTACACACTAATTACAATATTTAAATTAATATAAACACAAATTTCATAATGTTAATGTGTTTTTTTTTTTTTTTTTTTATTTATTATTATTATTTTTTTTTTACTTATTAAATAATATTTTTTAAATAATCCATGTTAATAATTTGTCATTTTCATTTGATGATTTAACACTTCAAAAACATTAAAACACTTTTTTTATATGTATCATTAATTGTTCATTTAAAATATTAATCATTTTGATAAATTTTAATTGGTAATACAATTTTTTTTTTAATATAAATTTTGTTGGTAAATTTTAATTGATATAAGGGTGTATTCGCATGACGTCATATTTAATTCGAATTAAATATCACTAAGGGCACCATACTGGAGTAATGAATAACATTGCTCAGCATAGGACGAAACTTCGTTTTTGGCTACTATATTTTCTGTGCAAAATCTTTTTTTTTTTTTTTTTTTTTTTTTTTCCTTTACATAATTGAGATACTAATTCAATCTATCATTGCACTAAAAAATATTGCTCAATATTTTTAAACTAGCATAAAGAGTTATTTTCATATGCCACCCATGTTATTGAGTGATCCAACATGGAGTTAACTTTAATATGAATGCATACACCCTATAATAATGAAGCAAAAGTGTTTTGAGGCTGACTTTAAGTGATTTCGTAATTCGAGTCCGTATCAAACATACAGCGTAAATACGGAAGCAGATGTGATTGAAATTGCTGTAAGACAGTAAGGAAGTGACAAACTTGGAGCTTAAATAATCAAAAGAGGAACTTTATTTTCACAATAATTTTTTTACATTGAACAAAACAAAATTCTATAATGAGGAAAGTGAATTTTTTTAAACCCCACTTTTTATGACATTTTTGAAATGAGCGTTAAAAAATTTTAAGGCGATATTTTTTCTTAGAACGATTGGAGCATGGGAAGTATTTTTAATTAATTTTTGAAAATCGACCAAAAAAGCCTGCGACGTCATCAATTAGGCATTTATTTCGGAAAGTATTGACCGTAGAAGGTTCAGTAACCAGTTATTTGACATCCTGAGGACGAACGGATTTCATTGAACTGGTTACTGAACCTCGAACGATTAGTATTTGCCGAGAAAATAGTGGACTGATGACGTCACAGGCTTCCCAGCCTGATTTTTAAAAACCAATGAAAAAGACTTCGCATGCTCCAATCGTTCTAAGAAAAAATAGCACCTCAAAATTTTTTAAAGCTCTTTCCAAAAATATCATAAACTCAACAAAAAAATTTCAATTCACCTTCCTCATTTTTAGGTAAAATTGACTGAATTAAAAAAAAAAGTTAAAAAAAAAAAAAAAAACAAAAAAAAAACAGTTTGATTATGTCATAATTACTGTATATTTAAAAATATATTTTTAATATCAATATAGTTCAATAATATTTAAATTGTCTATAAAGTTAAAAAAAATCGCAGTAAATAAGCAAGATTCTATTTAAAACCAAACCAATTTATTTCTATATATAAAATAAATGTAAAAAAAAAGAGACAAGTAATAATTTTCAATTCATAGTTCAATCAATCACAAAATAAATTACATACTGTTCAAGTCAAAGCTTGCATGTTAAGATCAATTTATAATTATATACAATTATTTAACACCGCACTCCACAGCGCAGAGATATGGCTCTTAGCTATATATAGGAAATAACGTTTTCGAGTCAAAATATCTTCAAGGTTGAAAGTGTCATCACATATACAAGAAAATAATATGCAAAATCAACTTTTTTTTTTTTTTTTTAAACCATCATGTGTGATTAAAAGAGAGGAGAAAATTTGTTTGGGTTTTATTGAAGATATAAATAAACATTAAAATAACAAGATAGATTTTATAGTTGTTTTTTTCCCCCTTTTCCCCCTTTTTTCCATTTATTTTTTATACATAGACCCCTTGCACATCCTTGCGCTTTGTCGCCATGTTTGTGGTGCCTAATGCATTGTCTAGTATAGGGAAAACATCATTTCTCCTAATTTTTTACATAAAAAGAGTTTATTTAAACTGAACGATTTTTTCTCATATATTCGAGCTTATTAGGAGCTAGAAATAATGCTTTGATTGAGATTTTAAGCTTCTTTTGCTATTAAAAAAATGAAAATGATGTTTTTCCTATGCTGGTCTATGTATTCCTGACCAACAAAATGGTGGCTCTTAAATATGAGGGCAACCAGTCTATATAAATAACATAATTTGTTTAATTCAAATAATTTTAGCATTGTGGAATAATATTTGAAAGCTGCTGCAAATAGGGTGTATGCGCATGACGTCATATTTAATGCACTTGTACGCCATACTGGAGTAATGAATAACATTGCTGAGCAGCAGTTCGTTTTTTACTTTTTTCTTTTATTCGAAAAAACGGTTAATTTTTTTTTCTCACATACTTGAGATATTATAATTCAGCATCAATGCTCTGAAAAATATCATGCTTAGTAGAATAAGAATCTTTATTGACCAGTTCATAGTAACAATCAAAGTTACAACAAGCATTGGTCTTGTCAAATAAAACTTAATAATAATAATTATAAAAAGTAATAATAATACAAACAAATAACAACAACAAGAATACAAAATAAAAAATGAATCACACAACCATAAGAGACCTATTAAACGATGTACAAACATTATAATGAAGTTTGAGAAAATGTGTTATTATTTGTATAATATTCCTATATGTTGTATGGGTGGTGAACATTAATACATCAATATCATCTATTTTTGAATCTTTATCAAAAAAGGATCCTAAAGTATAATATTCTTTATAAAGCAAAATTTTTTAAAGCAAATTTTTAAAAAGATTATCATTATTTACATTTCTTAAGATATATATAGAAGGTATTTTTAAAGTTTCAAAATAAGTCAGTGTCGTATTTAGGCTTATGTTATTGAGAGATTCAAAATGACGTAGATTTTAACATGAATGCATAAACCCTGTAAAGGAGAAAATGAAGCTAATTAAAACACAACACATAGCCATTAGCTACACTTTTAAATGTTTTATAAAGCTATTGAAAATATGACCGCAAATTTTTATCGATAAGAAGCAAGGTTTGTATGGATAAGAAGTATAATAGACAGTATAGCATCAATAAAACAATAACAGCATTAATTTTATTAGTCATTTTATTTGTCAAAGAAAGTGTCTGTTGAATCATATTAGAAATGAGTGTACTTTTAGAATATTAAATAAAGAAAGCAACAAAAATAATTCATCTATGCGGTAATAGAACGTATTGCGGTTAATGACTAATAATATGGTCGTGATTCATTATGTATAGCTTTTAGTTTATAAATATCATTAACATGATAATATTGAAATTTAACAAAATATATATATATTTATATACTTTATTATGTAATTTAATAAATGGCTATCAAATTTTGTAACATAAAAAAAATTCGTTAATTTTAACATTTATATAGCATTAAATATTGCTGTTTTAAAATTGCTTTTATAATTAGCGATGTATAACCTTCTATGCATAATTAGTATTCAGTAAAGCATAACATTATAGAATAAATATTGTTAATATCAATCTATAGCAATAATTATTATTGTGCGTTCATTAAAGGAATAGACCAGGGAAAAACATATAAGCATTTATATCATAAAACACTTGATGGGACTTACATAAATAGCTTTAGTTTGTCTCAAAACACAAATGTAGCTCCGTAGCAGTAATCAGAAATTTCAATTAATGCAACCCGCACAACGTTTTGATACTAATTTTTGCATGTTTCTGACGTCATAGTCACTTAAATTGCATATTTTACAGTATTTTCACGCTCGCTCGTGGGGCTATACATTAACATTTTGGTAAAAATTGTCATCAGTTTTGAAGATCCCATTTCGTGTTTATGCATTAAAAAGTGCATGTTGTTTTATGTGGTCTATGGCTTTAGTGTTCATTGTTCAACATAAATTATTACAGTATACTTTATTGTATAGTGATTATACTATACGTAGCATAATAATTTAGATGTTTAGTATAATTAGAATTACTATAATGTTTTTAACAAAATAGCAACATTTGTGCTCTATAGGGTGGTTTCATTCATGTTACAGTCGACGTCATAAGTGAGTACTAAATAACATTGGCCGGTATAGGAAAATGGTACATTTTGCCAGTTTAAAAATATTTCGCGATTTTTTGGAGAGCATTGATGCTGTTAACAGGTTGAATTAGTACCTCAAGTATGTGAGAAAAATAATATTGACTATATAAAAATTAGCTAATTTTCCAAAGAAAATAGCCAAAAACTACGTTTGTCCTATGCTGAGCAATGTTATATTCATTGCTCAAGAAGAGCATCGAAAAGCACTCAGAATGACGTCATGCGTACACACCCTATAATATAAAGGATTAATTTAATGCAGCATAAATTACACGTAATTTATTTTTTCCATGTGTTTAAAAGAAAAAAAAGAAGAAGTTTTTTTCTGTATGTAAGTCAAAAAGATCAATAACCTTAATTTTATAATTAATTATTCCAATACATACGTCACTATATGAAGTACTTTTCATATAAATACTCGACTCAAAAAACCTCAGTCGATTTAAATCGGGCATATCTAAAGTATCGCCCATTGTCATATTTGAGGGGCTGGGCGATACCGCAAAAGGTCTAACGGCAGATAACTCAGGTTTTTTGAGTCGAGTTTATTATAGGTGCTACTTTTGATCAGAATATTAATGAATTTATTAATAGTAAATTGATCAATTATATTGAAATTTATGTTTACACCTTTTATAATTAGGACAATTTATATTCGTCGCAGACCTTTTTTTTTTTAATTAAATTATAAACCTGACTTCTGTATAAGGACTTTTTTTTTAATTATTAAATAATAAAATTTTATTTTTATATCTTACAGTTAACCGTATATAATTTTATAGTTTAAATTTAAATATATTAATTAGTATGAATTATATAAAAATTTTCAACAAAATTATAAGTATATAGAGAGTTGAAATTTAATTATTTCTTAAACAAGCTTAACCGAGTAATTAGGGGGGCAAAATGCATGATATGGCTTGTAATTTTTATTTTAATACTTTTTTTTTTAATAATTAAATTTCCACGAAATGTTGAGGGAAAAAAAATACGATCATTATAATTTTAATATTTGTAATTAAAATGCTATTTTAAATAATTAAAATTAATTCTTTCCTATAATTAATAAAATAGTTGCAATTAAAAAAGATGGTATGGAAAAAGAAATAATTATTAATTAATAATAGCTAGATGCGTTATTATTTTACTGTAGTAAAAATCTGAAACTAGATAATTATTTGTCAATACTTTTAAGTTTAAATTCTAAATTATATATCTTCAAATTTTACATAATTATATATCAATATAATCACGATCTTTTCTCTCTCTCTCTCTCTCTCTCTCTCTCTCTCTCTCTCTCCTCTCTCTTACATTTTTAAATATCACCATTAACAATTTAGCTGAAATAACTTAATTTTAAATATCTGTAATTTTCAAGGGGCCAAGAAATTATTGCCATTAATTTTAGCACTTTTTTTTTTAATTTTTGTGAACCCCCGATACGAAAGCTTTGAAAAAAATAAGTACACAAAAATTAGTCACTAATTTGACTTTTACATTGACTAATCTACGACAAAAAGGAGACTTTTAAGTTCCAGATACCAAAACGGACCGTGAAAAAAAATAGGGTAAAATTAAGACGAAAAAATTTTCCACTACGCGTTGTAATGATATAAAAAAAAAAAAAAAAAAAAAAGCACATTTTTTTAAGTAGTATCAAATATATCCTCGGTCTGTATAATATGTAGTAGAGCAACTGATACATGTGGTACTAACATATAAAAACAAATAATAATCATTTTTCTTAAAAAAAAAATCACATTACATTACATAACATAATATATATATATTATATTTTTGAACAAAATCGATGATAACAATAAAAAAAATTGACCTAATATTAGAATACTAAATTTATCGTACAAAGTACTTTGCTAGTTGCTATAGAGAAAAGTTTTTTTATAAAACAGACAATATTTGCACATGAAAGTTCGTGATATGAATTCATATAATAGACTTTACTGTCTGTCTCTATATATATTATGTACATACATATATGTGTAGTATGTACTTCTTTTGAAACTAATTACTTAAGATAAGTATCTATATAATATATTATAATGTTTATCGTTACTATTACGGTACTTTCATCTATATGTTCTATATATAAGAAAAAAAAGATAGAGTGATTGCATTCATATATAAAAGTTTTGACACCATATATGAGCACTATGTAATGTGTAGAGGCTGGGGTGTGAAAATGACACATTTTGCCAGTTTATAAATACTTAGCAACATTTTTGAGAGCATTGATGCTGTTATCATCAGTTAAGGTTTGTATAAGTTAAGGTGTCTTTTCAACAATCGAAAAATAAAGCCATTATTATGGTTTGCTTTAGTAAATATATTTCTTTTTAAAGGCCTTGTCAACTTACTTTTTTATCATTTAGAATACTAGATTGATAATTACCATACCTTAATATCCATGAATTAGACACCATTACGTTGATTTTGTATTTATTTTCGTTTATTTTTCTTATTGCGGTTATATCACGTATCTGACGTCACAATGTACCGCCGCCAATCACAGTAACCGCTCTGGTCACATGATAAATTTAAGCCCCTCCCTCAAGTTCTTTACCCCTATTACGGCCCCATCGGTACATTGTGACGTCAGATACGTGATATAACCGCAAAAAGGAATATAAATACAATATCAACGTGATGGTGTCTAATTCATGGATAATAAGGTATGGTAATTATCAATCTAGTATTCTAAATGATAAAAAAGTAAGTTGAAAAGGGCTTTAAGAAAGTTCCGAAATATAGCGTATTATTCATATCCCTCAGTATCGATGACAAATTATCATAATATATTATCACAATTATCCAATGAATACAATTTAAATATTATTATATGTGTTTGTCATATCACCGGACTAGTGACGATGTCTTTACTAAAAAGTGATCTATAGTGAGTGTAATAAACATGCAATGTTTTGTTTTGTTTGTATGAACAAAATATTAAAGTTTAAGTAAATAAATAAAAATTATTTATCATGTTTTTTTATTGTTAATTTTTTTGTCACTCAAGGTTAGTTCTCTCTCTCTCTCTCTCTCTCTCTCTTAATTGATGAAATATTAATGAGGTAGCATGGTGGTGCAGCGTGCAGCGCAGGTGACGTGGCAAAAAGAAAGAGGTATACACCCCTATTTTACAATATACTTCATACTTTCGCTATGGTCGATTATTCTTTAATAATCGTTTTCTAAACTTAGAATTGCCACTTAACTATATTTTTTAAAGATTTCCTGACCTAGCTGTAGCATTGCGGTACCATGATTTCTTTCTTTTTCTTTTCTTTTCTTTTTTTTTTTTTTTTTCTTTTTTTTTTAACCCGCTATACAATTGAGGACAGAAATTTTTTAATAGAAGAGTGGACACCGATTTATGAAATTCAGGCAAATAAAAAAAGTTTTATTTAACCAATAACGCTCCCTCCCCCCAACCCCCTCCACCCCAAAGAAAGTATTAAATCACTCTAAAATATTGGTGTATTACTTTAGTTACAAATCCTAACTTATTTAAGATTATCACTTTTTTAAGTTATTAAGAGTAGCTAAAATAATACATTTTAGCAAGTTATTAAAAATAGCTAATTTAAATTTTTTGAAGTTGCTTTACGTTTATTTAAGCTATTTTAAGATAAAATAGCTATTGTTAATAATTTGCTAAAATGCATTATTTTAGCTACTCGAATCCTAATATAACTTAAAAACGATTATCTTAAAGGAATAGACCAGAGAAAAACATAAGCATTTATATCACAAAACACTTGATGGGATTTACATAAATAACTTTAGTTTGTCTCAAAACCCAACAGTAGCCCCGTAGCAGTGATCAGAAAATTCGATTTATGCAACCCGCACAACATTTTCATACTAATTTTTGCATGTTTCTGACGTCATAAACATGAATTTTCACGCAAATTGCATACTTTACAGTATTTTCACGTTCTTTCGTGGAGCTACATTAACATTCTGGTAAAAATTGTCATCAGTTTTGAAGATCCTATTTCGTGTTTATTCATTAAAAAGCACATGTTGTTTTATGTGGTCTATGGCTTTAAATAAGTTAGGATTCGTAACTAAAGTAATGCACCTGCAATTCTTAAAGTCGAGATAACAAACTCCATAAATAAATGATACAGGTGGGGGGAGGGAAGTTATTTTCATTGTTACTATTTTTTTATTTAAAAATAAACATCAATAACTACAGTATAACAACAAACGTTTTTAACTATACTCGCGACAAATATTTAAATATAATATAATTCTTGTTAGAATTGATAAATAATTTTAAATAAATTAAATTAGTTCAGTGCTAGCACATGAATTTTAAAGCTATATTTGAATAATTATATAGTCATTTTACAGATTTTAATTTTTAATGATATCTATTAAGTGTTTTAAAGTGAAATATTTTATTTAATAAGCATTTGATTATTGTTGTTTGAAATAACTTAAAAAATAAATAGACCGCTTACAATGAAGGTTTTAATTATTATTGTAACATACGTATTTATGATAATTTTTTTCTATAAGAAATGTATTAGGAATATGTAAGTTTGTTTTAAATAGTTCGTTTATTGTAATTAATCCATTAAAAAACTTATTGTTAGAAAGAAGACAGGAGGAGAGAGAGAGAGAGAGATCATATTATAATAACTGGAGAACATGAAAATGCAATTTATTGTTGAATGCTTTGACCTAAAATTTCTTCCAAGATTCTTAATTAAATATTAGTTAATTAATAAAATTACTCTCCATCGTTTGCTATCGTCAGATATATTATCTTATATTTTCTTACGTAAGATGTTGTATAACTATTTAATATCCAATGCAGAGTTTCTAAACAAATAAAATATTTTATAGTTGTTTTTTTTTATCAGATTTACAACATAAAATTTAAAATTATATGTTGTGGAAATAAGTAATATAAAAAAAAAAAATTGTGTCTGGTTTTTATTATTTTAAATATTTAATTGTTATATAATAGTGTGTATGCGTAAAACGTCATACGGAATGCGCTTTAACGCCATACTGGAGCAATGAATTACATTGATCAGCATAGGACAAACGTGGTTGTTGGCTATTTTCTTTGATGGAAAATGAGTGATTTTTTTTTTTTTCTTGCATATATTTGAAAACCTAATTCAACCTATTAACAGCATTAATGCTTTCAAAAAATATTGTTATAATTTTTTTCTGTGTATATAGGGTGTATTCATTCATGTTAAAGTCAACGCCATGTTGGATAACTCAATAACATGGGTGGCATAGGAAAAAAAATCATTTTGACAGTTTAAAAACACTATACAATATTTTTGAGAGCATTGATGCTGTAAATATGTTGAATTAGTATCTCAAGTATGTGAGAAAAATAACAATAACAAAAAATGAAACAATTTCCAAAAGAAAATTGGCTTAAATGAAGTTTGTCCTATGCTGAGCAATGTTATTCACTACTCCAGTATGACCTCCAAGCGCAATTAAATATGACGTCATCCGCATACACTCTATAGGTCAATGTTATTTAGTGCTCACATATGGCGTCGACTTTTATATGAAGACAAACACCATATATTTTTGAAACACTGGTAAATGTACAAAATAAAGTAAAATAAAAAACAGATACTTTTATAGTTTCTAAAACTAAGTTTAAAAACTTTCTATATGATATTATAATAATATTTTTTACGTATCATTATAGTTAAAGAATACACTCAATTCTTAACTTTTATCTTATTTTCATAATATTTTCTTTCCAAGAAGTTTCTTTAAAAATAGTTAAAACTAAACTTCTTTAAAATTTATAATCAAAAGTCAAAATTTTACAAAAAAAATCATATCGACCACTTTAACAAGAAAAATGAAACTTTTTGACACAGAAACATTAAAAACATACACTTTATAAACCTCAAAAATTTAGCTATAAAAAAGTTAATAAATTATAATACTAATAAGAGAGGTAGACCACTTTAAAAGTACACACACTATATAAAATATGTATATCTATACATGTAATGTGTATATAAATATTATAAAACGATATAGTTTAAAATTATTATTAACCATGCTTAAAAATTGCGATAGAAAAAAAAATACAGTATACCATGTAAATTAATTAAAAAATTAACATAAATACCTTCGTACCGGAATATTAAATATATATATATATAGATATATATACTGTATATCAGTTAAAATGATTATATTTTTTAGTATAAAAGTTTATAATTAATACGTATGTTCTACTGCAGTGTAAGCACACGAATATATTCGTGTTCTTGCTCTCTCTCTCTCTCTCTCTCTCTCTCTCTCTCTCTCTCTCTCTCTCTTTCCTTCTCTCATTTTAAAGAATAAAAGAAAAAAAACTGTCAGTTTTCCCATACACTTTTTCCTTCTATATATACGTAATCATGCACGAAATGCTGTAAAATTATAATTCATATTTTTTTTAAAAAAGAAAAAAAAAATCAATGTAATATGTTAATGGGCATAGTTTTTATAGAAATCAATATTTAAGACGCATTTTTGTCTTTGAAATTTTTTTTATTATCAAGATTTAAAGTGACCATGATTATTTTTTATTTTAATATTGTGTGTTTTAGTTTCTTAGTATTTAAATAAAAATTTATTTTATTCATTTAAGAATGTTTATATATATAATTATATTATAATTTATTTTTGTTGATTTAAATAAATATTAATTAAAAGTTATATTTTCATGTCAAGAAATAATTTATATTTTCAAGGTTGAAATATATCGTAATTGAATTGACTGTGCAACTTTAATGTGTTTTAATGAAGAATGTGTAGAATCGAATTTATTGCAATTTTAAAATATTTGCATCGTGTGAAAGAGACCATATAAGTTTTAAAAGGAAAGGAAAAATTAATATTTTGATTCTCTCTCTCTCTCTCTCTCTCTCTCTCTCTCTCTCTCTCTCTCTCTCTCTCTCTCCTATTCGATTTCCATGAAATAATATTGGCAAAAATACATACTTAAAGGCGTAGAACACCTTGGACAAAAAAGTTGTGTAATATATCCTAACAAATCTGAAAATCAACGTTGCTTTAGCCGGAGTCATTGATTTCTATGTCATTATATATCATAAATGTTGCTAAATTAGAGCAACATAAATCATTATGCTATACAACATAATTATTGTGCTATATAACATACTTTTGATGCAATATAGAATAAATTATGCTGTATTAAACAAACTGTGCTGAAAATGAGCTAGCATAATTATTATGCATTTATTTTTGTCTGTTCTGTGTTGAAAGTATTAAGGGGGAGGGGGACCGACTTGGACCGGAAATCGCTAAAAGAACAACTATATTTTCCTAATAATTTTTTGTACATGATTTAATTTCAATAAAACAAACACTATAATTTTCAAATAAAATCAAGTAAATTTAAAAGATATTTTTTTATACCAAACAAATTTTTAATAATTTTTTTTAATTGTAAAAAAGTTTCTAATTTGACGAAAATTTCCCGCTCAAATTTAAATTCCCATATTTACATGTTATCTTGAAAGAGTAATAACTTAAATATTTGATCGTGTTTTTACATGTTTGACATAACTCAATTTTTAAGTAACATTTCTTCTTTAATTTGTGTTATTTATTATTATTCGCAACCGTCCTAGTTTGCGAGATATCAGTCGGTCACCTACCCCCTTAAATTATTATTATTTTTACCAGTAAGAAAATATTTTAAAAATTTAGATGACATTTTGACTCCAGTCACTGAACTCCTCCCTCCCCCTTAAATAAAAAACACTCAAACATTATACTTCAATAAAAATGACGAGAACTTTAATATTTATACATATTCCTCCATGAACATTAACATACGCTAAGTGATAATAAAAAAAATAGTTTGATAAAAAGAAATAAATTACTAAATCAATATAATAGTAAAATCGTTTTTTTCAAATGATAACAATATTATTGAAATTTTATTTCCGAAATAACATACATTAATACATTAAATTTACATTTTTTTCATGCTCGTAAAACTGGTCTTTCTCTCTCTCTCTCTCTCTCTCTCTCTCTCTCTCTCTCTCTCTCTCTCTCTCTCTCTCTCTCTCTGCTCTCTCTAAAAGGAACATAGCTCCCTTTGATAAGAAAAATAATGTAGTACTGTGCTTGTTTAATTTTTTTCTTGAGGCAAATGAAAAACCCTTTTATAAATTAATTTTATTATTATTATGTTGTAAAGAAAAATCAAAGAAAAGACTCTAAAGCTGTACTACCTTAAAAAAAAAAAAAAAAAAAAAAAACTTCTCCATTATTTTATAATATATGAAATAATTGAAGTTCTATAATAATACAAATTTTCTTCATGTAGTTAAAAATGTAGGAACAATACTTTGCAAATAAATTAAAAGATGATTTAAAAAGAAAAAATTGTCTGCAAATTTAAATATTACGTAAAATTTTGAGCTACCCCCCCTTTTATTTATTTATTTATTTATCTTTTTTTTTTCTTTTCTTTTTTTTTTTTTTTTTTCTTTTTCAATATTTTTAATAATATTAATGAAGTTAGCCTCTAAAGTAATCAAAATATTTAGCTACAATAACTGCCAGTAACTTTTTGTGTGCTCTGAAGAAAAAAAATATATAAAAATAAAAGGGAAATTTTAGTTGTATTTTTGATATCGTCAAGAGCTGGTTATTTATTACCACTTCGTTACTTTAAACAGTCTTTAAAAAGTTTAAAAACAAATTTAATGTAAAAAAAAGTACACTGAGGTTTAAAATATTTCGTATAGAATTGAAATATGAGATCAGAAAAACGTAATTATTGCTAATTTGTTAATTTTTATACTTAACCGTACAAAAAAAAACGTATAAAATTGCACAGAACATAAAAATATGCTGATTTTCAATGTATAATATTATTATCTATTTATCTTCCATCTAGAAATTTTCAATTACCTTTTTCGGTCAACTTTTATTCTAACCACGTTTTTTGAGTAACGAGCTACATCCTTATCATATTCAGCTATGATATATAAAAAGGAGAGAGAGAGAGAGAGAGAATGAAAAATTTCCCATGAATGAAGGTTATACAGTATAGAAAAAAAAATCTATATTCTATAAGTAAAACTAGACTCGTAAAATTAAAGTGCTTTTAGCAATATGAAACTTTTTTATTCAATTTTTTGGTTCGTTTGTTTGTTTGTCTATGTATCTCTACTGATTAATGTCATCGATTAAAAATCAATAAAAAGACTCTGCCAAAAAAAAAAAAAAAAAAAAAAAACTTTTTAACTTCGTAGAACTAAATTTTGTTTTTGCCAAAATTTTTATGTGATGAAACAATAGATATATTTTTATAACTTTGTATATAATGTCTCTTCTTCTTTAAAGGAATATACCAGAATAAAACATTAAGCATTTATATTATATCACAAAACACTTGATGGGACTTATATAAATAACACTTTTGTTTGTCTGAAAATCTAACTGTAGCAGTGATCAGAAAATTTTAATTTTCCTACAAGATTTTTATTCTAATTTTTTCATGTTTCTGACGTCAGAAATAGAAATAGTCATAAAAATAGTTTGTTCTGTAAAGTACCACAGTGAATTTCATTAACAGTGATTGGCTGACCAACAAAATAGCACACATTCATTGGTTGATCTTGTTTTTTGAGCCGATAAAAGTGAGTCGCATGTTGAGCATGGAACTTTTTTTGGAAAAATTTCATTTATTCTTATCAAGTTAAAAGTTCTAAAAGAAGAAATAACAATGATCCACCATAATATAAACGTAGTAAACAGGTAATGACGTCATGATCACATGTTTAAAAAAAAAAAAAAAAAAACTTTTCGAAGCTGGCTCAAAAGTTGTGTGTAGAACGAGCTATAGACCGGTTGCACTCATATTTAAGAGCCGCCATTTTGCTGGTTATAAATACATAGGCCAGCATCCGAAAAACGTCATTTTTATATTTTTAATAGCAAAAGAAACTTCAAACCTCAAAGACTTATTCCTATCTCCTAATAAGCTCGAAGAACATGAGAAAAATTCGTCCAGTTAAAATAAACTCTTATTAAGGGAAATTTTAGGAGAAATTATGTTTGCCCTATGCTGGACAATACATTAGGCACCACAAACATGGCGACAAAGCGCAAGGATGTGAAAGGAGTCTATACTACTTTGCTCTTTTGTGGGACCACAATTACATTCTGGTAAAAATTGTCATCAGTTTTCAGAGATCCCATTTTCTGTTTTATCATCATAAAGCACGTATGTTGTTTTATGTGGTCTATGCCTTTAAGGAATTTTTTCCTTCTGTGTATATTTTGCAATATAAAGATTAAGGAATTTATCACGTTCCATTATACCTAAAATACTTTTTATAATTATACGACGGGAAAATATTTATCAAAATAGAGATTAAAAACAAGACTGATAAATTTGGTAATAAAAAGTTATATGTATATAAATAAGGAAAATATAATTGCGTATTCTTTGGCACCCACTATTGGATCATTTCATAACAATAGAAAATTAAAACTTTTGATACCGGAGGCAAGTTTTATCGTCTCTTCGTGGAGATATTTTGAATGTTCTCTCAGTTATTCATATGAAAAAGAAAGAAAAAAAAAAAAAACTAAACGCATTCACAGACAAAATGCTAATGCATGGCTTTTGTTTGCATTTTCAAATATCCTATAATAATAACTCACTTTAAAAACTGGTGCATTACTTTAGTTACGAATCTTAACTTATTTAAGATTATACACACTTTTAAGTTATTATGGGTAGCTAAAATAATGCATTTTAGCAAATTATTAACAATAGCTAATTTAACTTAAAATGGCTTTAAAAAAAACTTTAAAAAACTTAAATTAGCTATTTTTAATAACTTGCTAAAATGCATTATTTTAGCTGCTCATGATAACTTAAAAGTGATTATCTTAAATAAGTTAGTATTCGTAACTAAAGTAATGCACCAATTTTTAAAGTGCTGCTATTATTTTTTATATTAACTCCATTTTATTTCTTAATCCTTTCTGTTTCTAAATATATTAAGTTTTAAACGCATCATTAACAAATACATAAAAAAGAAGATTTATTGATAAAATAAGGTAATTTTTTTATGTGTGATGTATATAAATTAGGATAAGTTTGAAAAGAAGCGATTGTGGTTGGATATAATTAAGTTAAAAGGAAAACATAGAGGAAACTAATAGTATTATATTATAAGACCTTACCATATATAGTGAAGAGCGAAGAGCGATAAAATTTAGTATAAAATCTTGCTTGAGTAGCGAGATAATAAAAAACACATTGAGGCTTTTGCTGGCTTCCTCTTTCTTTTCCTGAATTGGTAATTTATTATACTTTTTTTTTAGTGAAAATATGGATTTGAAGTAAACTGTGTAAATTGTATTAGTTTTTTTTTTTTTTTTTTTCTTTTTTCTTTCGGAAGAAAAACTATTAAAAAATATGCAAATTTCTTTTATGCAATGGAGATTATCGGTTTAAAAAAATCTTTAAAAAGTTCTATGGCTTAAAACACGTTCAAGTATGTCTAGTATTTCTCCGAAATCGGTGGAGTTTCGCAAAAATCGCAAAAGTCGTGTTTTTCCCCATAAGAATGTTAAATTAGGGGACCCTTAGCTTTCCCCGCGTCACCACACGCGCTAAACCTATAAGTTCCATTAAAAATCTTAAACTAAATGTTAATAAAAGCAAAACAAAATTACCAAGTCCGGGCCCTAGAGTGAGCCCGCGCACAGTTAATATTTTAGTTTTTAATGTTTTTTTTATTTTCAAAAGTAAAAAAAAAAAAAAAAACATGTAAACATCTTATCAAAAAATTTGAACACTTTATTTATCATTATATATATTTATAAATAATTATATTGTTTTTTATATAAAGTGGAGATTTTAAAAATTGCATTTTTTTTTTTTTTTGGTATATAAGTTTGACGATTGTTTTTAAATGTCTATATTTTGTATAGTTATGAAGCTTGGTAGATGCATTGTAGTTGTATACTGATTGTATATAGGAGAGAAATGAAATAAATTTTTTTTGAATTCTATATAATAATAAAGAAACATAAAAAAAAATCACATTATCCTTAGTGAGCTACTCTGAAATATATATATCAGCAGTAGCTGACACGACATAATGAGTACCAAATTAGATAACAATATGAATGGTCAAAAATAGGAATATGTAAAAAAAAAAACTCTGAACTCTAACATTAAAAAATAGCAATAAAAATACTCTATCAGTCTATGTAAGTCGCATAAATTGAAGATTTAATGTCACTAAACATGCCACATAAATTTTTTAATAATGGTACTTCAAAAAAAAAAAAAAAAAAAACTAAAATATATATTTTTATCAAAGTCATTTTTACAGGAAATTTGAAGAATATTTTAAGTTAAGTTATCTGCAATGCTACAGTTTGATATTTACATAATACATACAATGCAGCTTTTTCTTCTTCTTATTTATATTTTCAAGTACTCCATAATAAGACAGGGCAATTAAAACTATGATTTTAATACGATATGACCTCATTCTTTCAACGTTTTTTATAATTAATTATTTAAAATTTAAATATGATATTATATATAAGTGTATTTATTCATCATAACTATCATATAAGACAGAATAAATAATTAGGTATATAATAATTTTAATATATGTCTAAAAGAAATACAGTAATAGTTATATTGTATAATTATTTTTATCTTTTTTGCTTTTAAAAATTTAAATAAATATCAATATGCATAGCTAATTAGGATTTTTTATTACAATAAAATTTTAAAAACTTCAATTTAAATGTATTCTGTGTGTATAATGGTTTTACTATTAGAGATATTGTAAGGAATTAATATAAGAAAGAACTTGGAGGAAATATGGTTTGAAAAACGTAAAAAATTATAATGAGGAAAACTACAAAAAAATTCAGAGCGTAATTTTATTTCATATTCTAAAAGAGGACATTGTCCGGAATCAATTTATTATGTGAATTTCTAATTTTTGAGTTCATTAAGTATTTTTAATTAATTTTTTGAAAGTCTCGAAATGACGTCACAGGCTGCAACATAGCCATAGGAAAAAATTGAAGTAATTTCGCGACTTTCAAAAATTAATTAAAATACTCAATGAACACAAAAATTAAAAATTTACATAAGTATCGATTCAGGTCAATTCACCATTTAGAATCTGCAATAAAATTAACCCCCCCTTTTTTTTAAGTCTTCCTCATTCTTTTATAAATTAATACCTTTGAAAATAAATTTTTGCATTAATTTTTATAAGAGAAAGAAATTGAAAAGAAGACCCTGAAAGTATATTTTATAGGATTAATTCTTAAATATTTAAAATTCTGTACTTACGAGAGAGAAAGAGAAAGAGAGAGAGAGAGAGAGAGAGAGAGAGAGAGAGAGAGAGAGAGAGAGAGAGAGAGAGAGAGAGAGAGAGAGAATAGGGTATAGTATGAGAACAGAGATAAAAAATCTGTACAAGAAATATATACATACGAACCCCCTCCTAACCATTTAGTTAATCGAAAATAAATTAGAAATCAATGACTCCGGCCAAATCAACGTTGATATTTAGGCATGTTAGGATACTATATAGATATGTTTTTTTGTGTAAGGTGTTCTACGTCGTTAAGAAAGGAACCAGATCAAATGCTGTTTTAAAGAAGCTTAAAAATGTTTTTAGTAAATAAACCAGTAATATATGCAATTGAGGAGTTTATTAACGACTAAATGGAAAGAAAATCGCATAAACGGTTCGGTGGGAAATCGAAATTGAAAGTAGTCTCAATTTAGATGTCGAACCCTGTATATTGCGTGTATGTTTAGGTTGAAGTTGAAAGAAATGAATAAAGACTTGAATTTAAAAATAAATCTTTTTAAAATTTAAAATTTCTAGTTTCAGTTGTAAAAATGTATTTGCACATGAAAAGAGTAATTTACGTTATTTATGCTATATTTATATCATTATAGCATAAATAATAGAATAAATAATACTAAATTAAAACAACATAAATAGATAAGCTTTACAACATAATATTTATGCTTCTCAACATAGTAATTATGCAGTATAGCATATATTATGCTGTATTGAACAAATTGTACTGAAAATGAGCTAGCATAATTAATAATTATTAAAGGAATAGACCAGAGAAAAACATAAGCCTTTATATCACAAAACACGTGATGCGATTTACATAAATAACTTTAGTTTGTCTCAAAACCCCAACAGTAGCCCCGTAGCAGTGATCAGAAAATTTTATTTATATACAACCCGCACAACATGTTCATACTTTTTTTTGCATGTTTCTGACGTCATAAACATGAATAGTCACGTAAATTGCATACTTTACAGTTTTTTCACGGTCTCTCGTGGGGCTACATAAACATTCTGGTAAAAATTGTCATTAGTTTTGTCATCCCAATTCGTGTTTATTCAATAAAAAGCACATGTGGTTTTATATGGTCTATGGCTTTAAGTATTTATTTTTATGCGTGCAAAAAATCTATGAAAATGGATGAGATGAAAATTATATTAAAAATAAATATTGTGTATTTATTTTTTATTAATTAAATGTTTGTTTTTAACATATATTAACAAAATTTGTACTTTAAAAAAATCGAAGTAGATATCAAGGTAAACAATATATATAAGATACCGCCGCCGACCGCAATAACTTAAAACCGCATAACCACTCGCTCGGGTTCATTCAATCCATAATATCATATGATCCAATTATATGAAATAGTATTATTTTGTTACAAAAAAAATCTATACTTTGTATATTGCAATTTATCACTATTTGAAGTATCTATTATACCTCTGTTTAGCGTAGTGAATAAAGTTGAGTTGAAGTTTGACAATGGAAACTTAATTTACACTTAAAGCCGTAGACCACACGGAAAAAATTATCTAAAGAGTTACTATTTAGACTTTTTTCATAATAATTCGTTAGATACAAACTAAACTTTTTAGAATCTAAAGAGTTAACTATTTACCGCTAAAGAAATTGCGTTTGTACTAACGAGTTAATCTTTAAACTTTTTGCAAGAGATTGTTTAGTACTAAAGAGTTATTTATATGTATCTGAATAATTTCTTAAATTTATGTTTTCCGTGCACATAAAACAACATGAGCTTTTTAACGAATAAACATACGAAATGGGATCTTCAAAACTGTTGACAATTTTTACTAGAATGTTAATGTAGCCCCACGAGAGAGCGTGAAAATACTGTAAAGTATGCAATTTGCGTGACTATTCATGTTTATGACGTCAGAAACATGATGAAAATGTTGTGTTAGTTGCATAAATCGAATATTCTGACCACTGTTACGGGGCTACTGTTGGGTTTTGAGACAAACTAAAGTTATTTATGTAAATCCCATTACGTGTTTTGTGATATAAATGCTTATGTTTTTCTCTGGTCTATTCCTTTAAGTTAAAAACAAGAGAAAATTATTATAAGTACATTTTTACGTAAAAAGAAAATTACGATATTATTCAGATAAAAATAATTTTTATGCAAACGTTAATTGTCGGCGCGGCTTTACATTATAATTATTTAATTGTATAGCAAAATTAATTTATTTAAATTTGCTTTTTACATGAGAAAAGCTATGTGAGAAATGAAATTAATACTGTAACCCGAGAGACAAATTTAATTAATAACAAAACTCGATGAAACTTTATCATATAAGTTTAAAAAAGAAAAAAAAAAAGTGAATGACAAAAACGGTATACTAAAAATATTATATATTTATATTGTTTGCATTTATTTAAATATTATAAAACACGGAGCTTAAGTTTTTTTATTGTTGCAAAATAGTATATAATTATGCCTGTATTATAATTTCAACAATGAACAAATTACTTCCATTGCAGTGGATTGCTAGAAATTAATTATATACAAATTATTTTGTTTTTAAACAATGTTACACTTACAATGTTCATTTACAATGAAATGTTTTTAATTGTTGCAACGTGTATAAGTGAAAAAGATTTTTCCATAAGAAATACAATAAGAATATTACAAATTATTTTAAAAAGTTTGTTCATTGCACAAGTGGTTCATTAATCAAAAAATAAAAATTTGTAATATACAGCTTTTTGAACTATAGTATTACATTGAATTTCTTTATTTTTACAATTTGTTAAAAATGTAATATAAAGTTAAATATAATTGATATTTTGCATCAGGAGGTATTTAATTATTGATATGATGTACTGTATGCTGTATTTTTGACTTGTTCTACTTTGCATAAAGACACGGAACGTAATAAAATCTTATACCTTGTGTTCCTAAATTTGCAAATTAAAAAAAAATAAATAAATAAAAATTTTGTGGCCATCCAAGCAATGGATAGCTTGCATAAACATTTTTTTTTCAATATTTCAAACTAAGAAATTATTTTCTTTTTTAAATTTAACTGAATTTATTTTTAAAAAAACAAAAACAAAAAATATCCATTATAAATATGATATAAAAAACTACTGCAAAAGTTTTGTTGTCAATATTCATATCAAATATATAAGATTAATTATAATCACAATATTTTCTTACCTACTTCAATTTTCCCCTTTTCTAAAACTTGTATTTCATCAGCATCTTCCGTCATATTTTAATTAAACTGTCATATTTTCTTTTGTTCTTTATTTTTACTATAAATATTTGAAAGAAAATAAAAATCGAAGTTATAATTTTTACTTTGAAATCACGTGAGTTATTTTTGTATATATAACGAAATATAAAACGCTCTGTGAGAACTTTACTTTCAACGCTGGCTAAACTAAAACTAAAAAAATAAAAACGTAATATGATTATTCTACATGCAGTCTCACTATTTTTTTTTCTTCTTACTAAGCATGCGCGCGCTGGTTACTTTTGAAAAGTCATATTTACATGTTGATACCATTTTTTGTTTTAAATATTATTTTAATAAAATATTTATTTGTAAAAACTCGAAAATTATAATTTACGCAATTTATGCTGCATTTATGTCATTATATATAGCATAAATGATGCTAAATTTGAGCAAAATAATATTTATGCTTTTTAACTTAGTTATTATGAAGTATAGCATAAATTTAATAAATTATGCTGAATTGAACAAATTATGATGAAATGAGTTAACATAATTATTAAGTATGTATTTTTGCGTCCATATTTAAGATTGTGAGTTTTTTTTCTTCTTTTTCTTCAAAAATGTAAAGAAATGGCAAAAAAAAAAATAATAAGGGGGGGGGGGGAATTAAAAGCAACCAAGAAGAATATATTTAATATACGAATAATAATTTACACACGTAAAAAATAAAATACGTAATTTATGCTGCATTGAACAATTTCTATATTGTAGAGCACAAAATTTTGCTATTTCGTTACATTTGGTAATTATACTGAACATCTTAACAATTATGTTATATATGTGTTATAAACACTCTATGGTCTATGCAGTATAATATATAACATAAATTATGCTGTTGCGTTGCTGCGTTGAGCGTATAGACCCCTTGCACATCCTTGCGCTTTGTCGCCATGTTTGTGGTGCCTAATGCATTTTCAGCATAGGGGAAACATAATTTCTCCTTTTTTTTTTTATTTTTTTTTTTTACATAAAAAGAGTTTATTTCAACTGGAAGATTTTTTTCTCATATTCTTCGAGCCTTATTAGGAGCTAGAAATAAGGCTTTGATTGAGGTTTCAAGCTTCTTTTACTATTAAAAAAATATAACTGACGTTTTTCCTATTCTGGCCTATGTATTCCTGACCAACAATATGGCGGCTCTTAAATATGAGTGCAACCAGTCTATAGCATAATTATTACGTATTTATTTTTATCCGTGCTTAACGCACATATATTTTTCGTAGGCCTTTTTCTGTTAATGTGTATAATTTTTAATGTATGTATATTTTAATTTGATTTTAACATTTTAATATTTTATAATTTACATTTCTCCTTATCTCCTTTTCAGGCACTTCTAGATTAAAGGAATAAAATAAATTGAAATATAATTTAAAGCAAAATGTGACACAAATATAAAAGAAAGTAAGAAAACGTGAGAGAATGACATAAAGATACGAGACTGTGATAATTTAATAATCTTGATATATTATTATTTTAGATTATGTAATAAATTTAGTAAAAACCTCCCTTCTCCTCTCTTTCCTCACACCATCTAGAAAAATTTAGCAGTGGAATCGTCTGGAGTAAATTTTGAGTTGTTGAAAAATTGAGAGTAATCATTAAAAACTTAACTAATTAATTTTTTATATTTAATAATTTTAATATTTAATACTATGGATTTTTTCTCACTAGCAAAAAGTTCATGTCTATATATACATTTCTAAATTAGCAATATAAAATAAAGAAACATTTCTATGCATGTTTATTAAGCTAGAGAATGTAAAATAAACAATCACATTTTCTCCTTAATTAAAAAGTTCTTAAAGCCATAGACCACATAAAACTACAAGTGCTTTCCGCGCCCATTACATTTGGCGGTACACAAGTACACACAGTACATAATATAATAATCATATACATAATTACTTTAAAATTAATAATAAGTCAAAATTAATTAATTAATGTTAAACAAAAAGAGCATGCGACATACACGTTATACATTATGCATTATTAAAAAAAAGTTGCCTTATAGATGTATATGAATCATTAAAGATATCTATACTTAAGGGTTGTATATAGATGGCTTGTATCTCAAATTCTAAAAAGAAAACTGCCAAACTTTATGATGCTATTTGAAAGTTAACAGTAACAGCTACGTATGATAAAATTTTCTGAACCCGTGACCATCAGATTAGAGAGAAATTAATTATTGAAATTAATATGGGCTCTTATGGGACTAAAACTTCAAAAAATCATAATTAAAAATCTAGCATGGTGATTCCCCAAAATTTTTACATTTTTGAAGATACCTAATCCTAATGTATCACTGTACAAAATTTCAGATTTTTCTGTCTTTACGATTTTTTAGTCAAATCCCGCAGTACCTGATTTCACGCCTTAAATTATTACAAATTGAAGTAGTTCTCACCACAAATGAATTTTTCGAGACATCATTTGAACAAGTTGCATTGCAGAAGAATGATTGGGTTCTTAACATTTTTTTTGAACATGAATATATTAACATGAGAAACTAAATCAGAATCATCAATATCATTACATAATATTTTTTTAAGGAAAATTACATCGTTACTTTAATAATAATATAACTATATACACATTATACACATATTGTGAATGCATTATTTTGACTATTGTTTACATTTGGTTTCCATCATCACATAAACGCAGTTTTAAAAAAAGCTCTCGTGACAATAAACTATTTTAATGTCACTCAATTTTATACTTTACATTCATAATATACTTCATATTAATTTTTATCTATTAATTTAAGTAAATATTTTTTATATTATACTATCACGTGTAGCTTAATGATAATCTATCATTTTTTATTAAAAAAACAAAATAATAATAATAGAAGGTTAACAGAGACATAATTATAATACAGTTTTTTTAATATAGCGTATATTAACTTTTTTATCGATTGAAAATTATATAATTGGAAATCTATTAGTTTCTTATTAACTTTGACATAATATTAATAATAGAATAATAATTTTATTAAGGCGTTGTGAGGGCTTGATAATCCACTATACTTTACAAACCCCTTTATCATTTAAATGAAAACGTAAAAATATATATTATTTAAGCAATAATAATAAATAATAATAAAAAAAATCAATATGATATTATACAATATACAAATTCATATTATATGACAGAGAATTATGAAATATAATTTTATAAAAAATGATATTTGCTAATATTTAATCATTTAATATATAGTAATTACTAATTAAATCGGGAAATCTCAAACAATAATTATTAGAGCACTTGCTACTATTTTTTCCTAGTTAATTTTAATAATAACATAATGACATAACATTGATTTAAGCATTTAAAGAATTCTTGACTTGTATTAAAATTGTTTTTATTCTTGTCAAATTAACAATTAAATTAATATTTCATTAAGAAAAGCATTGAGTAAATAAATATTCATTTTTATTCAAAAATATTTTCAAAAGTAGAAAAAAAAATCGAAAGGTATTACAAAAGTCTGGCCCACCCACTCAACCTAACCCATTAAATATATTTATAATTAATATTCAATATTTATTTAATAATAAAGTAAACAATATGATTTTAAAGTTTGTAACAATGAAAAAGAAAGTCTATTGCATAAATCTTATAAAATTGAAATGAAATATCAGTTTATTGACAACACCTTAGAGAATGAAGAAAACCAACTTATTTTTATGATCTGTCGATTATACAGCTTTTTATTCACAATATACAAAGAAAAAAAATACTGCTTCAAAATGTTCCAACTTAAAATTAGTATAATCAAATTCATTTTTACTTAAAGCGGAAAATTAGCTAATGCAGGATGTGACTAAAAAAATGTAAAGAAAGAAAAGTCTGAATTTTGCATATTTATAGAATAAACGTATCTTCAAAAATGTAAAAAAATAGCATAAAATGGGGGGGGGGGGGTGTCAACATACATGGTGTGTTATGCATGGCATGCATGCATATGTTATAGATTTTATATTATGATTTTTTGAAGTTTTAATCCCATAAGAGTCCTTAGTAAAAATTATTTTCTCTCTTTATCTGATGGTCACAGGTTCTTAAAATTTTAAAGATAGCTGGTTTATTAATTTTTAAACGGAATCATACAATGTGGAAGTTTTCTTTTTATCTTTTGAAATAGAAGCAATTTAAATACAACAATAGAGTAATTTCATTCATGTTAAAGTCGACGTCATAAGTGAGTACTAAATAACATTGGACGGTATAGGAAAATGGCACATTTTGCCAGTTTAAAAATACTTCGCAATTTTTTTGCGAGCATTATAATGCTGTTAACAGGTTTAACAAGTATGCAAGAAAAATAATTATGACAAAAAAATAGCTAATTTTTCTAAGAAAATAGCCAAAAACTACGTTTGTCCTATGCTGAGCAATGTTATTCATTGCTCAAGAAGAGCATCGAAAAGCATTCAGAATGACGTCATGCGTACACACCCTATACAACCCTTAACTTAAGAGTTAATATATAAAATGAAATTTTATTTCATTACCATCCATTATCATTATTATATTTAATGTTTATATTCAAAAATACTGAACATAATAAAAATAAAATAAATTCACTAAACTCATCAAAATATCAAAATGCATTACAGTAAAAATACAATAAATAAATTACGACTAACCTTTTTTTCTGTTAAACAAAATACCGCCGAATCCAAGATTATCGTATATTACTTAAGTTTTTGTATAAAAACATTGTATAAAACAGTAAATTTATGTAATTCGTGCGTAATTTAAAAAAATCAATTGTTTAAAAACAAAATTATATGTACAAAAACGTTCTAAAAAAGCAACCTACGCAAAAAAAAAAATATATATAAAATAAAAAAACAAACATAAATTTTAATAAAGCAAATGTTTTTTTTCGTTCTACCTTTTTACGTCTTCTGTTTTCTTTCTTTTTAGGCAATTAATTATAAAAATAATTTTTTTTTTTTTTAAGATTGTTATTCTTGTAAGCGGCTTATGTAAATAAATCATAATACATTGGCATGATATGCAAATTATACATCTGGCTAATAAGATAGTGGAATCTTATACTTCATTATAGTATTTTCTTTGAAACTATTGTGCTGTCTTTTTATTTTTTTATTTTTACTACTTAATTTTTAAAGTATGTTGAAGTTGAAGAGAGAGAGAGAGAGAGAGAGAGAGAGAGAGAGAGAGAGAGAGAGAGAGAGAGAGAGAGAGAGAGAGAGAGAGAGAGAGAGAGAGAGAGAATATTATACAACTTTAAGGTTATTGTTGGTTATATTCTCAAACTGAAATAATGAAGATTTGTATTTAAAAACAAAAAAATAAATGAAATAAAAAGCTTTCTTTTTAAATATATATACACCGAAAGAATAAATTACATAATTTATGCGGTATTTATGTCATTATAGCAATATAAATGTTGATAAACTAGAACATCATAAATAGTTATGCTGTACAACATAATATTTATGCTATTGTGTAATATAGTTATTATGCAGCATAGCATTAATTATGCTGTATTGAACAAATTATGCTGAAGAAGAGCTATAGCATAATTATTACGTATTTATTTTTATCCATGTAGAATTTAAAATTTAAATACTTATAATGCAATTACAACATTATAAAAATGAATAATTCTTCATAGTTTTTTTTTTCCTACAAATAAACAGAGATTCTGCTTAAACTGATTGTATTTCCATTGTTCACGTAAAAAATAAATAACGTAATTGAATACTCGTATTATAAATAAAATAAAATAATATGTATAATAATATTCATTGAATTGAATAATTGCTTTATTGTAGAGCACAAATGTTGCTATTTTGTAATATATAAATATACCACAGAATAATTAGTAATATTATGTAATTAAGATATGTGATATTAGTACTGAACATTTTAACTATATGCTATATAATATGTAGTATAATCATAATCGCTATAAAATATAAAGCATAAATTATGTTGTTATATCCATAAATGTTGTTGCAATGATGTATAGCATAATCATTATACGTTTTTACTTTTGTACTGTATAAGTGTTGCAAAAAATTTGCAATAATGAAATAGCCATAGTTTATAGTCAAAACTTATACCTATTATGTAAGCTACTTTGAGTAAAAATATACTTTTTAAATTCCCATCTCTGAAAACGGCCATAAAACTTTTTCACCTGAAAATATCACCTGTAGCATCTTATGGAATAGAGATTTTCTGGTCATATCTAACCATCACAGACTTCAACTTATTAGAGTCTGTAAAATCTCGTTTTCTTAAGAGAGCAATGTGCCTCTCAAAATATACAAAATCTAGACTAGTTTATGAACTTTCAGGAGAGGAGTTTTATGTACGTGAGCTGAGATTAAAATTTAATTTGCCAGAAACTGAAAATTTTATTAAGTTTGTTCAAATTAGAGAAAATAAAACCGATGATATTAATCTATCATTTTATAATACACCAGCTTTAAAAAATGATACATGGAAAAACTCAAATCAGAGGAACCGTAATATTATCACCCGCTACGCGGCACACGGTTTTCATCACAAAATTTGTAACACTAAAGAATATCATATTTGTAATAATAATTGTATCTGCTCCTTGTGCGGGATGTCATGTGAACAGTATCATCTCCTCACATGTTCTAGGAGACATTTAAGTATGGCCTACTATGCCGAGGGCACTGATCAACATGTATAATACTGTTATTTGATCTTGATATTATATGTAATGTTTATGAGTTGAATGTTTAGATGTATGTTGTACACGCAATGTGTTTAATAAATAAAAAAAAATAAAATTCCCATCAAGTAATTTTAGCCCCCTAGCTGCATAAAAAAAAAAAGTTGTGAGGTGACAATTGCTATTTAAATGCATTTTATTTTAGTCATGTTTGTTCAACAATACACGGATAAAAATATATACGCAATAATTATGCTCGCTCATTTTCAGTACAATTTGTTCAGTACAGCATTATCTGTGCTATACTTCATAATAAATATGATACAACGCATAAATATTGTGCTGTTAAGTGCTGTACAGCATAATTATTTGTGTTGTTCTAATTTAGCATAATTTATGCTAAAATGACATAATGCAGCATAAATGACGTAAGTTATTATTTCCGTGATGTATTAGAAAAAATTTGGCCAGAGTACTTGGTAACTTCATCTGCTAAGGACTTTACATAAAATTATACTGATTCACGTTCTAATCGTACAAAGAAAAAAAAATAATCATAGTTGAAACAACATAATATAGTTAAATCTCTAGTACCTTATTTCCATAGGTATTCTTTTAATATTTATGTATCTGCAAAAAAAAAAAAAAAAAAAAAAAAAAAATCGACAATGAGCTGTATGTATGGAAACATGAAACAAGATTCAAGGCCACATAACACAAATTTATAGATATTCAACAAAGACAAGACTGAAGAGACGTAATTATTATTTTTAGTTGAATTCTCGGACCTTAAAATCGATGAAATAAAAGTTACAAGCTAAAATCTCAGCCTTTTATATAGGATACAAAAATGTAACTGATTTGTCATATTTATTTATAAAACATTCAGGTTATTAAATTGCATAGGTTCTTAAAATAATAAAAAGTTGCATCTCCTATATTAAATAGAGTATTATACCCATACGGACACTGGGACACAATAAATTACATAGCATTTGATATATTAAGGAAAAAATTTAAATGTATCAACATAGCCACAAAGATATAACACAGGTCAGGGAAGAGAGTGGGTGCAGTTAGTGGCAAAATATAAATATATTGAAATGTTGCCTTTTTCTTCCCTGTCCGTATCGGTATAAATGCAGATATCTAAAGCTGAATTCATGAATATGTAGTGCGCAACATAAGGCTTATTTCTGCATTTAAAGCAATGCTAATTAACAAATTTTACTGCGCAAAATTACACCAAGTATATGAATGCACCTTTATATCTTATTTCTGTACTGCGTTTACAAAAATTTTATCACTATTTAATTTTCCATTTTTATTATTTTTAATAAATTAATTGAACTATAAATTCTTTTAAATGTCACAAATTTACGAAAATAAACACTTTTTCTAATGCCTGTCAGAAAATTAAATAAACTTGACCTCTAAATATTTTCTATATAATGTTCACTATTATTTAATTAATTAATGAGAGGAGAGAGAGAGAGAGAGAAGCTCTCCTACAATGTCGTAGAGTCTATTTCACACTGAGAAATAAAATTAACTTACATTAAAAATACACACAATAAAAATACTTCATATGGAATATTTTTTCATTATACCATGTACAGTATATCGACAAAATTCCATTACATGTAAAATAATATTCATTTCATAAAATAGCCTTTAGCATTTAAAAACTCTTCAGAAAAGCAGAGAATAATATTATATATATATATATATATATATATATATATATATACACACATAATAAACGTAAGCTTTAAATACATATCGGTATAAAGAATCTAAAAATTGAAGTGTGAAAATAATATTTTATCACAACAACAAAAAAAGTGTTAAGTAACAGAATATCCGCATAATTTTTATTATGTAGTGACCTGAGGCTATTAATTTGGTGCCAGATATGGTAATTTATAGTGTTATTTTAGCCCACGCTTTTTTTTTTTTTTTTTTTTTTTTTTTTTTAAGAGAAACAACTTTTTTAATGTTGTTAGAGAAATATTTTACCAAAAGAATAAAATATGGTACAAGGAAGATATAAAATTTATAAAGGAATTTTGGTTAATTTTAGCAGCGCTGGAGAGAGAGAGAGAGAGAGAGAGAGAGAGAGAGAGAGAGAGAGAGAGAGAGAGAGAGAGGGGAGGGGAGGGGAGGGGAGGGGAGGGGATAATACTACTCAAATTAAAACTATTGAGATAGAGAGATAGAGAGATAGAGAGAGAGAGAGAGAGAGAGAGAGAGAGAGAGAGAGAGAGAGAGAGAGTAAAACTGTACTCAAATTAAAACTATTATACATAATATATTAATATGTGACATTTTTTAACATCCAGTTATATCAAAATAATTATAAAATAAACATTTTCACAACCGAATAAAAAAAAATTGAATTTATTCTGCATTTATTTCACATATCATAAATGTTATTATTTTGGAATAAGATATAATGAGCTATAGAACATAGTTGTTTCAGCATAAATATACATAAAATATAGCATAATTTTATTTTTGTAAAAAAAAAAGCATAAAATAATTATTAAGTATTTAATTTTGTCTATGCTGTTCATACATAATAAAAAGTTTGAATGTTAGAAGTAATAATATTAAAAAAATGCTTAAATACATTAAATAAATGAAAATATATAATAATTTATATAAACTTAATTTTAGTGTTACAAGTTATACTTTATTGTCATATAACAAAGCTAGGTCTTCATATAGCAACCTCATAAAAGTTTTTTGTTTTTTCTTCTACTTTGTTTTTTATTTTTTTATTTTTATTTTTTCCTTTTTTTTTTTTTTTTTTTTTTTGCATATGACTTTGAATCTTACCTGTTCCTTTCATAGAGCTCATTGTTGCATTACAAAAAAAAAAACTCTACTATACGAATGAAAGATTAGCAATTACACATGTTTTAAAATAATATACGAGTATTACCTTATAATTCATATCGCAAGAATTCACATTTTTGTATTTATTAACTGCAGTAGAAAATATAAGTATATACTTTTTTTTCCGTGTATTTGATATTAATTGCTTATACAACATAAAAAATGCAGAGCTGCAGTATATATAATTAAAATAGTTATAATGTTTATATTACTATATAATTTTATTGTTGTTCATGAGTTTTCTTTATTTACGCATATTTTCAATGATGTAATATGCGGTATTTCATCATAATTTAATTAACTGCATAATACGATATGATGTAAAAATACATTTCCTTTATTCATTATGCGTTATACATAATGCATGTTATTTTTATATAACAACTCATGCTTATTCTTTATGTTTCCCTTCAGAATCAGTTTCTTTATTATATAATCATTTAATCATAATACCAATTGAATATATTCAATGATTACAAAAATATTTATAAAACAGTAAAATATATTTAATAAAATTTATATCATGTAGCAAAAAAAAAAAAAAAAAAAAAAAAAAAAAAATCAATCAATCAATCAATCAATAAATTGTAAAAACATTTTCACAGTTTTTTTTAGTTAACTTTTAGTTATCTTTTTAGTTAACTATTTTCACAGTTACTATATAATCATACGATAATTTTTCATATTTGTTTTATCAGATATATACAATATTTATATTATTAACTTTTTTATAGCACTTTTTTTTATACATTATTTATGTAGTTTTTTGGGTGTTACCGGGTATATAGGGTGTTTGCATTAATATACAAATCGACGCCATATATGAGCACTTAATAACATGGGCTGGTATGGTAAAATGACACATTTTGACAGTTTTAAAAAAACTTAGCAATATTTTTAAGACCATTTATAAATTAGGTTTTCAAAGTTGCAGTTAATAATAATACTAAAATATTTTGCCAAACCAAAAACCATGTTTGTCGTATGCTAAGGAATGATATCTATTGTTCCAGTAATGTCGTCAAAGCGCATTCAGTATGACGTCATGTGCATACACCCTATACATAATTTTAATATTTGTTTATTTTTTATCAAACAAAAAACAGACGTGTGTGCATGTAATTTGGTAGTACGTTACGTACACACTACAGTACTATAGAATAACATAAAAATTATGGACATGCATGCACTTACAGAAAATTACTTTTGTCCAACTTTTTATATAATACTGTATTATAAAACTTGACTTTTTACTTTTTTTTTTTTCATACACGTAAAAGTTCTATAATTATTAATACATGCATATACCTGTTCTGTTTTTCTTTAACTCTTTCAGTACGAAATCTACACTAAAATCTCAATTTAATTATTAATATTATTGTATATATTTTTTAAGCTCAGGAAACATATTACAACAAAAAATAATATAGTAATAATAATAATAAAAAATAAGCCATTATGCCAAAAAGAGGTTATTTCAACTGGACGCACTCCTATATTTCTCGTATTATATTTAAGTTATAGGAATAAAATTAAACAAGTATTAACTTCAATATTAAATTGATCACCTGTAAAATTTTGTTGTTTATCTGGGGAAAATTGCAGTCTTGGGTTCGATTATCGTAAATACGATAATGATACTCGAATATCGAAACGTTATAGATTAACAGTTTTATAAAAGTTATCGTTATAGATTAACAAAAATTGACGATATTATCATCACATCTATAACGATACTTTTTGCTCCAAATATAAGACAAAATACACACATAGGAAAGTGCGCAGAAAATAAGAAAAATAAAAATTTAAAAAGTATATGTAAATGAAGCGGTTAATCATTGTAGGTATATAGTACAGTCACGAAGCAAGTATTTAAAATGTTTTATTTCAATAAAAAATGGCGTTGTGATTTATATAGTTATCGTTATCGAAAAACTATCGTTTTAGAAATTTTGGGTATCGAACCCAAGATTGGAAAATTGTTAGAGAAAAAGTGGTACATTCTTGGTAAAAAAAATCTCTGGTTTTGTTTGGGTCAGGCTGTACAGCAATTTTTTTTTTTTTTTTTTGTTCTTATGATTATGCTTTGATGTTTTTATGTTAGAGCGATAAAAGATAACATTATTAATTATGTATTATGTGTTTTTGTAATACTTGTTAGACAAAGAAAAAAGAATAACATTAATTTGTATACTAATTAATAGTGGAAAATTATGATAATTTTAGATCCGATAAATAAATTTTGAAATTAAATTCTTATTTCACTTCTTATGGGCCTATAATGTACCCAATTGGATTACAATACATGAAATGAATTATGCTCGTTCACGTATAGGGTGTGTGTGCATGACGTCATAATAAATGCATTGCCATAATTGAGCAACGAATAGCATTGCTTAGCGTAGGACAAACGTAAGATTTTGCTATTTTCTTTGGAAAATAAGTAATTTTTTTGTCAGTATTATTTTTCTCGCATACTTGAAAACCTAATTCAACTTGTTATCAGCATTAATGCTCTCAAAAAATTTGCTAAGTATTTTTAAACTGGCAAAATGTGTCATTTTTCCATACCATAGTCCATGTTATTTAAATTAGTGCTCACTTATGGCGTTGACTTTAACATGAATGCAACCACCCTATAGAAAACAGAATAAACATACTTAAAATTTTATGCGTTAGCCTAATTTTATAGCAATATTTATTCATAATAAAAAATATATGATAATTTTAGAAATATTATCACATTACAAATAATTTATGCTACATGTGAATTTGTTTTTAAAAAGAGTCCATTCATATAAATTTCTCAATTGGGTATAGCTTATATAATAATAGGAAAACTTTTATTTCTCTTTTAAAGGAAATTAAATAACTGTTTTTTTTCATATATCCATGGATTTGCAAAGACAAATTATTATTATTATTATTCAGAATCTATTGTATACTGAAAATATAGCATCGAGTGAACAGGGCTTCATAGTGCAAGAGTTTTCATCAATATCATATAATAAAGAAGAGATATAAAATAATAATGCTATTCGTAAACCCTGTTTTCTGCTATACTAAAATGACGATCAACTGTGGTTATTTAAATGTAATGCACTTCCTTTTTTTTTTTTTTTTTTTTCTCAAGAAAACAGGGTTTACGAACAACACTAATATTGTTCTAAAATACAAAACTAAATAAATTATGACTTTGAATATTTAATAGAAATGATTGCCACATTATTAATATTAATAGAGAAAATAATAAAATAATTCTTTAACCTATATGAACTTTTGCTGTAGAAGTTCAAAAAGAATCAATTTAATCTTACTCCTCCTTTCTTGTAACTCACGCATTATATTGCATAAATTATCTAATTTGAAATATCTAAGCAAAAATCGTGACTTCACAAATTTTATGTTGTTCATTTTAAATATAGAAATATCATATTATAGAAAAGAAAAACATGAAGCTTATCTTTTAATTGCAATTTTTTTGGCTAATATTGTTTATACATATACACTGATGAATTAAAGGGGAGGGGGTGTACTGTACATGTAAAATACGAAAAAAAAATTTATTAAAATTTACAGTAAAGTATATTAATGTCATCAGAACTGCTGTACTTTATTATTGCAGTCAAAGAACTTTTTTTTCTCTTTTCTTTTTCTTTTTCTTTTTCTTTTTCTTTTTTTTTTGCTTGCTTGCTACATTATCCAATCCATAGCCCCGTCAAGACAAGACGTTGTCTTATAGACAGGTAAGGACTTTCCAATAAATATGGAAATCTCATACATACAATAATACAATAGAATATTACAATTATTATCTAATACATTTAACATTATAGTAATTCATTTGACTTTTTTTTTTTTTTTTTTTTTTTTTTTTTTTTCAAGAAAAAAGGTAACAATTTAGGATGGATACATATTATATAAATAGTAAAATATTTTGATATATTTAAAAATATAAAATTTAAAAACATTTTGAACGATTTTCTAAGCATTGAATGTATTTTTTAAATAAATAATTTTGAAAAAGTTTAAATTGCCACTTCTCAAAAGATTACTAAAAAAAATTGTTTGGTTAATTTTCAATTCTGTTGTATAAAAGAGGTTTTGTTATAAAACAACAACAAACATTGCAATTATGGACAATTTTTTATTTAGTAAATCCTAGGAAAGAGTATAATGAGCTTATTAAAAAATTAATTAAATACATTTTCAATGGTACACGGAAAAAAAAGATGTGCTAAATTTAAGTAGATTAGTATACTAACGCAAATAAGCCCGCGCCCTAGTACATGCGTGCAAGATCTGAGTAACCTGCATCTCTAGCATAAGTGACGCTAAAACCCTAGCGCTAGATTTTATACCACCTGCGATCTAGGGGGAGCGGTACCTAGCGTCAGTTATAGTCAGTATAGTTTTTATGTCACCTGAGATCCAGGAGGAGCGGCACCTGACTGCTAGCGCAGGTGTGCTTAACTCGCCTGAGCCGATCTAGTATTCCCGCGAACTAGGAGCTAGCATTGCTAAAATCAGCCAATCTCTGTTTAAATGGCCACGTTTCTCTATTTTTCAGGAGACCATGAATAAGGTAATTAATTCTAAACTATCAGATTTATAAAAATACTTTAACTGTCTTAATTACCGCGTATTTCATGCAAATAGAATTATAAGTGACGATTTTACATAAAAAATAAAAATGAAGTAATCGCACAGTCAAATAAGGTGCAAAATGAGTCGTCATGTAGTAACACAATGGTATATTATATTTGATATATTCATCGATATATGGCCTATGGTAGCCAAACCCGATCGACGCATTGAAAAAAAAATGGTCCTCTGTCCCCCGCTACTAACAAATTATGCTATGATTTATAATTATGCATAATTTATATGAAAGTATATTTGCATACAATTATAATAAACTAAGAACATCCACCGCGGGAATTTTTCATTTCATTGAATATTTCAAATTATTACCAACGTTTATTTTTTATAATAATTAATAATTAAATTAATACACAAAATTATTTTAAAAAAACTCGTGTACGCCATTTTGCGGTCCAATTCTAAAATTTAGTATATTAGTGCTAACTCAAATATACTAGGGGTGAGTTTGCAAGCCCACCTCACCTGAGTCTATTTCTCCTGGCCGACAGGTATGCTATGCTGCGCGCAGGTAGGAGCGGGTCTAGCATACCGCCCTACTAATTCTCAGTTAGGACTGTCTCTATTGCAAAACACAGCATTTTAATACTAGCTTTTTGCTTAATTTAAGTATATTTTATTTTCCGTGCACGGAAAAAAATGATGTGTTAAATCTAAGTACATAAGTATACTAACGCAAATAAGCCCGCGCCCTAGTACATGCGCGCAAGATCTGAGTATTATTGAGTAACCTGTGTCTCTAGCATTAGTGACGCCAAATCCCTAGCGCTGGATGTTATGCCACCTGCGATGTGAGAGGAGCGGTACCTAGCGTCAGTATAGTTTTTATGTCACCTGAGATCTAGGAGGTGCGGCACCTGACTGCCAGCGCGGGCTGTACTACATCTGCCGCGTGCTTCGATCTAGTTTAGCGACAAAAAATGGCCACCACGAAAAGCAGCCGATTTTCACTAAAATGCCTATTCTTTCTGACATTGTCGGAGGCAAAGAAATAAACAATTTAATTAAAAGTACCAGCTTTATAACATTGCTTTTATTTTTTAACTTAACAAATGTATCATAAAAAATTAATAAATAGTAAATTTTTTATCCAAAAAAGAAAAATGAAGTAATCGCATCTAAGGATAGACCTCAAAATAGCTAGGCTCAGTAAATAAATTATGTCTTTAATTAAAAAATTTTCATCGACCACCCGAGATTTGCAGCAACAGCCACACAATATTATGATCCCAAGTCCCCGGTATAATTTATTATGTATTTATCATTATCAATAGTAATACAAAATTACTAAAATGTAATATTAATTAAAGCGCTATATTTATTTCCCTAAAAAAAATATTATTGATGCTTTAATAAAATAATCATTTAATATTTGGCGTTGAACAATTAACGCAAGCAACAAAATCAATTTATATATCTTTCAAAAAAATATTTATAATTTTATTTAACGCCTTTCACGCCATTTTGCGGTTAAAAACTAAATCTAAGTATTATAGTGCTTGCCTCTATACTTTTCGTGAGGATACAATTCCACCCGATCGGGAGTCTACACCTCCTTACCTTTAGTTTATTCCTCCTTACACCAGGTAGGCGCGAGGTTAGTATAGCGACCTGCTAGATACAGGTAAGAATTGTACCTATTGCAAAACACAGGATAGATATACTAGCTTTATACCTGGAGTTGGGAGATTTTTCGTTCCGTGCATAATGTCTATTTACAGCTTATTATGTCAATACATAATATATACACACCTTCAATATACTGTATAACGAATGCGCGTGTCTTTAATTTCAAATAACAAAAGAAACAAAAACATATCGTAACTAAGTTTGAATATTAAATTGCTATAAAAGGTGCGGCTTTAACTTTTATAATATATAAAATGACCTTGACATTAAGGTAATTTTTCTTATGTTTAAATATAAGATTTTCAACCTTTTTGTATTATTATTATATACATATATGATGTCATTACTTAAATATTTTTGTTCTTTTATATTTACATGCATTTTAAAACTATAAGTATGTGATTAGAAATTTGATGATTAAATTTTTTATATGTTTAATTTAATTTCATAATCATGTTTACTTTAATAAAACATTTGCAACTTTTATATTTTTATATATATATATACATATATTTTTTAATGGAGGTTATCGGTGCGGCCGCGAGTAAAGCTTGTAGGGTCGCGTAATTTCCTATCCTTAAACATTGTGGGACCATTTTTGTAGTGTTTTTTCAAGTACCCACGCACTGCACTTAAATTGAAGAAAAAAAAATCAATATATTTTAAAGTTGTAGTAAATTTTAAGACTTTTTAATCACCGATGACTTCCATTGAAATAAGTTTCTACTACATTTGTCTAAAAGTTGTAAATGCGTATATATATTAAATTTTTTGTAACGTGATATTTAAAGGAATATAGACCAGAGAAAAACATAAACATTTATATCACAAAACACTTGATGGGATTTACATAAATAACATTAGTTTGTCTCAAATCCCAACAGTAGCCCCGTAGCAGTGATCAGTAAATGCGATTTATGCAACCCGCAAAACGTTTTCATACTTATTTTTGCATGTTTCTGACGTCATCAACATAAATAGTCACGCAAATTACATACTTTACAGTATTTTCACGCTCTCTCGTGGGGCTACATTAACATTCTGGTAAAAATTGTCACCAATTTTGAAGATCCTATTTCGTATTTATTCATTAAAAAGCACGTGTTGTTTTATGTGGTCTAGGGCTTTAAGGGCAAGATAACTCCCAGAGATTAAATTTTGAATTAGGCTATTTATTATGCCATTATTTTTTATATGACTATACTAAAATACTATATACTATAATATATATTATATTGATCAGTGGACTACACCAATGTAAAATTTTGAATTACGAAGTTTTAAAAATTTTGCTCCTCTCCAAATTAAGACCCCATGTTAATTTTAGTAATATTTACTCCCTTCTTATATGATGGTCATGATTTTTTTTTTCTTAGAAAAAATAAATAACATAATGTATGCTGCATTTATGTCATTATATAGCATAACTTTTGTAAAATTGTAACAGCATAACTGTAACAGCGTAATCATTGTATTATATTTACAGCAATTAATATAGTTAATAATAATTATGCAGCATGAATTAAGTTGTATTGAAAAAGTGTTAAAACAATAAAAATTATGGGCTAGTGTAATTATATTTATGCGTATTTATTTTTGCAGGTAATTGTTAAACCCTTTAACTTATTTTCTTACAATATATTACGTATAATAATTATATTTAACTTACACAATACTGTATAATATACAATAATGTGAGTGTATACTTAAATAATGGACAAGAAAACTACGGTAAAGTAGGATAAAATATACCTATTAAGAAATTCTCCCCCATATAACTGAGACACAATAATGCAACATTGTCACAACGATTGACTTGTATGGAGTCAATCGTAGAAGCCACATTGAAACAATGTATTAAATACATATATGTTATGTATTTGTATATTATAGTAACTTGATTTACTCAAAGTCGCATGCGCACTAGCCGTATAATGAAATAATGTAAATATATGCGCGTGCGACATGTATATAATAGTAGATTGTGACGATACGCAAAAAAAAACAAAAAAAAAAAAAAAAAAAAAAAAAAAAAAAAAACAAACAAACAAACAAACAAACAAACAAACAAACAAACAAACAAACAAAAACTAATAGCAGGTAAACGTGCGATATTTTAAGAAAGTTCGATATTTCTTAAATAATTGTTTATTAAACTAAAAACTTTCATTTGAAATGGGCGATATCTACGGGCAATAATGCAAACTAAAATTTTTGACATTATACGTTTAAACTTGTAAATTACAACGAGTAATTAATATTAATCTGGATGAGGTACTGATATAAGTGATATACTTCAATCTTACCTAATGTAGGTGAAATGTCATCTAATTGAGGAGTTGAGACGTGTAACTTAATTATAGTGTATTTTTACCTGCATTATATAGGGTGTATGCGCATGACGTCATATTTAATGCGCTTGGAGGCTATACTGGAGTAGTGAATAACATATTGTTGCAGCATAGGACAAACTTCATTTTAGTCAATTTTCTTTGGAAAATCTGTTAATTTTGCTATTGTTATTTTTCTCACTTACTTGAGATACTAATTCAACATACAGCTGCTCTCAAAAATATTGCATATATTATAGTGTTTTTAAACTGGCCAAATGAGTTACTTTCTTGTCACCTATGTTATTGAGTTATCCAACATGGCGTTGACTTTAACATGAATGCAGACACCCTATAGGTAATTGTATAGTGTAACTTGCCTCCAGGCTAATGTTTATTCCAATTTACAGAATCTATGTGCCTCCAAAATCGGCTGTTCACTAAACAGGCCATTTTGCAGGCACATAGATTAGTGTTCCCTTAACGCGTATTTTTTTTTTCTTTTTTAAGGACTACAATTTACCTTGAAATGAAGTTGAAATAATATCAAAGACTATTGAATACTTATGAAATGATAATATAAACATGCAATGTCGCAGCTCGTCAATAAAAATAAAGTGGCAAAAAGTATAATTTTAAATAGCAATTTGGAATTTTTATAATCAAATCAAATCATATATCTGCTTGATTTATGTAGATAGATATGTGTTAAAAATAATAAGAGCAAAAAAAAAAAAAAAACAAAAAAAAACAAAAAAAAAAAAAAAGGATTTGAAATATATAAGGAATAAAAGTAAAGTAATTAGAAATACAGTATGAAATACATGAATGATTCAAATTATTTATAGTTCGCAAAAGAGAATAAAAATGCAGCTATGTAATTTATACCACATAAGTATAAATAGTTTAAAATATTATTAGCATAAATGTGACTAAACTAAATTGCTTAAATATTTTTTCTATAAACATAATAACGACCAAAATATCTAAGTAAAGAGTTTGAATTTGGTGTGCGTTGCAATAGATGCATAAATTAAGTTGCAATATATATAATGATTAAATGTTCCTGAAATTGAAACTTCTTGGTATATCCTTTGACATTATCTTCCTACATATAATATGATTTTAATTGTTGAAATTATTAATATATATATATTATGTTATATTTACTTTTAAGCGTGCGGTGATTCGATATTTAAAACTATATACAAATTTCTCACAGTATTTATTGAGTTTATAAAATAAATATTAGTATTCTTGTAATTGAAAATTTTCTGAAATTGAAACTTCTTGGTATCCTTTGACATTATCTTATACCTACATATTTTTAATTGTTGTTGACATTATTATAATATTTTATTTATTTTTTAGCTTTCGATAATTCATATTTACAACTACAAATTTCTCACAGTAATTATTAAGTTATAAAATAAGTTTTAGTATTCTTGTAAAATATTCTATGAAATATTCTAACGTACATAATAGTCATGCTAAAAATTAAAAAAAAAAGTTAGACAATTATTTTTTCAAATTTATTAAAACCTTTTATAATTCCATCTACGGAAGAAGAAAAAAAGTATAGAACGAATGTTGCTAAAAGCTTGCGCAATAAAAAATTATACCTTTTAACAGTTTTAATAAATAAAAATAAATAATATTGTTTGCCTCCTCTATACGTGTATACTATAGCTGATGCAGAGGTCAACAAAGGTTAATAAAGAAAAGAAAAAACACGCACCTGGCGCAAAAATTAATCTTCAGCTATATCTATGAAAGATTTATAATTTTTCTGCTAAAAATACCGATTTTTGTTTTGTTTTATCTATAATTTTAAAAAATAAAGGTGATTTATGTTGTTATCTTTTGATTGCAATATTTTTAATAAAACTTGATGAAATATTTTCAGCAATAGACCTGCTTTTTCAAAAGTCTTCACAAAATAAAATTTTGTTGTTGTGTTTTTTTATTAAGAAAATTAAATTTAGTAAATATTTACACGTAAAAAATAAATTATGTAATTTACTCTTCATTGAATAATTGCTATTATAGAGCACAATTTTTTTTGTTTTTTGTTTTGTTATAAGTGTTATAACATTAATTTAACATCTTTATATTATGCTATAATGTACGAGTAGTTCCGTATATGTTGCTGCATTGAGCTAGCATAATTGTTACGCATTTATTTTTATCCGTGTTTAATGCTCAATTTGAGCAAAAATAAAAACTTATTATTAAATTAAAATAATTTTTTCCCATTATCACATTACGAAGAGTGTTGGAAAATCTCCCATAAAATTATAGTAGATTTCCAAAATATAATTGTTTCTGTGTTTTAAACATGGCCTATTAAATCTTTAATAAAGGAAAAGTAAATAATAATGCATGGAATACCTGTTATATAGGGTGGTTATACATTCATATAAAAGTCGACGCCATATGTAAGCATTAAATAACATGGACTGGTATAGGAAAATGACACATTTTGTCAGCTTAAAATTACGTAACAATCGAGCATTATTGATGCTTTTAACAGGATTTTAAGTATAATAAAAAAAATAAATTAATTTTTCAAAGAATAATAAAAGAGACAAAAAACCACGTTCGTCCTATACGTAGCATAGTAGCATAATATGTGCTGATCAATGTTTTATTTTTTGCTCTATTATGGCGTCGAAGCGCATTCAGTATGACGTCATGCGCATATACATCCAATAATTTCATCAGGCTAACTATTTTTCTTAAGTATTTCTTGATATTCTCGATATTAAAATGCAGTATGATTTTTTTTAAACTTAATTATTAAAAGAAGACGATAAAGATATTAAACAATTTATTAAGTCAATAACAAATTTGGCACCAATGTAACCAAATATTACAAAACTATTTATATTATTCTGTACTCTATTATATACCACTGATAAGTAATCATTAAGTAAATAAAATCAAGCTTGCTAATTAATTTGTTAATTACTTTTTAATTCATGGTCGCTATATAAATATCACACGATAATAAATTTATACTAACATTTATATGTCTTACTTAATTAATTTTAATTTTATTTCATTAAAATACAGTATATTTAAGTTACATATTATTACAACGCATATATGACAATTGTCGTGGCATATTATATTATAGGGGTGGACATTGATATACTGTTTCTTATGTCATACCATTGCAATAGGTCAAGTTAATTGGTAAAGTCAACTGGGGTAACTTTGAACACCCGGGGTGACTTTAACACCCAATTATCTCTGTCTTGGGGCCTCATTTTAGAAATTTGAAGCATCTTACTATATGTTCAAATTTGGATTTGATCTTAATGATATGTTACAACATTTTGAAATTAGTGTGCAAAGTAGAGATAAATGGGTGTTCAAAGTCACCCCGGGCGTTAAAAGTCACCCTGGTTGACTGTATACTAGACATTTTTTTTTTTTTTTTTACTAGTGAAACTAAAAGTGTAACTTGAGTAGCTTGCTTGTTACCAATATAGCGGTGACGTATGTTCAGTCAAAAGTGATTGGAAATAAGACAGTAGGGGACCCTGAACGAGGAAGACTAAAAAAAGGGGGTGGGTATATAATTTTATTTTATATTCTAAAAGAAGAAATTGTCTTGAATCGATAAATACATGAATTTCTAATATTTGAGTTCAATAATTATGTTTATTTTATTTTTAAAAACTGAAAAATGACGTCACGGGTTGTGCATAGGAGAAGTTAACGCCCATGACGTAATTTTTCGATTTTCAAAACTTTAATTAAAAATACTTAATGAACTCAAAAAATAGAAATTCGCATATACATCGATTCAGGACATTGTACTCTTTTAGAATATGCAATAAAATTACCCCCTAATTTTTAGTCTTCCCTCATTTCGATAACATCTATTAATCAGAATATACTTTAATCGACGTGATTTAAAAAATAGCTTATCCTTTATATCTCACTTTAATATACGTTAAGCCAATACATATAATGTTATTGTAAGTTCTAATTTTAAGCTATTAATTATTTAAGTTGAATATATCCATTCAGGTAAGCCTTTTAGATATTAATTTTGACGTGGTTACTCATTGCATGCCACTGATTGAACCAAGAATTATATAAAATAATAATAATAATAATAATAAAAAAAAAACTGGAAGAAAATTACAACAGTTTTTTTGAAAATTTCTGACCAACGTAGAAAAAATATTTATAAAGATATTCTAAAAAAATGTTATGCTTTAAATTTTCTCAAGAACCCCTTTTTGATTAATGAGATTTGTTTCTAGATATTGTAAGGATATAATGTTCCCTATGGTAGCATATTATTACTGTCGGTTGGTGATTTTAATCTAAACCAAAACACTTTTTATAACATAGGTTTCATTGATCGAGTAGAACTATAGCGTTAATAAAAAAAATAATAATAATAAAAAACTTAAAAAGGTGCATGAAAGTAACATAGATTTGATCAAGTTTATGTTTATATTATTTGTAAACCATACAATAATATATATATAAAAAGTTATTAAATAATTAATTGAATTATATATAAAAAAATCATAGGACTGTAGAACGTAATTAAATTTATATAGCTGAAATCTAATAATGAGTATAAAAAGTAACATATATGTATTTATATTATAAATATAGGTTAGTGGGTATATTTTTTTGTCGTGAAAACTTTTTTAATTCCAATATATATAGAGCGCACAGATGTACTAAATGTGTATAGACAAAAAAAAAAGTAGCTAGGAAAGAAAAAAAAAGTAAATATAGAAAAAAGAAGAAGAAAAATGTTTTCTTTAAAGAAGATAAACTGAACATTAGTATAATTATATATTATTTAATTTCATTAATTATATAGAGATTTTGTAGACTGTGAAAGATATTTTAGCAATTATTTAAAAACTATCACAAACACAACCGCATGCAGCGAATATTCATGCATGAGATTGAGTTATAGTTAGAAAATTCTAACGCTTCAATTCAATATTTCAATTCAGTATCCAATTTAAATATCTTCTGATTTATATCAATTGAATAATACTACGTTTTATATGCTCAATTTAGGCTACTTTTATTTTATTAAATTTAAATTGGCAATAATAAAAAATCTTTCACTGTATCGAGTGTCCATTATATAGAACAATGATATAATTACGCGTATAAAAATTCTTAAAATTCAAAGTATATAGTGTGAATCAATCAATCAATCAATCAATCAATCAATCAATCAATCAATCAATCAATCAATCAATCAATCAATCAATCAATCAATCAATCAATCAATCAATCAATCAATCAATCAATCAATCAATCAATCAATCAATCAATCCTGAACATCGTAGAACACCTTGAACAAAAAACTTGTCTAATATCCTAACATGATACCTAAATATCAACGTTGATTTGATCGGAGTCATTGATTTTTAATTTATTTTCAATTTATAAAATCGCAGCTGCGGGTTTATGACGTCACAGCTCGTCTGTTTCCGCACTTGGACTAGTGAGCTGTGACGTCATAAACATGCAGCTGCCAGTTTGTAAATGGAAAATAAATTAGAAATCAAAGACTCCGAACCAAATCAACATTGATATTTATAGGTATGTTAGGATATTAGACAAGTTTTTTGTTCAAGGTGTTCTACTCCTTTCAGTGTAACTTCTTATATAGAGATTAATTTCTGCTTTGCTGGACATTGCAAAAAGTAACTTACATTATATCCATCAACTAAGCGTTATTTTTATTGTTACATATCTTGCAGTTATGTATTGCACAGGGATTAATTTGTCATTTAATAATTGTATGGTTTCATAAAACTTTTTGATTTTATTTCTTTTCTTTCTTTTTTTTTTTTTTTTTGCTTTAACAGCAAGGACGTTGTTAATCTCATTGTTTTGTTTTAATTAAATTGCAATGCAAAGTATGATTATATATATATATATATATATATATATATATATATATATATATATATATATATATATATATATATATATATATATATATATATATATATATATATATATATATATATATAAATGTTAGGACAAAATTTCACATTTTTCATACATCATTTAGTTTCCATGTTATTTATATAATGTTCCACTCATTATATGGTTTAAGTTAGCAGGTTATGTTCATGAGTCATAGAATAAAATAGAACAAAGAAATTCCCTTTGTCACCAATTAAAAACTAGCTATTAATTGTGTGCGATGAACTGTTATGAATTATAGATGTTATAGCGTGTAGTTTTTTTTGGTTTGTTTGCTTAATTGCGAGAACAATACAAATGGATTATTTATATTTTCTACGAATAGTTCAAATTTGATGAATAAAAAATTGAAAGTTTGGGGACCTTACTGTATATAATTTCTAAAAGTTGCAGTAAAATGCATATATGCAATGAAAACAATACATATATAAACGATATAGTGAACACGCATTCATATGAACGACAGCTATACAACTATTTCTTAATATTTTAATTTTTAACTTGTAAAAATAAAAAAAGAGTTCATTAAACTATAAAAAGAAGAGAAAAAAAATATCTTTATCTGAAATGCAGTCACTCTTTCCAATCATAATTATTATGCAAAAGTGGTATATAAAAAAATGGAAAAATAAAAAAAAGTATTGCAATTAAAAAAATAAACAATTAAAAACACTCTGTTCGATTGATTTGAGTTTGTTTATGAAAATATTATAATTATGCAAGTGATAAAATAGGGAGAGAAAGAGAGAGAGAGAGAGAGCAGATAGAGAAAAAGAAAATGAAAGAAACGAGAGAAAGAGAGAGAGAGAGACAGACAGACAGAGAGAGAGAGAACAGAGAGAAGCAAAAAGAAAAGAAAGAAATGAGAGAGAGAGAGAGTAGGGAGAAAGAGAGAATATTTAATAGTATTATTGCTTGTTACATATTATATATCCAAATTGTCAGTAATTCTAACCTACAACCTCTCTCCCCCCCTCTCCCCTCTTAAAAAAAATCAAGTTTATATAAGATGAAAGAAAACTTACGTGTACGTACTGTTCGTTTTACTTCATGAATATTTTAACGTTCATGTTTGAAGACATGCACGCATATGGTTTATAGTTAAACATTTCACGATTGATTATATATCTTCAAAAACATTGCCCCTTATAAGTCCGTATAGTCTAGCTCTTCGCTTCGAGGCAATTCAAGTTTAACACAAGTATAGATGGAAGAATTGAAATAGTTAGAGCTAAAAAGTAAAACTGATTCCAACTTTTGAAAAAAAAAAAAAAAAAAAAAAAAGGTTTTAATATTGCATCATCTTATAACGATTTCTAATATAGTAAACTAATTTTAAATATCTTTTATATTATGATTAAGCAATTATAAAATGTGCTAATTTTGGCAGAGTTCTTGAAGTATACTATACTTTTATTATTGCAATAATGCTAATTGCATGCTAATGCTAATTGCAAGCATGCTATATTTTTATTACCTTTTTATATTGTATATAACGTAAAAATGAATAGGAGAGAGAGAGAGAGAGAGAGAGAGAGAGAGAGAGAGAGAGAGAGAGAGAGAGAGAGAGAGAGAGAGAGAGAGAGAGAAGTCACATTTATTTCTATACATTATTAAAAAATACAGCATAAATTATTTAATTAATTAATTTACAACTTTAACAGTATCGCTTTAACGAGTAAAGAGAATGAAAAGTTATAAAAAATTTATTCATTAAAAAAATAGTTGAATATTTAAAAATAATCTATTTGTTTTCATATAAATTAAACTTTTTTTTTTAATAGTTTTGTATAATATTTTTACTCTATGAGTTTTCTAAGTTAAATGATTTTTTTTCCAGTATATATGAATGTATCTGAATAATGTGATGCGTGTTATAATTTCATTAAATGTGCTACTTACTTACAATGATCGAACTTTCAAAATAAAATTAAACATACTCTAAAGCACTTTATTGAAAAAATCGTTATCATAAATACATTACAGCAATTAAAACAACGTACCTTTCAATTAGTCCATTAGTTAAAACACTCGCTGTGATATAATGACTGCATCTTTTAACTATATGATGCAATAAATGTTATTTTTATAAATTAAAATGTTGATAATGGTTGATAACGGTGACACAATTATTGTCTCATAATTTTTTGGAGCTTAAAACACGCAAAAGTTTGTTTATGGTATATTTTATTTGAAAAAATTTAGCCATCGCGATACTAGACCTTTCTATAAAATGAAAATCGTTAAAACAAGGTTTTTCAATACTAAAGGGTAGAAAATTAAGGGTCCATCTCTTTTTTACTTGCCAACTGGAATTGGTTATATCAAGTTCCACTTAATACTTAAAGGGTAAAAGTTCATTAAAAAAAAAAAAAAAAAAACTTTCTGTTTCCGATTAAACCCCCCACATTCACTAAATAATTTCTAATCAAAATTTTCCTCTTCATCACAATATTATTGATTATATTTCACATAATATAATATAATATTGATTTACTAAATGCGTGTTACGAAATTACATTTTAAAAGAAGACATCACATGTTATGTTCTTTTGTTTTTAAGAAGTGATTTGTTAAAGACGAAACCTTGTAAGTTTTTTTTTTTTTTTTTTTTTTTTTTTTTAAATGTTAAAACTCTGTACACGTTTCATCACATAACGAAGCAATTATTATGTGAAGTATTATAGTTATAGTACATACTATGTGATGAATTTTTTTACTTTTACTAAAACACTTTAAGTTAAATGAAATTCATTCATATGGATACATTGATGGGCCTCTTGCAATGAACGGTTTTCAATTGTTGTATATAACGTATATTATGCTAATGATTTTTCTATAACAAATGCATTATAGAATGTTTAAATTCATTTTTAATAGGTTCGTTTATTGCAAGTGGTCTATTAAGGTACTTTTCTTCGAATAAATACATAAGGAATTTCATAAAAACTTTATGTCACAGTGTATCTTTACTAGTGCTATTACAAAACGGATTTTGAGTGGTTAAAAAGTGTCCTTTATTCGGATTTAATAAACCTATAATCGATAAGATATTCAAATTATTTGATCTGGATAATATCATTTTTGCACCGTGATACATTAGGATAAATATGGTATCTTCAAAAATGTATAAAAATTAGAAGGTCACCATGCTAGATTTTAAATTATGATTTTTTGAAGTTTTAGTCCCATAAGAGCCCATGTTAATTTCAACATTATTTTCTCTCTTATCTGATAGTCACGGGCTCTGAAAATTTTATCATAGCTAGCTGTTACAATTAACTTTCAAATGGCATCATAAACTTTTGAAGTTTTCTTTTAAAATTTTGAAATACAAGCCATCTATATACAACCCTTAAACGTATACATACAAAAATTTACATGATTTTACTATAACATATCGGCAATATAAAAAGTAAACTTTTACATCAGATTGCCTGTACAGGTCAAATCTTAATATCTTTATTTACATTTCGAATAATATTATACATAAAATTACTATTGAGAATTTGATATAAATTATATATTTATTTTTACAGCAATAAAATAAAGTCTTAAAAATTCAAAACTGCGCACATATATAAATGATGTTATATACGGGTACTTATAATTATTATTTTACGGAATATTTTTCTTGTTTTTAATATTTTTCTTATTACCTGGTTTAATTAGTAAGTACCTAGTAAGTCAAGTTATGTTAAATTATTTCGTAGTTTTGAAATTATGTTTACTGTTACGTATTAAAAAAATGCACAAAATTAAACATTATATTATGCTTTATATACTTCGTATATTTGGATATCAAATTTTGTATGGGCTTTGCCTTTTTTGATCTCCTGTTGAGCAACCTCTTTTTGACTATGTGCATCAATGTTTGTATTGTAATAATTTGCTCAATAAAATCTTTATTATTATTTTATAGAAATTTTATTAATGATTTTAATTATAAGAGAATTAAAACCTTGAATATATAATTTCTTGTTCTTAATATATATCTATATTAAAGAATTATTATGCATCTGCTGTCGGTATAATATAACAAAAGTTAAAACTAAATTGATGATGTGTTAATTTAAATATTAATGAGTCAACTGGAATTTTATAACTAAATAATTTACATAATGGCAAGAATAAATTACCTAATTTATGCTGCATGCATGTCATTAAAGCATAAATGATACTAAATTAGAATAACATAAATAAGTAATGCCGTATATGACAATTTATTTATGCTTTTGTAACATAAGATAGTATGAAATACATATTTTAGCATAATATTATAGATTATTGCTGTACAAATATCAATTTGTGCTAAAAATGAGCTAGCGTAATTATTGCATATTATTCATTTTTTTTTTTTGGTAGTATAATATGATCTACATACAGCACACTACACAGTAAACAGTGCAATATTTTTAATAGGTCTTTTAGTCCTTTTAAGCGTTGCTCACACGATGCAAGGTCTTACAACCCTTGGCTCATGCTCATGAAGTAACAGTTTTTTTTTTTTTTTTTTTTTTTTTTGCTTGCCAAATTGTGTTATCGTGCTATACACTAATCCCAGTCCCAGTAAAGACATTGTCTTATCGACAGGTATAAGGACTTTCCAATTAATGGAAAAGCACACACGGGCCAGCCACGGCCTAAGTACACAGCCCGGCATTCGCCATGACAATATGACAATGACAATGCATATGTGATTGAATATGTATCTTCATTGGAGATAATTAAATTTTTATTCATCAAAATTTATTACAAAGTGTACTGTGTACAGATTTTCTTTTCATTCTTTCTTTACCTTAAAAAAAATATATATATAGCATAATAATAAAAATATTAATAAAAATCACGGTGTTTTTTCCTTTAATGAAACACACTTAAAAATTATATGATAAAAATTTGAGGTCATTATATAAAAATCTTATAAAATGTGTTATCTAAAATATAAAACGCCTATTTCTCTCATACTCAATATTAATATCCTGAAAAATGTCAACATCATAAAAGAAAAGCTAAAAATCTGTAATATACTTACCATCATAAATTTTATATCATGGATATTATTTGTATAATTCCGATACATATGATATACGACATTAAAATCCTATAAAATATTAATGCAATAAATTTCTCATAATTTAATATAATATATTAATGACTTATTCCCATTTATGGTAATTTTTTATTTGATTCACTCATTAATATAGTATTTTATTTACGTATATAGCGTAGTAATAAAATACTTAAAAAGATTAGTTTAAAATAAAAAATTGATCATGCTCTCTCTCTCTCTCTCTCTCTCTCTCGCATCAATATTTTAAATATAATTAAGGCAAAAGATTTTTGGCTCAAATTTGGTAGACACATCCATTATAAGTATAGGGTATCACTAATTTAATGCAAAATAAATCATAATAATTTTACCATCTTTTTTTTCTAAAAAAAAAAAATAATAATAAAAAAAAGTCATAAATTAAATGTTTAACAATTATTGTAATTTCAATATTGGAACTGATAAATTAAAAGCATAGAATGATAGGAAAAACAAGCACAGTATCTTATAATCATACGAAGAAGTTTGGGGAAAATTATTGCTATACCATACTACAGTACATACATAATAAAGAAAACATTGGATAGGCACAAGAATCCATAAGAATAATAAAAGTTTGTGGGTACTTTCAAGAGACTTATAATAGAGATATAAATTACTGAAATTGCAATTTGTATGTAATTATAAACATAAAAATATCTTGAATGTTTATATATGTTGTGCATTAAGTTATCCAATGTATTTGTTATTTTTCACCAAACAATGATCGAGCAATAATGTATTTTCCTTTAAAAAAAAAATAATAACACAAAAAAAGTTGTAAAGTAAATTTTATCATTTTTTAAATTTGTATTTTCAATTTTATTAATTAAATAATGTTCATAGTTTTAATTTAGACTTATAAAACATAATATATTATAGACGAAATCGTGATTTTTTTTTAATAAAAGCAGAAAAATTCAGAAAATATATTTATTTATAATACGTGCCATATTTAAGAAATTATATAGCAATAATAATAATAATATAACGGCCTTTATTGGGCGAAATCAGGCGTACAACCTCTCAATTTAACCCAACTGTTTTACACTACAGTCAGTTAAAATATATAATAATTAATAGTGTTAGACATATAATGTTACAAAAAATTAAAAATTTATATTGACAAAATTTCACTAAAATTAGCAATATAAATGATATCATATGATCGCAGGCAAAATTTGTAGTAAGACATCATAATGATGGACATATAGTAACTCCTTCAAAGCATTACAAAGATGATTTTGTTTTTGTCATATCTTGAAACATTTTTTTAATCGGCATTTTTTTTTTTTTAATTTAAAAGAAGAAAAGTCTATAAAATCAACTCAAAGAATGAACATTATATAGACATTTTACATATCATTCCTATTAAGTATATTTTACTGTTTAAAATATAAATAAAACATGATAACAATAAAATAAATACCTAATAAATATTGTTACTATTTGTAAACGATCTTCAAATACCTATAATTATAATGCATATTAAAAATTGTAATTTCCAGAGCTCGCTATACATAAATTAATTATTATATTCTATAGAAATAGATAAATGTATACTTTTTCTTACCTGTATCATAGTCCATTGAATATCTATATCGATACATTTTTTAAAAATTACTTTCTTATATTTGAAGTGCACGAAGATAAAAAATACTTATGTATCTTGGAGCAAGTGTTGCGAAGAACTGAAGAAGTGAAGAAAACAACAAACTTTTTACTTCTTCGCGCGCTGCATGCCTTTAGCATCAGTGACGTAATGACTTTATCCTCTAACCAATCGGATAGAGAGAGAGAGAGAGAGAGAGAGAGAGAGAGAGAGAGAGAGAGAGAGAGAGAGAGGAGAACTGTAGAGACTAGTATCAATACTAATATGATTATTAATGATTTATTCTTATTCTAATTTGCGTTTCACAAAATGTAATGATTTATTAGTGTTTTATATTATACGCATAGAAATATACATACAGAATATATAGGTCAATATAAATATAAATTGGTATAGTCAATAAATTCGAGCAAATGAATGAATGAATGAATGAATGAATGAATAAATAAATAAATAAATAAATAAATAAATAAATAAATAAATAAATAAATAAATAAATAAATAAATAAATAAATAAATAAATAAATAAATAAATAAATAAATAAATAAATAAATAAATAAATAAATAAATAAATAAATAAATAAATAAATAAATAAAATATTTGTTCACGAAATGTTATAAAATTTATCTTAAAACGCCTTAGAGTTTAGGCAACTTTTACAGCATTCCTGTATTGCGGGCTGCGGAAGCAAAGCTACAGGATATTATAAAACTACCGCGAGCGTACCGAGCATTTTATAATATAAATAAACTTGCATCTAGATCATTTCAAAATTCAAAATTATTTTTTTCATTTATTTCATCCAATATTTATAACACAATTAAATGCATTAGTTTAGATTATTGCCACAAAACGAGGCAATGTAGAAATGATTCGATTGTCAATAAAATTTACACACAAAACAAAACAATACAAAAAAAAAAAAAAAAAAAAAGAAGAAGAAGAAGAAGAAGCGACATTTATGTATAAAATTACAATTTGTAATTAAATTGTGTCATCATTCATATGAGTAATACTGCTTATTTAATAGGAAATTTGTTAGTTCTTTTTTAAGCTATTATCGAATGGCAATTTATTATGAATATTCAGACAATTTAACTGCAGAAAGAGAAAGGATCACCCTTATTAAACATTTCAGTTATATACTTTTAATTTTATTTGTATTCAATTATTTTATTTACTTTTAAATCACAACAATTGCTACTTAATATTATTGAAGTAATTAAATATAACATTATATGCTTAGAAATCTGTACACTTTCAATGGAGGTTTTTGGTTTCAAAAATTCTTAAAAAATTCTATGGCTTAAATCGCGAAAGAAACAAAACGTGTTTTTTTCTTTTTAAGCGTAATGTTATATTAGCTATAGGACAGCTTTCCGATAAGCTAAAAAAAAAAAAAAAAAAATAATAAAAATAAGAGAGAGAGAGAGCTAGCTAGAGAGAGAGAGAAGACCGCATATTTATATATATACAATTGAGATTTTTTTTGTTCAATTGTATCGTAGGGGAGCGCGGGTGATAGAATTCTTTTTTTTTTAAATTATATTTTAAATTAATTAATCTAAACTATGATTATTTGCGTGCGCACATTGCTATATATTAAAATTATTTAATAATATTTAAAATTTGAAATTTAAGTCAGAAAATGCACGATTTGGTGCGATATTTTGGGTTTTTATTGGATTTTTTGGGTTTGCATTTTTTCCTTTTACGTAACATTATAAGAGCAGAAAATAAGAATCATTCTAATTTTTAAAATCAGTCATCTAAATTTATTCTTAAAAAATACAAGCTTTTGATTAATATAATTAATATGAAAATTTCCAAGATTTGTGAACGTTCAAGCCAAGCACATATATTAAATATAATTAAATCGTTGATATTTTGCTTATGGCTTATTGTAACGCTCACAAATCTTGGAAAGTCTTCATTATTAATCAAAAGATTTTTTAGTTTTAAGAATAAATTAAGATAACGGATGTTAAAAATTATGATGAATTTTATTTTCTACTCTTTTTATTACTATTTTTTTTTTAATTTTATCACTTTTTTTTAACGAATGAGGCCCATAACGGAAGTTACGGAAGCCAAATTCAGTAGCAGCCATTAAAATTTTTATTTTGTTCTTTAAATAAAATTTTTGGGAGCACAAAATTTAAAGTTTTTTTTTTCTAAAAAGCATAATTCATATTTTTTGAACGTACAAGGATTAGGCTAATTGTTACATAATAGCAGAATTGCTAAAGGAAGTTTTGAGAATAAAAGACTCAGAATTTAACCCAACAATACCTTCGAAGTGATATAGCAGATGACTTTGTGTTATACAGGGTGTTTTTTTAAAAGCGCGCATTTTAAAACGCAAAATAAAATATGAAGAAATAAAATAAAATTAAGTTTTTATATATCATTTTGTAGCCAAGGGTTAGACATTTTTAAAACTGTTCTTAGAAATAAAATTGACTGACTGGTTTTCTTGCACCGAGCGTCAACGTAAAAATGTGCAATTTTTTTTTCAAGACGTCATTTTTTCTGCAAAAATGATCAGAAATTTGCTTTTTTTAACTATCCTTTATTGACAATTAATGGAGTATGTTGGCATAAATTAGATACATATAGCACTCTAAACATGTTCTGTGATAAAAACGGAAGGATGGGATCACATTGGTATCAGGGTTAAGGTGAAAACATTTGCGTTAAACATTGCTAAATTTGCCAACATTTTCTCTAATTTGAGAATTTTTCTTAATGATTTACCGAAAATTTTAATTTCTCTATAATGGCTTTGCACTCACAGTTTTCTTTCAAATATCTAAGTAATGTTTGGTATAATTATTAAAAAAAATCAATATGAAGGCTTCAATAAATTCAAGATGCAAAGGATTAATGAATTCAGCAAAAACCAAATGAAATGTGTGGATTTGCATATGGACCAACTTTTAAAGAAAGATTATGCAAATTAAAAATTTCCATTCTTTAAAATGAAATACCTAAGGTTTTAATTATCAACACAAACAGTTTGTAAGAATTGACAGAAAATTAAAGTTACAAACAATGTTATAAAAATTAAAATTCATTAAGTTGGTAAAAAAAAAAAAAAAATTGGTTTAGGAGAATTTTTTAAATCAAATTTAGCAATGTTTAACTCAAAAGTTTTCACTTTAACACTGATACCAATGTGGCTATATCCTTTCAATGTTATCACAAAACATGTTTAGAGTGCTATAGGTATCTTATTTATGCCAACAGACTCCATTAATTGTCAATAAAGGATAGTTAAAAAAAGCAAATTTCTGATCATTTTTGCAGAAAAAAAGACGCATGGGAAAAAAAATTGCACATTTTTACGTTGACGCTCGGTGCAAGAAAACCGGTCAGGCAATTTTATTTCTAAGAACAGTTTTAAAAATGTCTAACCCTTGGCTACAAAATGATATATAAAAACTTAATTTTATTTTATTTCTTCATATTTTATTTTGCGTTTTAAAATGCGCGCTTTTAAAAAAACACCCTGTATATATATGTCTTGATTTAAAACGTAATTTAATTATTGTGGGGGGAATCAAGAATATTGGAATTAGAAAAATTTCTTCATACTGAAATTTTACTGCGGCCTTACTACAAGCTTACACGTCTTTAAAAGCTTTTGTTTACCTGATATGAAGGCATTTGGATGATGACGATGAAAAAATAATTAGTTGAAATTCAGGAAAACAAAAGCTCTCAGTAAAATTTTCAGTCAGGAAATTTTTTTAACTAGAGTTATAGGTGCTTCATTTCCTCATAACTCATAAGAAAGCATTGTTAAAACAAGACAGGAACACAAAATCGGCTGCTAGCATACACCACTTTGTTAGTATTTTTGGCTCTCCGCCTTATTTTTTTTATTTCCCCCCCCCCCCCCCCCCCACTATAAACGCCATACAAGATGTCTACTATTTCTTATTCATTTTAGACGTCTTAAATTTTCACAATTTTTTTGAAAGACGAAACTTCTACTTCTAATAACTTTTTTGCTGTAATATTTTGTTTATAAACAAAAATGTAGATGTGCAATACAAAAAAAAATATATATATATATAAATAATATATATATTATTTATATATATATATATATATATATATATATTTTTAAACTATATATAGTTTTTTTTTTTAGAGTGTTTCCTTGTTGTTTTTATGGTACGTGCTAGCATAGAGAGACATAGAAGCACATCTGTTTTAACTGTGTGCAACAAATTATTAAATAGCATTGTTTTAAATGGGAATAATAATTTTACTTCTTCAATAATAAAAAAGTAATAAAATAAAAAAATAAATAAAGGAATGCACCTTTAAAAATTTCGCGGATAAAGTCACGTGACAATCTCTACAACCCGCTACAACCAATCAAAACACAGAATAAGTTTTTCAGCTGAAAAATATAATGATGGCGTCGTAAAGTTAAGTTTGAGTTCTTACGTACTTTTATTTTTATTATTTTAAGTTATAAAATGGAAAATATTAGTGAAGAATCAAAGGCTCAACATCATGAATTATTTCTTCAAGAAATAGAAGGAACGGATGATTACTGGGGACCTACTTTCAGGTAAAAATTGTAAAATTGTGAATATACGCCCACTAATGCATGAACGAGTTTTCACAGTTTGCATTTTAACGATTTTATATGTAAATACTGCAATATTGATTATTATTCATGTATAAAACCATCAAAGAATATCTTTGGAGCTTATTTTAGTATAAAATTCGATAATTATTAGTTGAAAATATGCAAAATACAGCTTTTAAAAATCTTTTTGAAGAATGAGTCACACTTTTGTAGCCGCGTAAAATTTAAAATATTTTGACGCATGAGCTTTAGAAAAGTTTCGATCCAAAGTTTATGCATCTGCGCAGAAATATATTGTTAAATAAAATTTAGAAATCGACTGAAATATTAGTGAAATTATTATAAGAAATGTCTCAAACTTTAGAAGAATCGTCAAGTTTTTATTCAATAAGTTCAGATTCAAAATATGAACATTTACTTTATGAATTAGAAACCAATGATTCAAGCAGTGTTGGATTGGTTATTAGGTAATTATTTTAATAATTTGTTACTTTATCAAATTTACCATGGTACAGTAATTATTAAGTTAAAATTGATTGATTTAATTTCATATTGGTATGTATACCGATCTGATATGTATGCCCATTCTGATGTATTTTTTCTATGACTAGGTATATACTTGCACTTATACGTATACATACATATTAGACAAAATAATCCAATGTTTTAATTCACATGTATACATATGAAATGATTATAAACATGATGTAGTAAAAGAGCTATAGGGTGGTTCATGCTATTGCGCGCCAGTGCCATGTGGAGTTAGTGAATAAATTACCCAGCAGGCTTGTACTAGCCATAAGAGTTAGTCCGTGATAAAAGACAAGCCCCCTCCCCCTGCTTGAAGACCCCTTGGGCCCCTAAAAAGAGATGTATGTAACCAGTATGTTATGCCCCCTATTGAGGCTCCTAGCGGATGTTCTACCCTTTTCCGTGGACGAGGTTCTTTGAGTGCCAGTCAGAACCTAATACCCAGTGTATTAACTAATAAAGGAATAACAACGGTTTTGAGGCTGACTTTAAGCAATTTCGCTCACATCCGCTTCCGTTTCTACTTACTATGCATGTGCAGTATGAAGAAACGGAAGCGGATGTGACTGAAATCGCTTAAAGTAGGCCTCAAAACAGTTGTTATTCCTTTATTAGTCAATAGGACAAATCGACCTTGTTGCAAGCAAAATGTGTAGTAACTCGTTTTTTGTCAAGCTAAGCAAAGTGTGTAAGTCGTTTCCGAACGTAATGGAGATGGCTTTTACACTTTACGTAACAAAAAACAAGTTACCGGTACACATTTTGCTCGCAACTACATCGAAATGTAATTTTTAGCATTTTTCCTGAATAATTGGGCAGCTCATTGTAACGTATGTATAAAAACATCAATGCATACTGTATTTTATGATTTGAAGTTTCTGAGGGGGGGACGGGGCAAAAAATAAAATTGCTCTATGGGTCAATATTATTTTCTGCTCACACTCACTATACACCTATAATTTTTACAAGCACTGTATAGCTTTCCGTATATTATTGATCCCCTAAATTACATTATTACCGGTATTTTTCTATTTATCTTGTTAATTTTATAAGTTCTCCTTTTAAAAATTTCCCATTCTACTTATTACAATGACTTTTATATTTCTAGTTAACGGCCACTTGTTTCAGACAAATCCCTAAATTTCTTACAATATTTATCAAATAGACAATGCTGCTCCATATAATAATTCCTTAGTACAGTCAACTGGGGTGACTTTGAACACCTAATTATCTCTGTCTTGGGGCCTCATTTTAGAAAATTGAAAAATCTTGCTATTGTAGATATGTAGGTTTTCACGGTTCAATAAATGAGGTGAGACATTGCTAGTGTCGAAGGCTCTAACGGGATAACCGTGGCGGGTGTTGTTCTCCTTCTGTTCACGACGTTTCGCGTCCGACGTTGGGCGCATCACACTAGCAATATCTCACCTCAATCTTGCTATTGTTCAAATTTGTTTTTAATCTTAATGACATGTTTCAAAATTTTGAAATGAGTGCCCAACGTAGAGATAAATAGGTGTTCAAAGTCACCCCGGTTGACTGTACATGTAAAAGATAGAAATAATTTTAACACTAAAATATGGGGCATTTATTTTACTCTGGCAACATAATATTAGGCTATACAGTATTTTGCTCTTTCATACTGTACATACATCTTAGAGTTCTCTAAGAGTCTAAGCATTCTTTTTATTGAAATAAATACAGTATCATATTATCATGAATGCGATCATGAAACGGATCACTTAAGTGGGGGGAGGGGGGGGGGGAGAGAACTTTCCCCTATTTACTTGTTTGTTTTTTTTGTTTCTTTTTACGTGATCATAAATACGTTACAAATATTAAAAAGAAGTTCATTGCAAGTGGTCAATGAAATTTCAAATGAAACTATAATGATAATATACCAATAATTAAACTATAAAACATACTGAAATAATTGTAAAAATAATAATAAAATAATAATAATAAAAAAAAAACGTCTCATTGTACAATATTACCTACTTTTATTGTCTAAACGTTATCTAATAATGCTCCTAGCAAATATAAATTAAATAAACTTAAATTACTGGGAAGTGAATAAATAAGTAGAGAAATAATAATACCTACCTAATAAAAAAAAATAATAGTAATAAAAAAAAATAAATAAATAAAAACAATATTTGCATACACACAAGTAAAATATAGGTATAAAATATTATTAAAAATAAAATATTTAATACAAAATATCACGTAAAGAGATTAAAGCACATTGAATCGGAAATTGATAAAACCCAAAGATTCTGTAATTTATTAAGTTTATTGGGATAAAATAATCCAGTATAAACAATTGCTAGTTTTTTCTTTTTAGATACTGTATAAATAAATATTAATAGGATGGGAATGTCTAGTCAATAAAATTGGAAATTGGAGATTCTTCGGATTCTTCCTCAATTTTTCCTAATCTATGTGTTTTTCTATCAATTTTTTTTTATCAATATCACAGTTGATTTTTCATTATAAATAATAATAATAAATTTTTTTAAACATCTTCTTTTAATAGTTCCACCCATAATTTCCTACTAAAATTAAGTTGATAATCACAATTCTAATCTGTAATTAATACGCATAAATAAGTAGCTATACAGTATGTATGCTAAAATTAAATCCCTGTTAGTGTAAGCTCATTACTATCTCCCATTCCCCAAATTTTCCTAATTTATCTATATGTTTTTCTATCAAATATTTTTATCATCCTTTATTTTATTATAAATTATACACTATAAAATCTAATTTACTCACCTATAAGTTACACATTAAACTACCATGTTACACCCATATACATATTTATAAGTACAAAAAATGTCTACAGGAACTAAAAAAAGTAAACTAGCTAAAACCACTTCCTAATCCCACACAACTGTCATATTTTGTAATATAGATAAGGAGAGAAAACTTTTACAAAGTAATAACTTTAATGTTAGATAAGCTGTAGAACTATAGCAACACCCTTTTATTATTTTTAGTGAGAAAGTGTGGTAATATGGAACCACCTAGAATGAAAATGTTAGATTATATTTGTAAATTTTTAATAGATGATAAAAGAAGTTCTAAGTTATTATTTGGTGTGGATGTAGCGTAAGTACATAATATATTTGATTTATAATGGGGGTTATTGGTTTAAAATATTCTTTAAAAATTCTGTTTTAAAACTCATAAAAATATGTCCAGTGTCCAGAATTGTCCAGAATTGGTGTAGTAGTTTTCTCAAAAATTGCAAAATTAAAAATTCGCCAAAAAAAAAAAAAAAAAAAAAAAAAAAAAAAAAAAAAAATTATAAGCATAATAATTAACTAGAGGATCGACCCTTAGCTTGCCGTGCTAGTTAAACTGGTAAGCTCCATTAGTTAATTTTTCAATAATGTTTTTTGAGTAAAGAAATGTTAGGTAACTGATTCATAATCTATTATTGCAACCATTTTTAAAAAATGTATTTAGGGAATTAATTAATTATTTAATTACCTATTTTATTTATTTATTCATGTTGTTAGTTTGAGATAAAGCAGACCCAAAGGTCTCACAATTTACTTACTTTACTTTTCAATACTTAAAATATTTGATGGAAAAACACATAGATAGATTAAGAAAATTGGGGAATGGAAGATAGCAATGAGCTTTGAATGACAATGATGCTGTGGTTGAAAAAATAATTTCTAATCCAGGCAGCAAAAAAAAAAAAAAAAAAAAAAAAAAAAAAAAAAAAAAAAAAAAAAAAAAAAAAAAAAAACAGAATGCAGAATGCAGTTATTAATGATTATGTATTACAGCTAATATGTCACAGTATTACATCATACAATTATGCTAATTGTTGTACCATTGTTATGTTTGCAGAGCAATCTATGATGGAGACGAGCACCAAAGTTTTATGGAGCGTCTTGACTCCAGAATCAAGAGCCATGACAAAGATATTGAGAGGATGTGTAACTTTCATTATCAAGGGTTCATTGACTCCATCAGAGAATTGCTACAAGTTAGATCTCAAGCACATAAACTTAATGTAAGTAATTTGGTATAACTTCTGTATATAGAATGTTTATTGTAAACAATGTATTTCTTTTTAACAAAGAGGGTGAACAACTTGGTGCAGATATAGTCAAAGGAGGAACTGTATTTTCACAATAATTCTTTCTATATTATTTATATTGAGAATAATAATAATAATAATAATTTTTAAATAAAATTAAATTATTTTTTTCCATTTTTTTAAATGATATTTTCAATTTAAAAAGAATCTAATTTGACATAAGAATACAGCTAAAATTTGAATTTTCAGATTTACATTTTATCCTTAAAGTGGAATAACTTAAATATTTAATTGTGTTTGTATAATATGTTAGACATAAGTGACATATCAATTATAACATTTATGTAACATATTTTTATATTTTTTATGTTAATTTTATATTGTGTGACCGTTTAGTTAATGAGCCTGCTCCCTTAAAAAAAATATTAATGCTGTTCATAAACCCTGTTTTCTGATCCTAAAATGATGATTACCTATGGTTAATTTTTTATTTATTTATTAAACAGAATGTGTGTACAGCTCTGGCTAAAAGTTCCCGAACGGGGCAGCGGCGGCCGCTGCGTTTTCTCATAAAGATAACATAGTGTTGTTGCGGGTTGCCTATGCAAATCGTTCGGGAACTTTTGGCCAGAGCTGTACAACATACATCTAAACATTCAATATTCATCCACTTAATTATAAACATATAATAATATCCAAATCATGTTAATCAAATGGAATGTGCAATTTTTGGTGCAAGAAAACAGGGTTTACAAACAACACTATTAATAATGTATGTAAACCCTGTTCTCTAGCTCCAAAAAATGCACCATCTCATTTAAAAAACATTAGGTGGTGGTCATTTTTTTTGGTGTGTTTTGGAGGGGAAAAAAAGTCTTCAAAACTTTATTGGCCTTTTATTAAATTGTATGCCAAAATCACCCATCATGATCAAGATACTACATACAAGACAGGGACGCCCATTAGTTCCTGTAAATTTTAGCAGCATTGTGATTGGCCAATTATGATCACGTGACCTTCAACTCGGGTGCTGATTGGCTTAGATGCTCATTTTGAATTTCGCGGCGGCCCAAACTGGCCGAGCGTGTCCTTGTATGTAGTATCTTGTCATGATTCATGATTGGTTGCTGAAGTGTATGGATTCTGTTATAACCTCATAAACATTGTTCCTCTCCAAAACTATAATGTTTTACTTATTCTTGTTCCAGGAAGAGGTAGTTCAAATAGATAAACATTTGCAACAGTCAGGAGAAAGTTTACTTGGCAAAGGAGAAGAGTTGATCAAGGCCAGGAAAACCCAAGCTAACATGGCAGCAGCCATAGAAAGTCTGTCTCTTTGTCTGCCTGTACTGACTACGTATGCCAAGTTGCAGAAACAAATGACTGAGAAGAGGTGAGAATATATTAAAGATTGTTTGTAAATCTGTAACCTTGCTCCCCCCCCCCCCCTTTAAGCTCAAGACAGCGGTTGTTTCTTATCATACTTTAGGCTGGGATAGCGTCTATAAAGTTAGCACAGTCCAAACTCTTATTGCTGCTATAAGAAAAGGGATAAGAAGAAACGCTGTCCTAGGCTTGATTGTTTATTACTTTACAAGAGAAATAATAATAATAACAAGTCAACTTAGAATTTTTAGAAACATGAATTTAAGATCATTAATGTGAATCCTTATTCCTTTATTGCATGATTAGGTTTTCTAAATGTAATTAAAAAAATGTCATTAGGTTTAATCTGCGTATTAGGAAAAAACCATCGCGGTTAGTATTAATAAGTTTAAAAAAAAAAAAAAAAAAAAAAAATATATATTTAGAAAATAGTTGGTAGAGATTAGAGCACGTTGAATTGAAAATTAATAAAACGCGAAAATTCTCTAATTTAAATAGTAAATTGGGACTAGGGATCAAATATTCTAGCTTTAGCTAGTTAAAAAGTAGACGTTAAAGGGATGGAGGTATAGTGTCAAAATAAAATACAATGTGCCTAGCATCTCACGTTCTCACACTACGTCAAAGACACAACATTATAAAACAGCATCAGACTTACTCTTTGCCTTAGACCGGTTTCGTCCTTTACCTAGGACTCATCAGTAAGGCTCGGCAGAGAGCTCTGTACAGCTAGAGATGGCTCACACCACATCTGCTAACTGACTGAGCTGAGGAAGCAAGTGGCAGTCGCGTTTATATACGCGATGCCCCCGCAGCTGCACGCGCTGATTGGTTAAAATCGCGCGCGCAAACTCGGCTTGCTGTTTAAAACCTCTCATCCTCACACTGTAATATAAAATAGTGTCTAAGAGGGGTGTAAGACAGGCAGCCAGCAAGCAATAGTGTCCTCCCTCACTTCCCAGAGTTCCCCAACTCTAGAAAGATCGCGAGAACACTACGCCTACCGACTGCACAGTATCTTGATTCACGCTAGTTACATCGCTTTATATGTTGACACTGGGGTAGGAAAAGCAAAAAGGAGATAGAGTAGGAGAGATAGAATAAATATTATGCGCTTTGGCATATATAGTTTAATTAATTTAGTACGTGCTCTTATTGACGTTGGCAAGTAAAAGGGCCGAATAAAATAAAAATGAAAGAATATTATTTACAAAAGCTTAAAATTAAAACAAAAAGATCGACTTGGCGATAATATGCGTATTAGGAAAAAACCATCGCGGTTAGTATTTAGGTTTAATCTTAAAGAAAAGGATAGATATAACAGGGTCTTACTTACCACAGAAGAAGTTCTATAAGGAGGTCTTATGTGGCACAGAGTTTAGTTATAAATATAATGATTGTACATCCAAGAGCTTTTGTCATCATAATGAAATTATCAATCAAAGAAGAAAATTACTTGTTCACATCATAGAGTAGCATGTTGATGGCTCTGCGGAAAATTGAACTATCCGTAGTCTCCGCGCGCCTCAAATTTGAAACATCTGCGCTGTCCGCGTCTCCCAAAGTTGAAGCATCTGTAATGGAGCGCTGGTAAGAGATGCTTCAAATTTGGGAGACACGGAGAGCTCAGATGTTCCAAATTTGAGGCGCGCGGAGACTATAGATAGTTCAGTTTTCCGCGGAGCCATCGATGTAGTCTTTATACTATTTTTTTTCTAAGTGTGGTGCAATTAATAATAAAAAGATTTGATAGAAAAACACATAGATTAGGAAAAATTGGAGAAGCTCATTACTATCTCCCATTTCTCAATTTTTCCTAATCTATCTGTACTTTTGTATTTATATCAAATCTTTTAATCATCAATCATGACATGGCATACTGCAGTTTTTTTTTCTGTGATATTTATTTTAGTGTAATTATATTGTTTTTATGTTTGTAGATACTACCCTGCTCTGAAAACGTTGGAACAGCTTGAACATATGTATTTACCCAGAGTTGCTAACTACAGATTCTCACAACAAATGAGAGAAAACATACCAAAGTAAGTCTAGCGTGACTGCCATTGATTTTCTATCACCTCATTGTAAAAACATGTGTTTAGTTATTTGAAATGTTAATAAAATAAGCCGAACTCTTAGACAGAGAATTATAATTAGAACAGGGAATTGATTTAGAAAAATTAGAAACTATTTAAGTTTTATTGTGGTGGGGGGTAAAAATATAATAAAATAAAAGTAAAAACACACACAACAACAACAACAACTAGTGATGTCCATAGCTATAGGTAGTAGGTGAAGATCTTGATGGCACAATTGACACAAATATTTACATTGATTAAAAGTTTGCAAGGGTAACAACCCTCTTTCTCAGTTGCTTAAGTGCAGGACAGCGGTCAATTTTTTATCGCTTTTAGTCAGATGGGATAAGAAATACGGCTTCCTATCCGACTAAAAGCGGTTAGAAATTGACCACTGTCATGTGTTTTACAATGTAGATAAGAAAAAGGGGAGAAAAATGAGCTGATTGTGACATCTTATGTGGGACACTTTCAATTTTATCATTATCGTAGAACTGTGAATGAAAGATTTACTTTTAGCATTTGATAGATCCCACTATTTTTTTTTTAGTGCTATTTGAACTTAGTTTGCATTTTTTCAATAAAAATAAAAGCAAAATTCAGCTTCAGTATTTGAATTTTTAAAATTGAATCATGGTCAAGTGTTCTAGCCTACCCATATATTAGAAATACAAAGCTGTGGCTTAGATTTTAGGAAACATTTAAATTTTAAACAATGAACATTTTTCCCATACAGTATTATCTGGGAAGGAAATATTAGATGAACTGTACTGTATCTCTTTACCACAGTATCTTATACAGTAGATTATCTCCTATACTGAGAATGTCAGATCAAATGTGTGCCATAATTGCGACTAGAGGAAGAACTAGAAGCCTACATTTGAAGTAACGTTACTTGTCTAGTTGTGTGGTCTTTGCCAGTTGCAAGTATATCGCGCATCTGATCTGACATTCTCAGTATAGGAGATAACGTACTGTATAAGATACTGTGTCTCTTTACCATATATGCTTTGTTTTGTTTTCTTCTTTTTTTACTGTATCTGTTAAATATTAAAATACATTTGTAAAATTTGTTTTGTAGGTTACGTGAAAACATCAAAGATGCATCTATGTCAGAATTGAAAGATTTCCTAGAAAATATTCGTAAATTTTCACCAAAAATTGGTGAAGTTGCTATGAAACATGTAAGTACTTAAGCTCTGTTTATTGTATAGTGGCTGATGGTAGAATTGTCAGTGAGGTTTGATGAACTTACGTTACTAAATTTTGGGCACCAGGAAGTTTCGGATCACTATGTATTATATTAGTATTAACATAAGAAATAGAATAGGCTATATTATGAAAATTGTTAGGGGAGAAAGGGAATGCTGCCATGAGTTATAGCTGCTTAATTTTCATAAAAATTGGTGCCCACATTAAAATATACAGTACGGGAAATAATAATAGCTAGTAAAAAGGCTCAGAATTCAAAATGCTAAAATTATTTTATGGCAGAATTTAAAGAAAATGGTAAAGAAAACAGCAAGAGCTCTACCACAGTCAAGAGATGTCTTATAGTTTTATGAAAATCTTGCAAAAGCTAACACAATTTTTACTATTAACACATCTCTTTATTATGGTTTCCTATTATCATTTCATTTAAATTTTATCATGTCACCATCATGATTTATTTTTCTTAATAATCTCAAACTTATTTCAATTTATTTCTTTTTACTTACAAAATATTTTTTATTGAACTTTCAATTATAGTATGTCTAAGAGTTTGAATGCTAATAATTTTATTTGTTTTTGTTAGACTACTGAGCAGCTAACTAGTGATCCTATTGCTGTGGTGAGAAAGAAAAAGAGACAAGCCCCACCACCTCCAAATCCATTCACAGGTAAAAAAAATTAAAAAAAAAATTAAAAAAAAAAAAAGAAAAAAAAAAGCAAATTTTCACAATAAGCCAATACACTTCTCCCAATACTAGTTCGAGCGGATACAGTGTAATTAACAATGTAAAGTCAACTGTGATTGGCTAGTAGGTTTATAACACGCTCTCTGATTGGTTTAGCACCACAGATACAGCTTTTGGCGGGAATGACCTTGTTTTGGCCAGAGTGTAGTGTTGTTTGCAAACTGTTTTCTTGCACCAAAAAATGTGCATTGCATGTGAATAACCAATGCTGATTGTCATTTTAATAGCAGAAAAATGGATTTATGAACAGCGTTATTCATATTTTGTACAGCCATTTTATTAAAAAAATGAATTTCTATTGGCTTATGGCCATATAATGCAATCAGATGGAGATTTCAGTTGACACAAAACTTTATCTAAATACATGTTATTCCCATATGCCAATAGAAATAAATTTTTTTAGTAAAATGACTACAAAATAATAATAATAATAATATAAAAAAAGGAATTAAATAAAAAAATAGGATACTGTAATATTAAAAATTTCCTTAGCCATATTTTTCTAATGAGAATTGAATATTCTGCTTGTAGGAGAGGTGGAGATAGACTTGAATGCTGAAGTGATACCTCAGACCGATGATGAACTTAGTGCTCAAGATTTGATTGATTTCTCACCTGTCTACAGATGTCTTCATATCTATACTGTCTTGGTATGTACCAGTCATTCATTTTGATTGATTGATTGATTGATCAATTAATGCTATACACAAAAAAAAAAAATAATAATAAAAATAAAAAAAATAATAATAATACTAACAATGTAATAGGTAGACATATAACCTAGAACACAAGTATTATTATACTACAATAATACCTAATACAGGTGCACTGTGCAACAATAAAGGTGTGACTCACTTAGATTATTAAGTGGTATTGTAGTTTTGTAAGTTCAAGTTCAAGTGTACCTATTGCAAAATACAGGTTCATGTATTCATTAGTTCATTGTATTGTGTTCATTAGTTCATTAGTTGTGTGGCTCATTAGTTAATTAATTTTGTTCCATGTAGGAGTTTCAGTAACCAATTCAATGAAATCAATGAGTCACATAGATTTGTTTAGCTTTTACAGATACTCTTCACTTTATGGTAAAAAAATAAACACATCATGGTTAGAAATATATAAATAGGAAAAAAAAAATCGACTTTGCGATCAACATCATGGTTAGGATTAATATTAAAGTAAAGGATAGAAATACTAGCAAGTGCCTTACCACAGTAGAAGTTACAGTGAGACCTCAACCTGTCCATAGAATTTCTGCTGTGGTAATTAAAGGAATAGACCAGAAGAAAACATAAGCATTTATATCATAAAACACTTGATGGGACTTACATAAATAACTTTAGTTTCTCTCAAAATCCAACTCGGTAGCAGTAATCAGAAAATTTCAATCTATGCAACCACCACAACATTTTATACTAATTTGTTCATGTTTCTGATGTCAGAAACATGAATAGTCATGCAAATTGCATACTTTACAGTATTTTCACGCTCTCTCAAGGTTCTCTCAACATTCTGGTAAAAATTGTCATCAGTTTTGAAGATCCCATTTTGTGTTTATTAAATAAAAAGCACATGTTGTTTTATGTGGTCTAAGGCTTTAAGGCCACTGCTATTTCTATCCTTTTCATTCAGAGAGTCTCTGTAAGCTTAAAGCTAATATTTCATGTTCATTTTTTTTATTATTATTATTTGTTTTAAATGTCATGTATTTAGAACAATAAAGGAAATTGTGATTGTAAAAACACATAGATAGCATACCAATGTAAAAAAAAAAAAAAAAAAAAAAAAAAGTTACATACTAAACCTTTGAGAAAGTTTTGTAATTAAATCACTCACAGTCAATTATCTTAAAGCTCCTCCGCCCCTTTAATTATAACTTCAAAAGGTTTTAGACATTTATAAATACTTGTAAGTGCAGTGTCTTCATTTTATTTTACAAAAATGCTGTTATTTTATTTCAGGGTTTACGAGATACATTTGAAGATTACTACAGAATGCAGAGGAAGAAACAGGCTGTGTTAGTTCTTCAACCTCCAACCAATATGGTAAATATAAATTTAAAATTTATAATTAAATTTTTAATAATATAAAATTTACAAACCTCTGTAAAACACTTTAGACCATTATGTTTTAAGTCTGCCCCTTCCCCTCTACCAACTTTTTTTTTTTTTTTTTTTTTTTTTTTTTTAAATGTCACAATTTGATATTTTAATTATCATCTGATTGTTTAATGTTCTTTGATTTCAGCATGAAAGTATCGAAGGCTACAGATTGTATATCCATGCAATTGTTGGTTTCTTTGTTACTGAAGATCACATTCTCAACACTGGCAATGGTTTAGTGACTCGCAGTTACTTGGATGATGTTTGGGGGATGGCATTGACTAGTATTGTTAATGCATTACGTACACATTCAGTAAGTATGAGGTTGGGTTTATAGGAGTAGTGTAGTTAGAAAGCTTATAACAATTAGGACCAGCATTGCAACAAGCATTGGTCTTGCTATAAATACAATGCTGTTGTAGCTAAACCACACTTCTACAGTTTGTGGGATTGCTCACTATCAAGTGTCTACTATATAAATATAAGAAAGAAACATTATGGTTTAATATGCAAATCAAAGAAAAATAATAGATTATATAATTAAAGCACGTTATATTGAAAGTTATAATATGCAAAAATATTTAATTAAACACAACCTTTAATTAAATATTTTGCATCCCCTTTTTTGTATATATTTTAATTAAAGATTTTTGCGTATAATGTGCTTTAATTATTATTAATCTACATTACTTTTCTTTGATTTGCATATCAAGTGTCGACGTTTATTGTGATATCACTGATATTTGTAGAAACACATCTAAATTTATTGCAACAACAGCTATAAAACTCATCTACACCTGCTTTCCTATGTAGAAGTGTTTTATACTTGTTGTCTTGATATGACTTCTTGTTGTGCCTGTTTCTATGAGTATCACAATAAATGTAGATGTGTGAAAGTTAACAAACATGATAAAAGTAGCAACAAGATTTAGCTGCAATAGCATTGCTACAGCATTTATGTACAATAACTAATCACAATTAATTAAAACAAACATTTCAACTAGTCGTAAGAGGTTCTGCTTATAGCCCTGAAATTCATAACTTGATCTCCTACTCTTATTTGATTCCATTTAAAAGGGCAATGGTAACAACATTATATTAATTTTATTAATTTTTTTTTTGGTGCTTCAAACTATTAAAAACATGACTCATCTTATGCTTTTTAAATGGAATTGTGTATTTTTTGAAGCATGACAACTGGGTTTAGTTTAGGCTGTATGTAAATTAGATTATTTAATTGTAGTTTCCTATGTTATTGTTTTGTTACAGGCATACTGTACTGATGCTACACTTATGTTGAAAATCAAGAACTTGATCATGCTCTTCAATACTACCCTCAGTGTAAGCTTACTTTTTTATTTTACCAGTAATATTCATACTTAATTAAAGTTTTTGCAATAAAAAAAAAAAAAAAATCACTGTGTACAGAATACATTTTTTTTTTGAACTGCCATTAATAGCATTTTTTTTTAAATTTATAAATATATTTTTATTATTTTAGTTATTAAACATTAAACAGAATGTGTGTACAATCTAAACATTCAATTGCTAGATCAATAGATATATACATAATTAGTACATATAATTATCAAAAAGCCACACCATTTTATACACATTTCAACGTTTTTTTTTTTATTTTTTTTTTTATTGCTACTTAATGTGCAAATATTTCATTTCAAAAATATTTTAAACTAACTGGCATTATGTTTTAATAAAATGAAAGCTTTTGTAGAAAAACTGTATCCTATAAAACCTCAAAATTAATATCCCTTGAAAATAGAAAAGAAGAAGAAGAAATAATAATGAAAATAATTATAAATAAAACATTGTAGTGTTTAAGAATTGTATCATAATTTACATATTTTTATTTCAAAAAAAAATATTAAATTTGTTTTTGTTAAAATTTCAATTGACTTTAAATCAGAAAAAAAATAATAGGCCTAATAATTAATATGCACAATAACTGTATAGCTTTCCAACGTTACCAGGATTTATTTTACTGTCCTCATCTTTCTAATGAAATCACAAAAATTGAATGTTATTTGTCATGTTTGCTTGCAGAACTATGGCTATCCTGTGAGTCAATTATCTGAGTTGCTAGCAGAAATTAGAGAGCACTACAATGAAGTTCTCATGCAGAGATGGGTTCAAGTCTTCAGAGAGATATTAGCTGAAGAAAGCTTCTTACAAATTCAGGTACGTGCAGTAACTTAAATAAAGACGATATCAATGTTGTTGCGAGCAATATGTGTAACTTTTTTTTTTTGTTTTTTATCACGCAAAGCAAAATATCTTGTCTCATTATTTGTCATGCATAGCAAAATGTGTATCTCGTTTTTTGTCACGCGAAGCAATATGTGTAAGTCGAGCGCCATCTACATAATGTTTGGAAACGACTTACACATTTTGCTTTTAGCTGGACAAAAGACGAAATACACATATTGCTCGCAACAACATCAATATTTTAATTAAAATAGTGAAGGAAAAAAACAATCACAGTTAAAGATACCAATTTGTAGGACCATAAATAGAAAAAGCTTGTTGAAAAAGGAGTAAGGCAAGCTTTTAGCTGTGTTATTTTAACCCAAGCAACAGAGTATACATTCAAAACCCAAGCCAAAATATATGTACATATGTGTTAAGCTTAAATTGACTAATAAAAGAACAACTGTTTTGAGGCTGACTATAAGCAAATTAAGGTATTTCTATAGATAGGTAATCCAAAGAGAATATCGTTATTCAATTTTTTGTTGCCTTTAATTTTATTTTATCCTGGAAGTTATATTTTGTTGCCACATTTGATCAATGTAATTTTGACCCGCAATACACGTCTCCAGCTGACCAATACTTTTCAGTGGGAATCCTCTCTGGATTACATAGGTTATCTACTTACATTAAAGCAAATTTGCTCACATCTGCTTCTGTTTTGACATACTGCACATGTGTAGTAAGGAGAAGCAGAAGCGGATGTGACCTAAATTGCTTAAAGTCGGCTTCAAAACAGTTGTTACAGTACTTTATTAGTCAATATGAAAGGGTAATAGTAATTGAGTGGCTAGTTTTTATTGTGATTTTTTTATTTGTTGTTTTGTACCTTTAATAACGTAATCTGTCATCACCCCCCCCCCCCCCCCAAATATGCAATGCAAATCTCAAATAAAAATAATTTTAAAACTTCAAGATTAAAATTTTCCATTGGCCAAATTGTTGATATTCTCTCTTAATCTTTAGCTTTACAGGAAATAATTTCTTAGTGTTAAACATTAAATTTTGTAACTGATATTATTACTATACAAAACTAAAATTGAAGAATACTTTCTGGTTCCAGGTTCAAAACCAAGAAGAATACGATGAAGTGGTTTCATCTTTCCCCTTCACTGACGAAGCTCTAGAACAATCAGAGTTCCCAAAGCGCTTCCCATTTTCTCCCATGGTACCAAAAGTTTATCAACAAGTCAAAGAGTTCATCTATGCTTGTCTCAAGTTCTCTGAAGATCTTTGTTTGAGGTGAGTAATCTAATAGACTAATGTCATTTCAAATGTACCATAGTTAACTGGAAAAAAAAAAGAAAAAAAAAGAGAAGAAGATATAGATTATAGAGATAAAAAAAAACTAACATATTGAATAGTTTTTGGCACTAACCTTCAAGCAAAAATGGAGTACAACTTCATTCATAATTTCTCTCTGAGTCTGTTAGGACTGAAGAAGGCACTTACACTGTACTCCATTTTCTCTTGGATTTTAATACTGTACCAAAAACTACTCTAAAAGTTTTTTTTTTTTTTTTTTTTTTTTTTTTTTGCTATGCTAACAAGATTTTTGTTAAACTATAGAACCCTCTTCCATATAGTGAGGCCTTTGCTAATTTTCTTGTATCAAATGTATTGTTACTTACATGTTAATATAGGCCTATATATTTTTCTTTTTACAATTACAGTCAAGGAGAAGTATGTGATATGATACGTAAATCCACCAACTTGCTGCTCACAAGAACCTTCAGTGGATGTTTGTCGTCATGTTTCCGTAACCCCAGTCTTGGATTACTACAAGTTGTGCAGATCATCGTGGATACTGGATTTCTAGAGAAGGCTACTGGATTCCTAGAGGAGTTTGTCGCTAATATTACTGGGTATATTCATGTATTTTTAGCTTAAAATTAATAGTAATAATAAGAATAAGACAATAAAGTAGTAAAATACATAATAACAAATAAAATATTTATGTCGATGGGAATAGTAACAGGTGATTTATAAAACTTGTTAGTTTTGAAAATTGAAGTAAACATTTTTTATTTTTTAGTACAGTAACAAACTTTTATAAAAATGAAGAGAAAATCCAATGCTGCTAATATATAATATGTTAAGGGAGTAGGGTACCGACCTTATATCTAAAAAACTAGAAGTGTTTTGGGTCTAAATTTGGTGTCATTGTGTAGCTAAGGGTTACACCTAGGCATGATAAAAATTTCATGATGTTTGACCGTCCCGAAAAAAAGAAAAAAATTATTGAAATTAACATTGGGCCTAATGGATTTAAAATTTCAAAAAATCATATAAAATTAATTTGCACGGCGACCCCCCAAAATTTTATGTATTTGTATGTATTATGCAAAATTTCAGATTTTTTGACGAGAAAAGTTTGAGTCTTATGGCCGACGTCGGTCCCCTACTCCCTTAAAAATAAAATCAACTATAGTAGAGAAATTAGAGCACATAGAATTTAAAATTGATAAAATGGAAAGAGTTTCTTTAATTGGGACTCAGTATCAAATGTTCAGAGTTATAGTTATAATGTTTGTACTACCAAGAGCTTTTGTCATTTTAATGACAATATCAATCAAAGAATAGGCTTACTTAAGCTGTGATGTATGCATAATCAAGTAAATCTCTACTTTGATTGATGATGTCATTACGATGACAAAAGCTCTTGGTTATACTATAACTGTGCCACGTGAGACCTTGACCTCTCCATATAGAACTAAGGCCTATAGTAACTAAATAGATAGTAAGATCACCACATTCTTCTTATGTAGGGGGTGCAGGGGAGGTGAAAACCAAATTTTGAAGGCCTGTGCTTGGCATAGAGAGAAAACCACTTTTGCGGAGATGCCCGAAGTCGCTTCGACAGCTAATCTAAGCGGCGGATTACAACGTCTCAGAAAATCATTAATTAATAATATTAATCAACTGAGGAGGATATTCATAGATTTAAAAATAATAGCTGACTTATTAAGGCATATTTTGATATGATTTTTATGTCCTGACAATTCGTATTAGCTGCGCTATGATTTATTAAAGTGACCCCTTTTAACATGGGTTTAGATAGGACGGTGTGAAGCAAAAATCCGCTTTTGGTGAATCGACTGTACTACCTTTATAGTTACTATACTAAGGCCCTTTGCTGGTATTTCTACCCCCCCCCTACTTTTATATCAAATTTATCATACGAGGTACAGTACTAAAAATATAAAATGTATTGTGATTGCAGTGCCAATGCAGAAGCTCAGCTTGTGTCTCGCAATACTCCTACCCAAGCTGCAATGTTTCGTGTCGCCAGAGCAGACGCAGAACAACAGATATGTCTCAAGTTACAACGTAAACTGGATGAGTTCTTAGAGCTAGAGAACTATGATTGGATGTTGGGAGAACCACAAGGTCATGCATCCAGTCATATCGCTGATTTACTTGCCTTCTTGCAGAGTACCTTACAAGCATTCACAAACCTACCTGTAAGTATTTCAATCTTAAATAGGCCTAATAAATACTACAGTTAAAGCCATAGACCACATAAAATAACATGTGCTTTTTAATGAATAAACACAAAATGGGATCTTCAAAACTGTTGACAATTTTTACCAGAATGTTAATGTAACTCCACGAGAGAACGTGAAAATACTGTTAAGTATGCAATTTCTGTGACTTCATGTTTATGGAAATTTTTTGAGAAATTTCAATTCAACAATGCGCATACATCTACAAAAAATAATGACCCTTGCCAATGACATGTCCTAATTAATAGGTATATATTTTGTACTATATTATTATAATATAAATTTTTTTACAATATGTACAAAGTACAATTTTACTCTAGACATTAAAAAAAAAAAAAAAAAAAAAAAAAAAAAAAAAAAAAACTTTGCTAAACAAAAATTGAATAACTTAAAATAATGATACAGTACACAATACAATGTAAAAAGAAAAGACACACGTGCAGACGCTTGTTCTTTACTCCTCACCACCACTAGGTGGCCTAGTCAAGATGCTTCAGGGGGAGCTCATAAGGCTGTTGTGACGTCACGTGAATCGTTTTGCCCATAAGGTTAACATTGCATTTTCCGGAACGCGTGACGTCACAGCTGCTAGTGAGCCCCCCCTGAAGATGCTTGACTACTTAGAGGTACCTTGCTGTCGTCAGTTCAAGTTTGCTACGCTTCAGATGCATTAAGCCGATTGACTTACTCACACACGACGACGCTACAAAGACAGATTGGCGCTTCTCAACGCCTATCTGTCTCCACTGGAATCCGTCTCACCACTTTACTATGGCGAGGAACCTCCAGGACCACCAAACAACTTACGCCAATTTTTTAAATCAGACAGAAATCACCAGTTACAGTGACACATCAGCTATCTTCTATACAGCCTCCCCCTTCAAACTCTCGTCTTAAACAATTTGCTCGGAAATATGTATAACCTGCGTCGACAAAGTCCGAGCGCTGCACATACTGGTATTATGGTCAAGGCCAACAATAATCTAATGGTTAAAGTCCATTACAAGCAAAAAATGTTATATACTTTGCATGGTCTCGTACATATTATCTGCCTTCTCGTTCCTCTTTGCTTTATGATAAAAATACTTGTTTTATTTTCCTATTCTTTCATCACTAATTCTCTCAACATTACCAAACCAATCATATTTTACATCATTCATTTATTCATTCATAATTCATACTATTATCAATTTAAACCTATGCTATTTTGTAGTCTAGAAAATTTTAAATTTAGTAGAAATAATGTTATATGTTTTAAGCCTGATATGAAAATAATAATACTACATATCGATGCTTCCGCGTCAAAAGCGAGCATCTACACTTTTCAGATTTCTGACAAAACAACTATCTACACTTTCCAAGCAGCGCTGTAATTCGACTAGTAGCCATAAGCTTAACATTGAGGATGCTCATCAGCAGAAAGTGTAGATAGTCATTTGGTCGGAAAACTGGAAAGTGTAAATGCTCGCTTTTGAAGCGGAGACATTAGTTTATTCCAGTGTACAATGTATTGATATTTTCAGGCTGCTGTAGCTCAACAAGCATGTCGTGCAGCATGTCAACACATGGCCAAGTCCACTTTACGTCTGTTACTACAAGAAGAAGAAAAGCAAGTATCAATGGGAGCGTTGCAGCAACTCAATCTTGACGTCATTCAGTGTGAACGTAAGTGTATCTTCTTTGAAATATATATATAGTCCATCTATATTGTTCCTCATAAAGGCAAAATAATAACTAGTACTAATGCTGTTCATAAACTCTACTAAAATGATGATTAACCATGGTTATTCAAGTGTAATGTACATTTTTTTTGTAGCAAGAAACAGGGTTACAAACAACACTATTGTGTCAATAATAGAGTTGTTTTATTCATGCTAAAGTCATACAGAAGGGGAGAGCTTGACCTTGAGCGCTCAAGAAATGTAGCGCCGATTATCTTTCTACCCCCTCTCAGTTTACAACCCCATATGTGAAAGAAAGTTGCCAGATTTAATTATCTAATTACCCACAAATAGCTATAATAATTGAAGTAAAAAAATTTCTTTTCAATAATTTATTTTTAATAGTTTTTAACAAAAAATTTCAGAACTTTTTACATTATAATATTTGTAATTAAAAATTTTGTTTCTTATTTGAAATTTAGAAACATTGCATTTTTGCCTCGTATGAAAAGATAAAATTTGCTTCACTTTTCTTTGCTTTGTAGCACCCCTAGGCTATAACATTAGACAGCCTTGTATCTTAACTAAAATGTCACATAACCAGCAACTCTAAGTTATAATATTTACCGATAGCCTTCTATATGATGTTTCAGAATTTGCTGCAATGGAACCTGTACCAGGTCTAGAAGAAGGCGCTCTTCTGCAATATTTCAATGAACTACGTCAGCTGCTAGATTTGTGTATGTCATGGGATTGGCCTACGTACTTCCATGATTATGGACAGGAGAATAGTAAATATCAACATGTCAACCCTAATAATGCCATCATACTGCTGGAGAAGTAAGTTACTATTGTAGAAAGAACAGAGGGTATATTTAAAGGCATAGAACACATTGCACAAAAAACACGTCTAATATCCTAACATACTTAAATATCAACGTTTATTTGGCCAGAGTCATTGATTTCTTATTTATTTTACATTCACAAAATGTTTATGACGTCACAGCTTGCCTGTTTCCGTGTGTGTGGACTAGTAAGCTGGGAAGTCATAAACCTGCATCTGCCATTTTGTAGTCAACATGCTAGATTTTAAATTGTTGTTTTTTTTTTTTTTTTTTTTTTTTTTTTTTGAACTTTTAGTCCCATAAGAGCCCATGTTAATTTCAATAATTATTTTGTCTCTTATCTGATGGTCACTGGTTCTGAAAGCTTTATCATTAGGTAGCTGTCACAATTAACTTTTAAATGGCATCATAAACTTTTTTCAACAAAATTTCTTTAAAAATGAATCTCACAAACCAGTCTTTGTAATAATAAATAAATTATTTTTCCAGACTCCGAGAGGCTGATAAAAAGACAGTATTTTCTGTATTGAAGAAAAGTGAAAGAGATAAGAAAAAACTTCTAGAAACAGTGTTGAGACAACTGAGACAGCTTGCACAAACTGCACAGCAACAGCCTGCCTGAACAGCTTTACATACATAATAATACACCAGTATGGCAGTTTCATAAATATCACATAACTGGCTATCTATCTATTATTATTGCAAATTGTTAAAAAAAATGAAACTATCTTATTAAATATTTATATTATTATTTGAACTGTTGACCCATCATTTGCGAAATACTATTAGCTATTCATTACAATGGAGGCCTGTTCACAATGATGCATAAATTCACATAACTCTAACGAGAAGATACAACAATCGATGTTATTTAGATTCTTACACGAAAGTTATGTATCATTGTGAACAGGTAATTAGGCTTGATATGATGATGCTAAGGACTTGGAGAATGAACTAGGTGTTGTATATAATTCACATAGCACATAACTGTGATGTATGTCGAGGGATATTGATGGAAACTGACAGTTATGTACATGGATATATAAACAGGATAGAAAGCTATTGTTGAAAAAATAATCCCTTAATGATGTAATTCAAATTTTTGCCGTAACAATGCAAGAATACAAAATTACGTACTGTATAAAAGTGGCGCTGTAATCTGTGTGAATTTTAAAATTCACACACAGATCGCAGCGCCACTTACATTTTACATGTTGATTGTTGTGGTGAAAATGTGAACTACATCAATAAGGGTTCGTTTTTAGTATAGGGCAATAACACAGGAGCTCACGACCTTGGTTATGTAACTTTTACACAAGACTTGGAAAACATACAAATAACCAAGCTGAGTTAATATAAAAAATATAATCCTTTCACATAAGCCATTATTGATGGATGCTGACAGATGAAGCTGCGCAAATGTAAACAAACCCATCTATTCATTTGCGTTTGTTTATATCCATCATATTGATGGATAGAAACAGATAAAATACTGTGTATTAACAGTTCTCCCCATCATAAAGTTGCTAGAAAATACCAAGTACTCTCACTTTATAAGAATTTTTAATAATTGTTGAGAGGTTGCCATTATTTGTTATTTAAGTGAGGTTTTTGATGGTTTTGGTGACATACTTGATATTTTTAAGAGACTTTAGCACATCAGTTTTAAAACATGTGAAAGTGTTCATTTGTTTCCATTGTTGCAATTTTGTATATCCATCAAGAGGCATCACATTTACATGCCATGTGAATGCCTTTATTAAGTTGTACTTGTATCTTCCTAAATTTGTTATAACTTTGTGCAGAAAATTGTAAAAAGTAGCATTGTTTTAAATGGGAAACATTATTTTGCTATGCAAAGCTATAACGAATTTAAAAATATGTGAATACAACTTTAGGATGTGAATTATAAAACAAAGTACCAATTCTCAAACCCTGGGTCTTTAGTGTAAATACCATCAATTATATTTAATTAGATACCTTAAGGTACATTAACATATTTAAATCAAAATCATCAAGTTATGTAAATATGCTTTTTTATTAATATCTTATACAAAATTATGTAGCATTGTTTGCTTACATATAACCTAACTAAAAAAAGTTAATAAAATAAAAAACTCATTAAAAATAAATAAATTATAATACCTACTATTATGTTACTGATATTCTAATTTGTTTAATGGGTCTAGAGGTTTATGTTAAAAATACATTATTCTTATTATGTAGTAGTTAGTAGTATTTACTAGGAAAGTAGCAACTGTTTTGAGGCTGAGAGATTTCAATCACGGTTGCGTCCCAAATTCCCTGTAGGAAATATACCCTACCCATGGATATATAAACAGGATAGGAAACTATTGTTGAAAAAATGATCCCTTAATGATGTAATTCAAATGTTTGCCGCAACAATGCAAGAATACAAAATTACGTACTGTATAAAAGTGGTGCTGTGATCTGTGTGTGATTTTAAAATTCACACACAGACTACAGCGCCACTTACCTTTTACATGTTGATTGTTGCGGTGAAAATTTGAACTACATCCACAAGGGTTCGTTTTTAGTATAGGGCAATAACACAGGAGCTCACAACCCTGACCCTACCCTAACTAGAAGCATGAGAGGGGAAATCAAGATGGCTGGGCTTGCTAGGGGCATAGCAAAAACATTAGTGAGCTTCTGATGGGCACTACTTGCCCTAAAAACTACAAGCGCGTCTCTAGCGGCAGTAGGAAATTGGGTCATATTTATTCCCTAGTTAGGGAACTAGGGGGAATTTGGGACACAACCAAGTCTGATGTGCACTACTTGCCCTAAAAACTACGCGCACGCCTCTAGCGGCAGTAGGAGATTGGGTCATATTTATTCCCTAGTTAGGGAACTAGGGGGAATTTGGGACACATGGTCAATGCATATATGTTGCAATGTTCTAGCTGTGCAAATGTACATAGAAACGGAAGCAGATGTAAGCAAAACTGCTTTAAGTTGACCTCAAATCAGTTGCTTCTTTATTAGTTAATCTTATTTGTTGATATTGCAAACAGTATGAAAGTTAGCTCTCTTTAATGTATTAGTTATATAATTGTTATCTCAGTGAAAAAATAAAGTTATTTTTGTAATAATTTAATGAATTTCCAAAGTTTTGGTATACTATTGAAATGACAATGTTTTTTTTTTCTAGTATCAAATTATTAAAATCTATTTTTAAAGTTATATACTTTTAAATATAAATTTATTTATCATTAATTATACATTTATTTATGTAATTATTATTTAATAAAACAATTCAAAATAAATTTTAATGCAAGTATGCAATAAATAAAATAACATTATTGTGCAGTATGTGTTATAAGAAGAAATTATTATATTATAGGCCTATATTTTTTTGGCAATAGGAATAAATTTATGTATTCCAATTGATAAAAATGTAATTTGATTTGTAAAATAAATAAAAGAAGAACTAATAATTTTAAACCTCTTTATTTTCCTTAATTTTATTTTCTCTTTCAAAGTAAAAGAATAAATTTGATTAGTGACTCTTAACTCTATATCCTCTACACCCAATGCAGGTTTATGTCAAGTTTGAGAGCACAGTTGCATGTGATATGTTATTAATTTATTTTAATAATATATGATATTATTTGAATATTAATAATAAAAACACAATAGAAAAATCCAACAAGTGTCTTAGCATTTACCATAGTGAAAAGTGTCCCATAATTTGGTGAAAAGAAAATGTTAAAATTTTTGCATTTTTTTTTCTTCGTTTGCATCAATTTAAGTTGTTAAAACTTTTATTGATTATATTCGGATAATATTGATCCGAATAATTTGATCAAGATCGTGATCCGTTTAATTTTTCCCACATTAATGACCCAGATCACGATTTCATATAATTACGATAAATATAAAGCGAAAAATAAATCCGGATTTCAAAATTCGGATAAAAAATTATCCGTTATCCGATTTTCTATCCGGATCACGATCCGGATAATTTGATCTGGGTTGTGATCCGGATAATTGTGATCCGGATCACGATCCAGATCGTGATCCGGATTTAAAACGAATCAGTGAATCCGGATAATTTCTTGTCCGCCAAATCCGGATAACTTTCTATCCGAAATCCAGATTTTAATTTTATCCGGATTTCGACAGCACTAGTATGTATGTATGTATATTACCGTCTGTAATTTATGTGTACATCTTACATATCTTGTTTGAACATACTGATGTCACTCAATACACTGATCATTCATATACCCCTCACCTTACATCTTTTATTTGCAATGGAAATATTTAATTCCTAAATGAACACATGGGTATAGGTACAGTATTTGTATATAGTAACTAATAACTACACAGAAACGATATATTTTAAATATTAGGACATATTACTGTTGAAGTACCCAGTTATAAGTTATAAGCTAATATAATAATAATATAATATACATATTTAAATCTCAAGGCCAGGCATTTACGTGTCATGCAGAAAGCTGCAGTTCTTGGCACAGCTAACATCATGAGCAAAGTGCTTAGTTTGTGACCCCTCTGTATATCATCTGCAGTTTCCGACATAGTTGGTACTGGATTATTCTCGCCTTCACCTTGAACCAAGTAGCCGGATTCCGGTGTTGGTGTTACAGAAGAAGAAAGAAAAGAACTCATAATAATAATAAGACATGCACATGTTTGTTATATGTTTCAAAAATGCCAATGAACATTATCATTATGCACATATTATTCCAATGGACCACTTGCAATAAAATGTTTTTAATTGTTGCAGCAAGTAAGTGAAAATGATTTTTACATAAGAAATGCATTAAGAATTATTCAAATTATTTTAAAAAGTTTGTTTATTGCAAGTGGTCAATTTAGCTTTAACATTTACATAATTTAGCTTTGCTGGAGACTTAACATTTGAATGAACTTTTAAATGAGAATGTACATCACTACTGGTTTTAAATGCTTTACCGCATCAATGCTCTTATTTAAATATACTTTCAGTTAGTATGGAGTCTTAGTTTGTGATAATTCAATCCTTTTTTACTTTTAAACTTTCTTTCACAGTGACTGCATACGTAAGGAAGTAGATCACTGTGACTCTTAATATGCCTACGTACATAATTTTTACATTTAAATGTCTTGTCACATTGGCCACACTTAAAACTTCTCACATTTGTATGGACATATTTTATGTGCTTATTTAGTGACGATTTTAATTTAAAAGCAAATGAACACAGTGAACATTTAAATGGTCTGAGATTGGAATGAACTTGACTTTTGTGATCAATAAGAACTTTTTTTGTTTTAGCTGCATAGGAACACAATGTACATTTAAATGGTCTCTTCTCATTGTCAGAATGTACACTCATTATGTGCCTATAAAGTCTTGACTTTAGTATAGCTGCATAAGGACACAATGAACATTTGTATGGGCTGTAATTGGAATGAACTTGTTTTTTGTGATAAGAAAGCGTGGAGTTGGCTTTGCATGCAAATGAACACAGTGAGCATTTATATGGTTTGTTATCAGAATGAATATATAATTTATGTGAATAAAGATTTGAGGCAGATTTACCTGCATATGAACACAGTAAACATTTAAATGTTCTGTTATCTGAATGAACACTTAATTTATGTGAAAAAAGATTTCCCGCAGTTTTACTTGCATGTGAACATAATGAACATTTAAATGGTCTGTTATCAGAATGAGTTTGCTTTTTGTGATTATTAAGTACTTGCAGAGTTTTAAATACAGCTGAACATATTTCACATTTGTATGGTCTATTTTTAGAATGGACATCCCTTTTGTGCCTTTTAAGGTCTGATTTAGTTTTAAATGCAGCTGAACATAGTAAGCATTTAAAAGGTTTGATATTAAAATGAATACATGCTTTATGAGAATAAAGTCTAAAGGCAGTTTTAAAAGCATAAGTACACAATGAACATTTAAATGGTTTGATATCAAAATGGAATTTTCTTTTGTGAATATTAAGAACGGCACAAGTTTTAAATGTAGCTGAACATATTTCGCATTCGTATGGTTTGTAATTAGGGTGACTTTTAAAGTGCTGCTTCAAATCTTTTTCAGCTTTGTATTTTTTACCACATATTGTACATTTATAAGCACATTCTAAACTGTGAAATCTTTCATAGTGATCTTTAAATTTAGCATAACATCTGAAACCTCTGTGACATTTGAGACAACTTAGTGTGTTAACATGCCCAACTACACTGTTACTGACACTTGCAACGTTGCTCTCTAAAACTACACTGGACTCAACGTCAACTTCTTGCTCACTCACATCACTGACAACTCTCTCCACTCTCACGATGCAAGCTTTGATGTTAAATTTCTCACACAAGGCGCGCTCTTTGATTGCCGCATCACGTTGAGCAGCAACTCTGAACAATGCTTGAACTTTCTCTGCTCTATGTAGAAACATGGACCAATGATCAAGTTGCTCCTCACAATCTCTGCATACCTCTTTATCTTTATCTGCATCTCTCTGTGGAGTTCAAAATACAAGTTAGCAGCTATACAAATACACTGGATTTATTGCACAACTATACTTATTTTTAATTTAATTGCAGTCCAAGAAATTATTCTTCAAAGTGAATAAAGATATTTAAATTTACTGTACTTATTTATCAAACTATTACTGCAGTAATATGATTTTTAAAAGGAGATAATATAATAAACTAGAAAGTCATGTTGTTGTTAATATTAAGGAACAGTCAACTGGGGTAAAATTGAAAGTGCGGGGTGAAATTGAGAGCCAATCACAGACCTGCTTTCAAAGTGCTCTGTGTCTAGCAAGATAGGGAAAAATGAAAGCTTGCACATGATTGGAGTTTCAATTTCACCCTGGTTGACTGTATGTTAGCACATGAGACGTTGTTATTTGTTCAAGGTGTTTTAAACCTTTAAAATATTAATACAGTAGTTATTATAATTGTTTCATACATTTACTTTTGCATCGCATACTACGGTACATTCCTATTTTTCAAGCAAGAGAAGTATTTTAGGATAGAAAGTTAAAGGAGATCTATCACTAGGTAAAGACTATAAAAAATTACATCCGTGTTGTTGGCTTACTCCGGAAGGGACTATAGCGTCATGATATGTATGTACAGTATATTAAATATTTATTTTCATTACACGTGTGTACTATCTAAAAAATGAAATTGTATTGGCTTATGGCCATTCAATGTAATCAGATGCAGATTTAAGTTAACACAGAACTCTATCTAAAATACATGTTATTCCCATTATGCCAATAGAATTTCATTTTTTTAATACAGTACACTCAAGCAACTCTAATGAGTACACATTACAGCGATGCTACTTTCTGAGAGGAAAATAAATGAAATACATATAAAGTGACTGCAGGATTGCAAATCGATGTTTACTCGTCGAAGTGAACAAACTACACTTTACAAATTTTACTCAAAATGAACGATCTGCATTTGGCGGTTCTACACATTTTAACATGAGATCTAGATGGGGGAACTTATTGAAATTTGTGAAGTGTAGAAAGTTCATTTTTCACAAAATATGTAAAATGTAGTTATAGTTTACTTCGACTGGTAAGCAGCGATATCAAACACTTGCATTTACATTCTTCAATGGAGATTTAGATGTTTCACAAATTTTAAGGTTGGCAATATGCTGCTGTCACTTAAGTTGGCATTTCGACTGTTTTCTGAAGAAAGTGTCATCTCTTTGATGGGTACATTTAGAGTGTAACTTGAGTGTATTATGCGAGTGCCATAAGCTTTCAATTTATACGAATTGCAATATATTGTTATTATTTACATACAATTACCTCAATATTAAGAAATTCTACTGCTCTCTCTAACTTTTGGTCCAGTAAAGAAGCTGTAGCTGCTTTTTTCTGAGCACAAGCATGACAATAGCCTGCAAACATCGTCTGTGGGTGGAGAAAAGTTTCGTTATAATTTTAAAAAATGTAATACAGTAGAGTCAGGACAGAAGAAAGTGATGCCCTTCCCACTTTTCCTAAAAAAAAGGGTCTATGTAGTTGAAAAAATATAAAAAGCAACTAAAAAAAAAATTATTACATAAAAATAATTAAAGCACCTTTTGGCTAGTACACTCCTCCGGTTTTAAAATTACCTTTCAAAGGGAAGTCGCTTTGTTTAGAAAATGGACAACATGATATCTTAAGTGACAGCAGCGTTGTCAGATTTAACCTTCACTAATGGAGCTGCAGGTGTCCCGCGGTGACATGTTATACATTTTCTAAAGAAAGTGACTTCTCTTAGATGGGCAATTTTAAAACCATAGGAGTGTACATACAAACACTTCTTTTGCTTACTCACATAAAGTATACCTTCGTGGGGAAAAATGAGCAAAATAATTGGGCTCTTTTTTTTACAATTCAACTGAAGTGTCGATATTAATTTTTATTGAACTGTAATTATTATTTTGTAAAAAAAAAAAAAGAAAAAAAAAAGAACAGAACAGAACAGAATTAAAACTCTAATAGTATTGATATTAATTTTGAAAGTCTCATATTAATTTTCTAAGGTTTCTTAAAATCCTGTACCGTATACATATAGGGGGCGGGGGGTTGAGATTGAATTTCATCATAATATACATACACTATCGATAAAAATATTTATTTTATACATGATGTAGTGCTGCTTCTACAGAATTATTAATTGGTATGAATTACATGCTATATAGGCTAATATGTATGCCACCACGCCACGGATAAACAGGGAACGATTGGCTCGGGGTGGACTTTGGGCTGTTTCCGGTCACATCCGCTTCCGTTTGGACGTCCTGCGCTTGCGCAGAGGGTCAAAACGGAGGCGGGTGGACAATATTGATCGGAGTTGGCCTCGAGGCGCCGGTTACTGTATTCCCTCGTTAGTCTAATTAATTATTAGTAAGTAGCATTAGTATATGTAACATAGTAAGTACCGTAAGTTGACAATTCTATGTAAAACCTTATACAAATGTAATTTATTATGTTTGATTGTAGGAGAGTGGAAATAAAGATATTTTGAATTTTGAATCAAGAATTTGGTCAAGAAATGCATGTATGTTTGATGAATATGTACGTACCGTATATTTTATGTAATTTATGCTCTAAAATTAGATCGCACTTTCTTATTTATTTATTTAAAATGTAGCCAAACTATCTATTTAACGAACTAATGAGTATAATTTCTTATAAGTATTTTAAAACTTGATAAAACATGGTAAAATAATAAAAATTAGTAACATAAACATTACTAGGAAGCCATGATGGTTTGCCAGCTGTTATAAAAATTCTGCGTTTTGATTGGTTGTTTCTTATGTCACATGGTCTTGTGCTCCAAAATTTGAACACAATTCTTCTTTTGTTTTTTTATTCATTTTATTGAACACAATTTTTGGTTTGACACTTTGTAATTACTTTATGCACTATTTATTTATTTATTTATTTATTTATTTTATTCAATAAACACACATGGTGCACAACATAACATAAATTTACTAAATAAGAATATTAAATTAAATGCGTATAATATATTATATTATTCATGAGCATTATATGTCGTTTTAGACTAATGCTACGCGGCGATTAGTACATTTCAGCAAATGCACAGTGCAGCAAATGATATTGATCACATTGCTATAACTACACAATTTACATTTAAATGCACTATAAAAACAGAAATTAATATTCATTCCAAGTAATGTAAAAGTACTGCTATAATAATTAAAAATATCCATCTTCAAATGCTATTGTTCCAACAATATATACAAGTTTAAAGTGCATGCGGATATATTTCTTAATATATTGGTTTCCCCAGGGTTTTCCCCTTTCTAAACATTTTTGACGATATCATGACAAATAAATTTTACTATTTTAAATATTATCTTACTTTTGTTCAGTAACAAACCCCTAAAAGTGTTGTTTAGAATGTTAACAATAACATATTAACTTAACAAATTAATTATTAAATTAAGGCTTATAGAATGTGAACACCTTGAACAAAAAAGTTGTGTAATATCCTAACAAACCTAAAAATCAATGTTGATTTGACCGGAGTCATTCATTTCTAATTTATTTTCCATTCACAAAATGGAACGAGCGGAAAATAACGTCACAACTTGCTTGTTTTACGAGCGTGTGGACCAGAGGTGAGCTGTGACGTCAGTGCCCATCCTTGCCATTTTGTGAATGGAAAATACATTAGAAATCAATGACTCCAGTCAAATCAACTTTGATTTTCAGGTTTATTAGGATATAACACAACTTTTTTGTTCTAGGTCTTCAACGACGCCTTTAATACCAAATGTCATCTGTACTTATCAAAGACATTTGAAGTTGATATACTTTTCTATTACATTTATGTCTTATTAAACTATTAGGGTGCGTACAAAATTTGGTGCTACAAATTTATTGAACAAATACTGGTTTATTACTTTTTCTTTCTTACAAAATACCATTAGAAAAAAAATAGGAAACATGTTTTTTAAAAATAATATTAACAAAAAACATTATTTATACTACTATAAAAAAATATATACATATCGCTGTTGTTCCGCTATATTGGCCAATGTCCACTTGACCTTGAAAAATATTTTTTTCTGCAAATGACCTGAAATGCGAAAATTCAAAATCTGGGGTCGATCCGACGATTTTTATTTTTTTCAAGGTCAAGTGGACATCGGCCAATAGAGCGGAACAACAGCGATATGGAAACATCGTCTTAATAGTTTACATTTTGTGCTGAAAATCTGAACTTTTATATTACAGTATTTTACATATTATACAACATAATATATAATATGTGACATCTTTTTCTGTGTTTTTTCCTATCTACATAATTTAATAGCTACGTCTGTTTTTCCAGCACAAAAAAAGCTGTGTAAAACTTATTGCTATCTCTCATGCTCTTTTTACTTATACCGTACAAATATAAATTGAGGCAACTACTTTGCTTGAATGCAAATCTTAGTACAGTAACTAAAAGAACAAAGACAGAGGAAGCCAGCAAAGGCCTTGCCAAAGTAAAGTATGTATATTGTATGGGTTAAAAATGTTACTAGCATGAAAATAATAAAGAAAACTTCATATTTGAATCTTAAAACTTTTGCTACTTTTCTGAATATCTTCAATGACTGATGAATAAGACACCAGAACATATTAAGAGAGTAGGGTCAACATATTACTGTTGAAGTACCCAGTTATTAAAAGCTAATAATAATAATAAGGCATGCACATGTTTGTTATATGTTTCAAAAATACCACGGAACATTATTATTACGCATATTACTTCTATTTAGTTTTAACATTGACATAATTTAATTTTGCTGGAGACTTAACATTTGAATGAACTTTTACATGAGAAATTACGTCAGTGCAGGTTTTAAATGTTTTACTACAATGCTTACATGTAAATGCTCTTTCTGTTGTGTGCCATCTTAATTTGTGATCATTTAATTCATGTTTAATTTTAAACTTTCTTTCACATTCACTGCATTCAATAAGATTTAAGTCACTGTGACGTTTAATATGATTACATAACGCCCCTTTACTCTTAAACGCCATGTCACATTGGCCACACTTAAAACTTCTCACATTTGTATGAACATATTTTATGTGATAAATAAGTGCGGATTTAAATTTAAAAGCAAATGAACAAAGTGAACATTTAAATGGTCTGAGATTGGAATGAACTCCAGTTTTGTGTGAATTTAGATCATGTTTTGTTTTAGCTGCGTAAGAACACAATGAACATTTATATGGCCTATTATAATTGTCAGCATGTACATTCATTGTGTGTAACTTAAGTTTTGACTTTATTTTACCTGCATAAGAACACAACGAACATTTGTATGGTCTGTCGTCAGAATGAACTTGGCTATTGTGAAAAAATAGAACTTGTTTTGTTTTAGCTGCGTAAGAACACAATGAACATTTAAATGGTCTGAGGTTTGAATGAACATGCCTTTTGTGTGAATTTAGATCATGTTTTGTTTTAGCTGCATAAGAACACAATGAACATTTATATGGCCTGTTATATTTGTCAGAATGTACATAGATTGTGTGTAACTTAAGTTTTGACTTTATTTTACCTGCATAAGAACACAACGAACATTTGTATGGTCTGTTATCAGAATGAACTTGGCTTTTGTGATTTTTAAGGTGTACCTTGGTTTTAGCTGCATAAGAACACAACGAACATTTGTATGGTCTTTTATCAGAATGAACTTGGCTTTTGTGATTATTAAGAACTTGAAGAGTTTTAAATGCAGCTGAACATATTTCACATTGGAATTGTCTGTGTTCAGAGTGGCTTTTAAAGTGATGCTGCAAATCATGTCGAGTTTTGTATTGCTTATCACACTTTGTACATTTATAAGCACGTTCTGAGCTGTGAAATCTTTCATTGTGTTCTAGTAACTTAGAATTACGGTTGAAATCTCTCTGACATTCATGACACTTGTGACATTTTTTATGTTTTAGATTTTCACTGTCCTGAGAAACTGCAGGTTTTACATAATCAGTTTCTGCACTGTTACTGACACTTGCAACGTTGCTCTCTAAAACTACACTGGACTCAACGTCAACTTCTTGCTCACTCACATCACTGATAACTCTCTCCACTCTCACGATGCAAGCTTTGATGTTAAATTCCTCACACAAGGCGCGCTCTTTGATTGACGCAGCATGTTGAGCATCAACTCTGAACACTGCTTGAACTTTCTCTGCTCTATGTAGAAACATGGACCAACAATCAAGTTGCTCCTCACAATCTCTGCATACCTCTTTATCTTTGTCATCATCTTTCTGTGGAGTTCAAAACACAAGTTAGCAGCTATACAAAGACACTTGATTTTTTTTAACAATATCATGTGACATATTTATATTATTTATAATTTAATGCAATTATAATCGAAGAAATTACTTTACTTGTCAAACCCTTACTTCAGTAACATGCACTATCAATGACTTTAAATTTGGAGGAGGGGGTGGGGGAAAGCTTCAAAAGTTTACAATTACCTACCTTAATATTAAGAAATTCTACTGCTCTCTCCAACTTTTGGTCCAGCAAAGAAGCTGTGGCTGCTTTTTTCTGTGCACATGCATGACAACGATCTGCAAACATTGTCTGGGGGAGTAGAAAACATTATTTATGCTTTAAAAAAAGACTCCACTTATTGATTTATTTCTTCAAACTCTACCAGAAACTATAGAAAATATAATAAGTATACTTACTTATGAATATTTTACACTTAATAACATAAAATAATAAATATTATCACACAACAAATTAAAAAAGCAGTACTTTAGGAAGCCATGATGATTTTTACAGCTGTAAAACAAATTCTGCGATGTGATTGGTTGTTACGTATGTCACGTGATTTTGTGCGTGAAAATTTGAAAATAATTCTTGATTTGACACTCGCAACTCTCAAAGCTCCTCTGTATATTTTATATATAAAAATAATATTTATTCACGAAATAAGAGGGTATAAACATTGAAAATTAATAAAATTATAACTCTCATATTTTATTTTCTAGCTATATATTTTGAAATTGTTTTTAGATTAGTTATGATAGATATATTATTATTATTTTCTATCTTTTTGTTTTCTTTTATATTGACTTATGGGGGAGCAGGCGTCTCGGGGCTAGCTTTAGGCTGCTTCGGTCACACCCGCCTCCATTTCGACAACCTACGTATGCGTAGTAATCGAATACGGAGGCGGGTGTGGACGATATTGCTTGGAGCCGGCCTCGAGATGACTTGCCCGGCTTGCCCCTTTATAGGTCAATTAGTATGTAACATAGTAAAAGTAAGTTGACAATTCCATGTAAAACCTTATACAAATGTAATTTATTATGTTTGATTGTAGGAGAGTGGAAATAAAGAATTTTTGAATTTGAATTTGAATATTATGTGGAGTGTGAACATTATTTGAAAACAAGCTTACACTATATTATATAAAATATACTTTTCAGCATAATAAACACTCGAAACACACATTTCTTATTTTAAAATTTTGTTTTAACAAAGTCTGCATGGTCTGCATACTTAAAATAACTTACAAAATACAAATTCAAGCCGAATTCCTTTTCAATGTCAGTTTACTGCTTATATAACACGGTGTAACACGAAAAGGCAATTAAACGCTTTCAAAATACAAATTATTATTAGTTTGAAGTTGAAGGAATCATTTTCAACACTAAAAATAATTATAAAAATATATGATTAATATAAACGATTATTACACAGGAGAATTTTAAGTAACCTGTAAATAATTATAAAAATTATGAATATATAATACGGCCAAAATCATTTAGTAAAACGACGCAGTTTTCTAAAAAGAAAAGAAAAAAAAAATTTAAATAAATAAATCGGCCTATAAAATAAAACCAATTTAAATCAGGTACCATATCTGGCCATAATATTTGTAGTTATCAAGTATAGCTATTTCGAGATGGAAAAAAAAAAAAAATGGAGTTCTGGGAGCAGTTCCAGAAATAAGTTTTTGTCTCTCATTTAAATATCAATGACTTAATTTCTCTCATTTAATTAAAGTTTTATGGTATATCATATCTGAATTGCAATCATATTTGTTTATAAGAAATTATGCAACCATGTTATCCCAATACATGATTACATTAATACTATAATTGTCATTATTGTACTTATCATCCATGGTACTTATATTCAAAATACCGTTCTACTTGTAATACGAGTATACTTTTATAACACTTTTTTTTTTTTTTTTTTTTTTTTTTTTTTTTTTTTTTAACCATTTGGGTATATACTTTTTTATTACCCCTATAAATATATCTTAGTAATCTAACAGCATATAAAAATTTGGTACTAAAAAATTTATATTAAAAAAATACTCATTTATTTTATTTTCATACAAAATAACATTAAAAATATACGGTACCAAACATTTTTTTTATAAAAATTTAAGAAAAAAAAAAAAAAAAAAAAAAAAAAAAAAAAAACGCAGTTAGGATCAATATGTAAAGAAAAGAATAGAATTACCAGCAATGGCTTTACCACAGTAGAACTTCTATGGAGAGGTCAAAGCCTTGCATGAGGCACAGTGTATTGTTACAAAAAAGTTTGTTTCATAACTGAGAGCTTTTGTCATAATATGAATGACATTAAGAAATTGTACTCAAGACAAGACACTGCTCAGTGATGTGCTCAAAAGTAAATCTCTTCTTTGATATATGTCATTACCTATTATGATGAAAGCTCTCAGTTATGAAATGAACTTCCCCAAAATGAACTCTCCATATTGAACTTCTTCTATACTGTGGAAAAAGGACCTTGCTGGTAATTCTACCGTTTCCTTTATTATTAAACATATTTTTAAAAAGAAATACAAATTGAAAACATTAATGTCTGTAATTTATGTGTATATCTAACAAATCTATAGTTTGAGCATACTGGTGTCACACATAATAACCCCTTACCTTACTTTTTTATACTTGCAATGAAAATATTTAATTTTTAAATGAACACACAGGCAGGTGCAGTATTTGTATAATAGTAACTAATAGTAATAACTACGTAAACAAAAACACATGTAGGCACACAAGAAGTTTTTGAATTATTAAAATATAAATGTTGAAGTACCCAGTTAAATGTTAAATAATAACAATAATCAAAGAAAAGTAATAGATTTTATAGGTTAAAGCACGGTGTATTGAAATACCACGTACCCAAAAATCTTTATTAGAAGTCCCTCCTAAACAAAAAGGTTTAAAGGGTATATTAAATTACTAAATATTGTGCCAAATTCGTATATTCGGTGTATTTAGTATATTTTATTTAAACCCTTTACACCCTTTAAACCGAAAATCTTACTGTTTCTTCGGTGTAAAGGGTTTAAATAAAATATACCAAATATACCGAATATACGAATTTGGCACAATATTAAATCGTTTAACCCTTTTTTTTTAGCAGGGAACCTAACAATATGCTCATAAAACTAACAGGTTGTACAAAATTTGATGCTAGGCCTACAAATGTATTGTAAAAATACTAGTTTATTTTTCTTTCTTACAAAAAACCATTAAAAAAATACACACAGGAAACGTATTTTTGCAAAGAAAAGTACATACAAAACAAACATCATTTGTAATATAAAAAAGATAAAAAAAATATATATATACAAGGAACTTTTATCAACATAGTCTACATTTTGTGCTGAAAACTAAACTTCAAACATTCAACAGACAATATGGCATATTTTTCAGTGTTTTTCTATCTACATAATTTAATAGCCAAGTCTGACTTTCCAGCACAAAAAGCTGTGTAAAACCTATTTCTATCATTCATGCTTTTTTTAATTGCCGTAAAAATATAAATTGAGGAAACTATTCTTTGTTTTAATGCAATTCTAAATAGCTAAAAGAACAAAGACATGAGAAACCAGTAAGTGCCTTAATTACTTAAGTGCAGGGACTGGATCCTCTTATTTTTTTCGAGGATCTGGGATCCCGGATCAGGATCCTTTTATTCTATTGCGGTTAAGTTAAGTGTATACTAGTGTTGTCATATCAATGTTGTAGCAGAGAAAATATGTACCTCTTTTTTTATCACGTGATGCAAAATGTGTATCCCACTTTTTGTCACAGAAAGAAAAATGTGTAACTAGGGTGAGCAATTTACATTGTTTGACATTTTGCTTCTCGTGACAAAAAACAACGATATACACATGCATTTCGCTTCTTGTAAATATATATGAAATATATATAGTTATAGTTATTTTGTGCAACAAAAATCGAGAACATACATATTTTCCACTACAAAATTGATATGATATGTGGGTAAAAATGGTTGCTAGCATGAAAATAACAAAGAAAACCTCATACTTGAAACTTTTATAACTTTTTTTTCCGAACTTTTCTGAACATCTGCAAAAAAGTACTCATGCATAACATACGTACATTTAATATAAAGTCAACTTTTTGTAAAAATTATTACTGGGAAATGGTATTAAAAATAATGACAAAGTTTAAGCATGTTAGATTTTTTTTTTTTTTTTTTTTTTTCAACAAAGAGGAAACAATAATATAGTTAAACAAAATTACTTTGATAAAGTTGTTGCTCATGGTTTTCATTAACCTTTCATTTCAGCAGTTATTAAATTAGATGTACAATTATTGGAAGTAACATTAAATTAAAAAAAAAAATCCAATCAACATGTCGAGACAATACATAATAATAGAATAATACAATAATAATAATATTGTAATTTTTTTTTTACTGTTATTTTTTTTTAATATATCTATGGCCTAAATAATATACAAAAATTTAGACTTCAAAAATCTAGAATCTGTTAAGTCTCGGTACTTAAAACGGATACTTTGCTTTTTAAAATTTACGTCGTCAAGGCTGGTTTTCGAGCTAGCAGGGGAGGAGTTATTTGTAACGGAACTACAAGTGAAATTTAAATTGTTAAAACCAGATAATTACATTAAATTTGTTAAGGATAGACTAAGTAAAACTGAAGATATCAGCCTGGCCTTCTATAATACCCCTGCATTTAATATTAATAATATTAATGGGTGGAAAGGCCCAAACTGTACAGACAGGCATGTTTTTACCCGTTATGCGGTGCATGGTTTCCACCATGTAATCTGTCAAATTAAAGAATATCACGAGTGTAATGATAAATGTGTATGTGTATTATGTAGTGGCCTATGTACTAGGTACCACTTACTTCATTGTCCATCTCGGACCCTATCATTAAGTCAATATGCAAAAATGTAGACCTATATAAATATGTATATAAATATGTATAAGTACACCTTGGTGTTTAATAAATAAATAATAATAATAAATAATATATTTATTTTTGTCTTTCAAATTTAGTCTGAGCATACACTGGTATTAAAGGCGTAGAACACAAAAACTGTCTTAATATCCTAACATTACTAAATATCAATGTTCGTTTGGCCGGAGTTATTGATTCCTAATTTATTTTCCATTCACGAAATAGCAGATGCAGTTTTATGATGTCACAGCTTTGCTTATAAAATGGAATTAAGTTTTAAATCAACACAAAGGTACAATATTTGTAAAATAACTGATTACTGTATACATCAGATACACATGTGGGTGCACAAATAATATTTGAATTACATGCACTTTACTTGTTAAAAATTTATTGCTTGTGAATTTACTCAAAATGCGGAAAAGGATGTGCCGGAAGAGGAAACCACACACAATAAAAGTGGGAGGTAGCTCAGGCCTAGCTTGCTGCTAGCACCAACTCCTCTCCCACTTTTACCATCACATGGTTCCCTTTTCCGGCACTTTCTTTTCCGTATTTTAGAGTAAACATAAAGTCAAATGTGATATTTATATATGAAGTGGCAAGTACAGAGCTCCACAATAAAGATAATAATAAAGACTAACCCAAACCAACCAACTTGCCTTCACTATACTCTAAGCAATTGAAGACGAGGGCTGTTGCCCTCGAAACGTCTTAAAACTTGTAAATATATTTGTGTAACCTGTGGCATCAAGATTTTCACCAAGCTACGGACCTTATCGTGGTAAGGCGCTTGTTGGTTCTCCTATATCCTATTCTTTGATTATCAATTCAAACCGAAATGGTTTTAACCTTTCCTAATAATTAATCAAGACATGCACATGTGTTCTTTATACAAAAAAAAAATACCAAGGAACATTATCATTAACTATTACTACAATATTACAAATCAAAGAAAAGTAATAGATAATTGCAATTAAAGCACGCTATATTGAAAGCTATATTACGCAAAAATCTTTAGTAGATACAAAAAAGGGGACGCAAAATTGCAAGCACAAGGCTGCTATGTTTAATGGTTTACGATGTATTGATAGTAGGTAGGGCGAAACACGTGTCCGCAACTTGACGAAGTGGTAAATCAGGTATTTTGATTGCATCTCAATCACGGCAGTAAAATTCTCTCATTAGCAGCCTTGTGCTTGCAATTTTGCGTCCCCTTTTTTGTATCTATTAATTAAAGATTTTCGCCTAATATACGTAGCTTTCAATATAGCATATTAGTACTTTTCTTTGATTTGCAATTTAAACCGATTTTTTTTTCTTTCTTATATTTATATCATATTACTACAATATTAGTTCTAAGATTTACATTATTTCACTTTGCTGATAACTATGAACATTTGAATGAACTTCTAAATGAGTACTGTACAAAAGATACTCTTGGTTTTAGATATCAAGTCTTTTGGATAGAAATGGCATTGTAGAGTTTTTTTTGTGATGCGACTTTGAATCTTACCTGTTCTTTTCATAGAGCTCATAGTCGCATGGCAAAAAAACTCTATGACATCTCTCTATTTGGAAGAACTGTTTTACCACAATGCTTGCAATTATATTTATAGGCCTACTCTATTTTTTAGTATGAATTATTAGTTTGTGATACTTTAATCCTGATCTACTTTTAAATTTTCTTTCACAGTGACTGCATACATAAGGAAGTGAATCACTGTGACTTATAATATGCTTACGTACATCATTTTTACATTTAAATGTCTTGTCACATTGGCCACACTTAAAACTTCTCACATTTGTATGAACATATTTTATGTGACAATTTAGTGAGGATTTTAATTTAAAAACAAATGAACACAGTGAACATTTAAATGGTCTGAGACTGGAATGAACCCCAATTTTGTGTACTTGAAGTTTTGACTTTGTTTTAGCTGCATAAGAACATTGTGAACATTTATATGGTCTGAGGTTTGAATGAACTTGACTTTTGTGTGAAAGTAGAATTTGCTTTGTTTTAGCTGCATAAGAACACAGTGAACATTTAAATGGTCTGTAGTCAGAATGAACTTGGTTATTGTGTAAAAATATACCTTGCTTTGTTTTAGCTGCGTAAGAACACAGTGAACATTTAAATTGTCTCAGTTTGGAATGAATTTGACTTTTGTGCGAAAGTAGATCTCGCTTTGTTTTAGCTGCATAAGAACACAGTGGACATTTAAATGGTCTGAGGTTGGAATGAACATGACTTTTGTGTGAAAGTAGAGCTGGTTTTGTTTTAGCTGCATAAGAACACAGAGAACATTTAAATTGTCTGAGGTTTGAATGAATTTGAATTTTGTGTGAAAGTAGATCTCGCTTTGTTTTAGCTGCATGAGAACACAGTGAACATTTAAATGGTCTGAGGTTTGAATGAACATGACTTTTGTGTGAAAGTAGATCTCGCTTTGTTTTAGCTGCATGAGAACACAGTGAACATTTAAATGGTCTGAGGTTCAAATGAACTGCACTTTTGTGTGAAAGTAGAGTTTGCTTTGTTTTAGCTGCATAAGAACACAGTGAACATTTAAATTGCCTGAGATCATTTTCAGAATGTACACTCGTTGTGTGTGACGTTAGATTTGATTTGATTTTACCTGCATAAGAACACAGCGTACACTTGTATGGTCTGTTATCAGAATGAACTTGGCTTTTGTGATTATTAAGGTGTACCTTGGTTTTAGCTGCATAAGAACACAACAAACATTTGTATGGTCTGTTATCGGAATGAACTGATAATTTATGAAAATTAAGATTTCCAGCAGTTTTACTTGTGTGTGAACATAATGAACATTTGTATGGTTTGTTATCAGAATGAACTCTGCTATTGTGTTTATTAAGACCTGATTGAAATTTAAATGCAGCTGAACATATTTCACATTTTAATGGTCTTTTCTCAAAGTGGCTATTAGAGTGACTCTGCAAGTCCCTTTGAGTTTTAAATTTCTTATCACATATTGTACATTGATAAGCATGCTCTGAGCTGTGATATCTATCATTGTGACCTTTTAATTGAGCATTGAATCGGAAATCTCTGTGACATTTGAGACAGCTAAGTTTGTTAACATGCGTAACTACCCTGTTATTGGCACTTACAACGTTGCTCTCTAAAACTACACTGGACTCAACGTCAACTTCTTGCTCACTCACATCACTGACAAATCTCTCTACTCTTACGATGCAAGCTTTGATGTCAAATTCCTCACACAAGGCGCGTTCTTTGATTGCAGCATCACGCTGAGCAGCAACTCTAAACAATTCTTGAACTTTCTCTGCTCTACGTAGAAACATGGACCAATGATCAAGTTGCTCCTCACATTCTCTGCATACCTCTTTATCTTTGTCATCATCTTTCTGTGGAGTTAAACATAGAGGTCAGTTTTAAACTTATATTTCTAGTAACATAGCAATAAAAAATAATACATATTGTCACGGGCCGTTTCTTATTGGTCCCGTCTCTGGCCTATGCTTTAACCTACCTTAACTGGTTCCTAATATGTGCCAAATTCTAACATTAAGTGAGAGGGAAGCGAAGGTAAATAAAACAATGCCGTTCTGTAGTCTCAATTGCAGTGTATTGTGCACTCAAAATGCAATGACAACTATTATAATTAATTAATATAAAAGTATATCGATTAAACTTACATGTTGTGGGTTCTAACATTCCGGCTTCCACCCTTGCGCTCGCACTTTCTCTCGCACCCGTTCACCAGAGAGAGAAGATTAATAATGATAACGGCGTATGCATCGCCCCGGCCCGCAAGTGATGAGCTCGTGACCTCACACGCACTTTGACCTGTAGTTGTTAGTGCGTGCGAGCGCCTCGCCACTCATCCCTTGCTGAGTCACTTTATTTTGTCATTTGTGCAAATATGTGTAACAATAATATTAATTATTGCTACACATAATTGCACGTGACATTACCTTCCCCCGAAATAGACCAACGGGTGGGGTGAAGGCGTAAGGGGATGATATGAGACGAAAAATAAACAAATCATAATAGTGCTGAGCTTAGGGTAGTCACTTTAGAATGTTTGATATTTTTTTTTTTTTTTTTTTTTTTTTTTTTTTTTTTTTTTTTTAATAACATAGTTAAGTTGACATATGACCTGTTAAAACCAAAATAAAAGAACATTTGTTGAGTTTACTCAGTCTCAAGGATGTGGTATTATTTTAATAACATCTTAAATTATTTTGTTTCTTCAATCGACTCAATTCTTAGTCTTTTCATGCAGTACAGAAACAAAATAAATGAAAATAATATATATATTTATCTATATTCTCCAAAATATAAAAATACCCATACAATCTATCCAAAATAGAAAATAATAGTTTAAAGATAATTATTATTAGTAAATTTTTTTTTTTTTTTTTTTTTTTTTTTTAGCACATATTTAATAACCACAATTTCACTCAAAGTAGGTAATAAGTCCATACTTTGCTTCTTCTTTTCATTATGTGAACACGACAATAACAACAAATTATTATATCACTCAAAGTAGGTAATAAGTCCATACTTTGTTTCTTCTTTAAACACACATATAGTTTTGTTGCCAGGGGCACTTAGGGTTACATTAATCTTCGAGAATTGGTCCGTAGAAATAGTTAGGGACAATCACACTTGGGTTTGGGACCTGATTTTGCATGGGAGCAGATGGTTCTATGCGAGCGGGTTCTTCCATTATGATGACAGGTGGTCGGGGAACATAGAGGGTGTTGTTTAAGGGGGCCATTGGGATTGGTGGCTCTGCAGGTTGCGATCGTCTGGAGTACTTAAGCTGCCAAAAATACTTAAGTAATTTCGCCACACCTCTGACTGCCAAAAACAGCACAATACCAGTCGTAATGGTCCCCACCACACTCCACAAGATGGATTTGGTCTGCGCCAGATCCAGGGTCGAGGGGTCGTACAGCTTTTGCTCCTCCTCCACCAGGTGCAGAGGTATACCCGGAGTATGCTGAGTATCTAGAGCCTTCAGGGTCTGTAACATTGGTTCCCATTTACTCAATGATGTTACCTTAGCAGCTTGATGTTCACTGGGAAGCAGAGGTATCGAGAAGTTATCTCGGTGGATGTAAGCTCTTCCGCCAAACGCTATGTTATGAGGATTGCTGAAGATGGCTCGTGACAGCAGGGTATGCTTAGTATGGTACGCAGTACATCCTGGTTCCAGCGACAGAAAACCATGACCATCCACAGTTAACCAGTCCGACGTGGTGACCCCCGGGCTAGAATGTATCTGCTGGCACTTTAAAGACAACTTAAGAGGTTCGCTCACGCTGTAAAGCCACTCTCCCTTATTTGCTGTTGTTACAAAGATAGAGTATGGCTCGTGTGTTATCCTTTTGTGGCACAACTCGGCCGCAGTTGTTCTCAAACCCCGGAAAGCTGCGATCGAGCAGGACGGAAACTCGATTCCTCTTACTGGTAGGTCGGGTGGACACAGCGTTACAGCACCTGTCTGACATTTCTGTAAAAACGACTGCGTCATAAGGATGTAGTGCATCTGATCTGCAGATACAGCTAGCAGAGTCGTATCAGGTGAAATTTCAACAGCCCCTGCTTGCCCCGGATACTTTTGGATGATGGAGTGCACCTCATAAATTTGAAAATCACGGGACTCACTTCTGATAGGCAGCACGATAAAGAATCTGAAGCTGTCTGATGTTTTATAGAAATGGACCGCAGCTGATGAGTATATTAGAGGTAAACCATCCTTGCTAGGCTGGCCAAGTAGGGAATAACCTTGGGGTAGATGCTGGGAAATCTCCACCAGGATAGGTAAAAAGGACTCGGGTGATATGAGTTCAGGTGTTAGCCTACCTTGCTGTGCGGATGTAACCATAGATTGCAGACGTGATACCTCTTTATCCATAGCCATTAAGTTGTGTTTAACTAAGGTATGTGTAGTTTGGATTGCCAGCAATACTCTCGATTGATGGTCCACATTGGCAATAGCTTCCGTTGTAGCTTCCTCCTTAGTCCTTATTGTCTCCTCGAGAAGTTCCACGGACGCTGTTAAGCTATGGAGTAAAGAGTCATGCCTCTTTAGTGTATCCGCTGATGCATTCAGGAATGTTAGTTGTTCCTGAAGGTTAACCAATAATTTGTCCTGGGTTGCCTTGGCTAATTTAATTTGATTGTTTATAGCCTCTACCTGGTCATCTGTAGCTACCCCTGTGATGTAATGGAGTCCATATCCTAGCCCATTAAACAGCCCGCGCGAGGATCTTGGATTTTTCGTAGTTATGTAATCTAGCTCATTTAGATTGTTCGAAATGAAGTTGACCTCGGCTGATAATGAACTTATTACCTCTGTAATTAGTGCCTGTACGCCAGAGCGAAACGTGGTGTCCACCCCCTCAGTGTACCGAGAACTATGTTCCTTGAATTTGGCAATCTGGGTGATAATCCTGTCCAGCTGTCTTCTAGCCCCGTTAGTGCTGTACTCAATTACCAAGTTCCAAGAATCCGCTGAGTAGATCATCTTCTGGGTTTTCTTAAAAAACAGGCCCTGGTTGTTATCCCCATTTACCTCAAGCGAGACGGCTCCAAATATAAGCAGGCCCAGCAAAGAGAAGCCCAACATTTCTGAAACAGTTATAACCTTATTAGTGTGTTGTACGGAATGTAGTTTCTGTTGCTTGGAGTTGCAGCAATTGCTGCTGGGTTTGGAGACGTTTCTGAAGGTTCTGGTTATATTTTTGTCGCCTTGAGACTCTTGTCTTTTTAGCCTTTTGCTTGATTTCATCAAGTTGCCTTTTCAGGTCATCTCTTTCTTGCATCACTTGACGATAAGCGGTTTCTGAGAAAGGTACTTCCTCGGATGTGGTAGAAGGCGGAGCTGAGTGCGTGTTGTGGTTTAAAATGTTGTGTGTCACGGAAGTTACCTGATTGAATGTCTGATGCGTTATATAGTTGTTTATTTGGATAGGAGTTGAAGTTGTATGAGATGTCGACAAGGTTTCTCCTCTATTTTGAGGTTCTGGAGTTGGAATGGTTGAGCTAACGCCATCTTGCGCAGGAGTTGGTTTACCGGTGTCTGAATTTGGAGATGCTGTTGGTGTAAAGTTTTCGTTTAAGGGCACTTGCTTTGAAGAACTGGTTGCTGTGTGTTTGTCGAAATTTTGTAATTTAGAGAGCAGCACAGCTTTTGTTATCATTAATAAGTTATTTCTGTCTCGTAATTCCATATAAAGCTTGCCGTTGACCCAGGCCTCCGGTATACTACTCCTAGGAAGGAGAGCGTACTCAGGTTGGCTAGGTTTCTTAAACATGTTGATTGCCCAATCAAAAACTTGCATCTGTTGGTAAGTTAGGTCCTGTCCTTGCAAAGCAATCGGTTCACCTGTGCTGATATCTATCTCGGATGGCGCCACGCATTCTAGCTGAATTCGTATAAAGCTCCTCCCCTTTTTGTGTTCTGAAAAACTAAGGATTACATTTTTACAAAATCCTGGCAATTGAGATAAATTGTTCGCTGCATCTTTAACCTCTGGTGATACAACCTTCTCTGGAATGTTGGACCCTGGGTGGTCGAGACCGTCTACCCAATTTTTGAATACCTGATATGTGGAAATAGCAGCACAACTTCGAGGGAAATCCGGATTTTCGGTGTCATGCTTCTTACGCATTTCAGGAGCATTTAACCATTCCTTCATCTTATCTCGGTTACGCTGGGTCGTTTTTATGCCACTTATGTTCCATAGATAGCAAAGTTCAGATACAAAGTTCTCGTGCCGAATTTCTATGTTCAGAGATTTGTTGCAGATATTTTTGAAACTCTTAGTAGCTGCCAGGCCCTCCTTAAACTTCTGCAGGTCAGATGATTTCCTAGCAATCTCATCATTAGCGAGGCGCAAGTCTCTTTGCAGGTTGCGTATTTCTTCTTCCTGGATTGCAAAGGACTCCTTAAATTCACTTTCTCCGTTAGCTAGCTTGCGTTTTAGCTGACTGAGGTTTTCCTGCGTTGATTTAAGTTTTGATTTTTGCCTCCGGTCGTCTGATATCTTCTTTTCAGCATTAGCTAGCCGACCTTTGTATCTGTGAAGCTGAGCATCTGTTGATTGGAACTTCTCTTGCAGTTTTCTAGCCCTCTTTTCCGCCTCTTGTAATTTTCTTTCTAAGTCCTCAAATTTTGCCATTGCTATGGTTCTTGTAGTCGTTTGAGTACTGCGTTGTTTCGATTTTGTTATGGCATCGGGTGAATTTGAGGATCTTTTGCGTTTTGTTGGAATACGTGGGAGTCCATCGTCCTTATCAGACTGGAGCTTGAGATTCTTTCTTGGCGTAAAATCCTCGCCTTCTGAAATGTAGTCAGCCGGTGGGCCATCGGATGCGACTGATGGGGTTTTCTCTGGCAAGTTTCTGCTGATAACGACGACTGGAGACATCTGCAACCTACAATCATTTAAAAATGAGTTTTCTCGTAAACAGGCGGTTTTGGACTGAAGTTCTGGCAAGGAGTTCGTGTTGAACGTGGTTTCTTCCCTGTTTAGCTCCGATACTTTATTACCCTTAATGTTTTGTGATCTGTCTAAGGCGCTGTCCACTTCCACAATACAAGGTTCTGCTGCAAAGGGCATGGTTGTGTCAGGCCCAACCACTTCTTCTAATATTTTCTCAATCTCTGCCATTGTCAGGGTGGTAGGGTTAGCATCCTCAACCTCTTCTAGTGGTGCGTAGTTATTGCATGATTCAGGAATGTTTTTACCAGGAGTCGGAGGTGGAATATCAAAAAATTCTGGATAAGTGTTATTAGCTGGGTCGTCGACAAGGTAGGTAGGCGTAGTCTCCATATTTGTTATCCCGCTCGATGCGATCGGCATGACCCCTCCGTCTGTTGAAAAAGTAGACGTTGTTGATTATGGGTTAATTGAATCTGCCATCACCGTTTACTATTTCCCAAATCCTCCACCTTTTACAACCCCATCACCAGAAAACAATGAAAAGTGTTGTTACGTCCTACTCCTAAGATTATAATTATGTGCCCTTTCTTGCCCATTTAGCTTCTTCTTGGCCCCACCTTTTGGTCTGCCCCTTCCCTTGCTAGTTTGTGCCCTATCGCTGTTAGCATGATTTTCGATATCTACAACCCCCTTCTTTTCCCCATTGATAGGATCAGAGGCTTCAGGCTGCTCAAGTATTTCGTCGCCCTCCTTGGGACTTTCTGTATCAGAAGTCCTAGTCGGGTTGTCCTGAGCATCTTGGGAGCCTCTAATTTTTGCAAGGTTGGAAATATGTGCCAAGCTTTTCTTACCCGTGTCCAACTCTTCCAGGTCTACACTTACAGGAGTTCTAAGGCGAGTAACCCTAAAAGGACCTATCCATCTAGGTTGATACTTCCTATTTTTACCTATGGCTGGTTTAAGGTTTTTGCAGAACACAATATCTCCCTCAGAGATTTCCGGATCTATCGCCTTCCTGTTGTACGTTGTCTGCTGCCTCTGTACTGCCTTCCGGTTGTTCTCTATCGCTTTCTCATGAGCAATTCGCAATCTTTGTCTTACCTGTTCAACATAATCCCCCTCGAGATTATAATTTAATCGCGTAGGTGCTAGAATATCTGCCCAAGGGAATTTTACTGGGTAACCAAACATCATCTCGCTAGGAGTACAACCAATTGCACTGTGTACCGTTGTCCTATACACGAATAAGGCAAATGGAATCCACAAGTCCCATTCTGAGTCATCATCCACATATTGCGATATTACAGAGGAAAAATCTTTGTGACTCCTTTCCAGGTGCGAATTTCCGGCAGGATGGTATGGGGTTGTGAATATTTGTGGAACTTGTAGAAGAGCTGTCAGTCTACGCATCAGGGTAGAAGTGAAATTGCGGCCTCTATCAGTTAGCAAAACTTCCGGACAGCCATAACGACTAGTAACCAATTGGATCAGTCCCCTTGCGACAGTTTCTGCGGTCTGGTCAGGAATAGGCATAGCCTCAGGATACCTAGTGAATGTATCTTGACAAGTGAGAATGTAACGATTTTGACAGCTAGTTATAGTAAGGGGCCCGACAATGTCTAGCGATATCTTCTGAAAAGGGCGTACAAGCTCCTTGAATGGCGTAAGAGGTATAGGTGCTGGGTTGCGCATTTTCATCTTTTTGCAAGCCATACATTTGTTAACGAAATCTTTAATATCCGTTCCCATACCTTTCCAATGGAATTGCGACTGAATTGCATGTATAGTTTTGTGGATGCCCCTGTGCCCTGCTAGAGGTGTGTCGTGACAGAGTCGCAAGATCGTCGGTATCATGCTACGTGGGGCACATACTCGTAACTGCTTCCGCTCTTGGTCAATATATTTATAGAGGAGGCCATCATGGTCTAGATAATAATCAGAATCCTCACTGCCATCTGCGTTTTCAAGAGTCTTCATGATTTCACCCAACTTTTCCTCAGCAAGCTGCTCGTTCTTAATTCGCTCCCTGTCCCATACGGGTTCAAACTTGGCACCCAGGTCACTTGTGACTACGTTAAGGGGTATTTCCTTACCATATTCAAATCTGCTTAGAGCATCCACGTTAGGAATTTGACTACCTGGTTTGTAGACTACATCAAAGGTGTACTCCGATAGCTCCATTATCCAGCGGGCCAGACGCGGTTTTGGGTCCTTGATACCTAAAATACTACGTAGTGGGCGGTGGTCAGTTTTCACCACAAACGTGCGGCCCAGCAAGTAGATCCTAAAGTGCTTTATTGCTGCTACAACTGCATAGCATTCTAGCTCTGTCGCTGAGTATTTTGTTTCTGGGTCCGCTAGTTTATGACTAAAATATGCAAGTGGATGTTCACCGTCCTCTAATTCCTGGGATAGAATCGCAGCAAGGGCCAACGATGATGCGTCCGTCGTAAGGATGAAATCCTTGTGCCAATCTGGGCACCGAAGAACTGGGGGTGTAACGAGAATTTCCTTAAGGCGCCGAAGGGCGTCGTCCTCTTCTTTTCCCCAGCGAAATGTTACATCCTTTCTGGTGAGTCTTGTGAGTGGTAATGCAATTTCCGCCATTCTACTGATATATCGGCGATAGAAGTTAATAAACCCTAAAATAGCACGTACCTGCTTTACTGTTGTTGGCGTAGGTATGCTAAGGAGGTATTTAATTTTTTCAGGGTCCGGCTGACTACCAGTCGCATCAATAAGGTGGCCCAGGAAGACTACCTGACTTTCTAACAATTTAACTTTAGAAGGCTTAATCTTAAGATTTGCCTTCTTCAATTGTTCGAATACCTTTCTAACCCTTGCTAGGTGCTCTTCCGCAGTGTCCCCTCCCCATACAACTATATCATCAAGATAAACCTGGCAACACTTTCCAATTAGCCCCTCTAAGACCTTACTCATCAAACGTTGAAACGTACACACTGCTGTTGATAGCCCAAAAGCCATTTTGAGGCATTCGTAATGGCCGTCTGGTGTTGAGAAACCTGTGTATTCACGGCTATCTGGGTGCATTCTTATCTGCCAATACCCAGTATTGAGGTCAAAAACTGAATAATATTTTGATCCTCCCATCTCCTCTATGATTTGCTGAATATTTGGAATAGGAAAGACTTCTTTTTTACTCACAGCGTTAAGCAAACGAAAATCAAGGCACGGTCTAAACGCTGGTGGCTCCCCTGGTGGTGACTTTTTCTTAACCAGGATGAGTGGTGCAGCCCATGGGCTACTCGAGTGTTGGATGATACCATCTTTCAGCATGTCATCAATCATGTTTCTCAGGTATTCTCTCTGCGTTTGGGGTACCCGATATGGCGGCTTCTTGATGGGTGCTGCCCCCTGGACATCAATGGAATGGGTCACCATATCTGTGGAACCAATCTTATTATTGCCATGCACCATGATGTCCTCAAACTCTTCGATTAGTTTGAGAGTCATTTCTTGCTCTTTACGTGGCAGGTGTTTTAAATTAAACATATCCTTAAGTGCCTTCTCCTTCTTAGGAGGTGTTCCAACCGGCCATGCCCCGGCAGGTTCCTCCTCTGTTGTCATAAGATGTATCTCCGCCTCTGTTATAGGGGTACATTGTAGAAATTTGTTAATATTAACCGTGGTTTCTGCTCTGCTGTTATTAAATAGCATTACCGGCATGTTACCATCTGCATCTACGCAAGATATGGTTTGAACTCCGATGCCGTCCTCAATATCATTAAGTGGTTCTACGTGGAAAATTTGTCCGGGTTCTGCCTCTGTTTTAACTAAAACTGCAGTAAAAGCATATCGCTTTAATTCTACGTTAATGTCAAGGTCTACTATTGACGCGTGAGTTGAATTTCTAAGGCTCTCATAGGTAGGGAGTTGAAGGACAGGTGCTAGCATTTCCTGTCCTGCGCCGTGATGACCTTTTACCTCACCAAGCGCAGCCAAACTGGTGGTTACCGTACCTCCAGTAGGCAAATCGACACGTTCTGTGTCCCGGCTCTTCTCGAGCCTAACTACGTTTCCCAGCCTCTCCTGTTGGTTCCTATTTACCAACAAATGCCTCGCTTGTTGCTTTAAACCCACGTCTGAGTATAACAAACAAGCTTCATTTCCAAGGAGTGCCCTCCCTTTGGGAACCATTTCTTGAAGCAACATTCGAACGTCACATCCTCTACCAACGTTCAACTCATATCGTCCGTGCGGAAAGTCTAAGACTTGTTCAGTGACTAGCAAATCACCTTTATGTTTCTTCAAGAAATCCAAACCAAGAAGACCATCGCTGTTTCCTGGAATGGAGTCTACCACTATAGCGTCGTGTAGCATGATTAGCTTGCCTACACGAAAAGGTATGAGAGCCTCGCCTATGACATTTATTTTGTGCCCAGATGCACTACGAGCACGCGAAAAGGTAGTTTTTACAGGAATGTCTGCCTGTAAAACCTTGCTATGTTTTACGACCGTTACGGCCGCTCCGGAGTCCACTAACATATGCCAAGAGTCGTCATAAACAGATAGGGGTATAGTCAGCCCAGGAGCAGGTGAAACTGCATTGATTTCGACTGCCTGATTGCTCCCGGGGCTGACATGACCTAGTTTTTTGATCCCTCATTGCAATCTCGGGGGCTGTGTCCAGCTTTATTGCATATGCCACAGATAACCAATGGGCATTCTCTAGCAAAATGTGAAGGTGAATCACAAAAGAAACACGTGCGAGATTGCTGCTGGTTTGTTCTAGGTCTCGCCCCTTGATATGAAGGCCCCGCCTGCTGAGGATCTTCTTGCTGCCTCCTGTTAGGGCCTTGTCTCTCGTTTCTCTGTGCGAAGCCGCCTCGTTGTGGGTTGAACTCTTGGCGCCCACGATATTGAGGATTATTACCACGGTTATACTGTCTACGGTCATCCTGACGCCGGTAGTTACCCCTAAAGTTACCCCGGTATCCCCCGTTTTGAGCGCGATCAACATGATCTCTAGCTCTGGCTTCCGCAGGTTCATGCTGAGCCGGAAGTGCTTGCGCACCTGCCGCAGCCTCACCATCCACTACTGCAATGGCATGGTCATTTTCCCCTTGCCTTGAAGGAGCATCCAATAGAGCTTCTTCTAACATTGCCGCGTCAATGGCGGTTTCAAGATCCTGAGGGTCTCTAACCAAAACGAATCTCTTAATGTCTTTACGCAGGCCATTTAAGAAGTGAAGAAACAGCCTTTCATCTACAGCTGCTGCTGCGGCGATGTTCTTCTCGGTAGGGTCGTCTAGCAGATCTTGTTTGATCTGGCTAGCTATTAAGCGCAACCTTGTACTGTACTCGGCAACGGTTTCACCTCTACGTTGACAGCAGGAGGTGAGCTTTTGCTCGAGCAGGTGTCTGGGAATCCTTGGCCGAAACCTTGACTTAAGGGCCTTTTTGAGTGCAGCCCAAGTAGTTATAGCAGCAGTGCTAGCTCGTACGTGGTCAGCCGCAGCCCCACCTAGACGCAGCTTAGCTATCTGAAGTAACTGCTCAGGAGTCCACCCTGACAGTTCTTGAGTAAGCTCCATCTTTTCTATGAAGTGTTCGAGTTGAACATCATCCGTACCTGTGAACCTAGGTACAAGATATGCCTGATTCCCAATATTAAGACCGGTTGTTTCCCTACGACCCCCTTGACCTCCCCCATTGCCAGCACCACCGCCAGCTGTCTCTATAACACAAATTTGAGCTTCCTCAGACTCAAAATAGACTTCGTTAGTGTCCATGTTATCAAAGAATTTATGTGAAGCAAAAGCTAAGTATCACTTTCGTAAGCGCAAGCTGAAAAAAAAATTGACCTTTACAAGCACTTTAGCGTCCTAAACAAGATAAACAAGGTAGGTCAGCAGATGTGCTTGTATCTATATAATCTGACCTTTTATTATAATTAATTAGTAAGTAAAGAGAGAAAAAAAAAAACTTTAAACTTAAGTTGTAGGTAACTGTATAAATAAACAAAAAAAAATCCTATAATATGCAAGCACTCTGCAGCTTAACAAGATATACAAGTCAGGCCTGCTAGTGTGCTCGTAATTCAATTAAAATTAGTTCACTTTCTGGTACAAAGCGATCTTACAAGAACGACAGGCAAGGTGTGCTTTTGAGATCTTAAGAAAATATTGCAAGTTACCTATTATTATTATTTAATAAAGAACCAAAATCTAAATAATTGCGATATAATATGCTTGAATAACTATGTATGTAAACTTCGTTGCTGCTCTTGCCAAGCAAAGCCCACAAGTGCAACTTTTGAGGTTTAGGGTAAAGATTTTCACAGCCCTCGCGAGTTACTCTCGCAAGTACTATGGTAAATCTTTATAAATGTAGAGAATTTAATAAAGTATTGAGGTAGTACGCTGATACTTACTTAGTAAGAGTAGTTCCAAAAATAGACTAAGAGAGATTTTAGCAGAGAGCTGTGCTCAACTCAAGAGTCAGACAGAACTGATGATAGTTTGAGAGAGCTCTGCTCTTTTATACTAAATTGCTTACCCCTTCTCTTATTTCTTCTTATCATTTGTCTCCCACCCTTTCAAATTTACTTACCCCTGGTACAAACTGCATTTAAAGTAGCCTTTGAGCTTTTGACCTTGCTTTGTTGTTGCAAGAAATGACGAAATAGGGCGAAGGGTTAAAGACAAAGCGCAATGTTTTGTCCTTTCGTTAGTTTTTCCTAATAAATGTGTTTACACTTGATAAGATGTGTTATTGTGACTAACCAAATGTAAGCTATGTAAATTTTACCAAAAAAAAACTTGCAAAATATAGCTTGGTTCGATGTTAGATTGCAACAGGCCTCATTCACACAAAATATACTTATTACTATAACTATACTAAATTAGGCCTTAAAATTAGCCAGAGCCTGTCCAGCAACTAATAACTAACTAGAATTATAGATAAATCTTAACTTATATTAATAAACTATCATACTACCTGTTGCATAGACCCATATTAACTATATTATTTTAATTTTACAATTAAGATACAAAATTTAGCATAACTAAAGTAGGTTAGTCCCAACCTAAACAAAACACACACAAAAACTAACTACTGGCTCCAGACATGCGAGCCCTAATTACTAGGAATGGATGAAGGGTAAGATGAAAGGAAATTACTTCATTCTTCGCTCTTCTTGCATTAACTCAGCTTTTAATCTTCACTTCAGGTAACTTTGAAACACTAGTCACCAAAACAGGACACCCAAAACGAGGTGTTAAACGACCTTACGCGAAAGACGTAATACGTAATTGCCATGCGCTTATCATTATTAACTAGTACCGTACTAGATTTGTCCGTGCGTTATACACGGTTATTTCTGTTTATTTCCGTTATCTCTTTCTCTCTCTTTATTTCGTAATCCCAGCCATGAAATGGTATCCATTCGGTTTGTATATTATTATTATTCTTTTTTAACTATTAAAAAACACACATAATATATTTTATTAGAACATATAAATTTGAATGCAAAATATACCTACAAACGCATAAATAATACGCAGGCAGCGTCGTAGGAACGCTTGACAGGTATGTTTCGTGCGATGCCAGACCTCTGACATAGCCCCCCACTTTAATCTTTTGTGACACCAACACCGGAATCTTACTTGATCCAAGGTGACGTTGAGAATAATTCAGTACAAATTATGTTAGAAACTGCAGTTGGTATATAGCCTATTCATTCATGTAAAGAACATTCATGTTGGATAAATCAGTCACATGGGTGGCGAAGAAAAAAAAATAAAACCAGTTTAAGTACCACTATGCAATGGTTTGAGAGCATTGATGTTGTAAATATGTTAAATTAGTATCCTAAATATGTGAGAAAAAAAAAGACAAAATTAACCGATGTGTCAAAGAAAATGGGCTTAATTAAAGTTTTTACTATGCTTAGATGTATTTTTTTCTACAAAAAAAAATTATGCCCGCCAAGAGCAGTTTCTCAGCCTACTCACTAAAACTTAGAGGTAAACTACTTAAAATCAATTACCACGTGAGTGAAAACTTAAGGGTTCTCTTTAGTTAACTTGTATCTAGAAATAAAAAAAAATGATTTTTTTTTTTATTTATTTTAAAGGCTAAAGATACGCCTACCCTCGATAAAATGTCAGCATCCGTGACCATCTGATAAGAGAGATTATAATAATTTAAATTAGCACGGGCTCTTATGGGACCAAAACTTCAAGAAATCGTAATTCTTATTGTAGCCTGGCAACCTCCCAAATTTTTTTTTTTTAACGTTTCTTTGGTAAGACTTTGTCTGCCAGAACGCATTTCCGGTAAGAAAATTTTGAGCTAAAACAAATTATTCCAATTTTATTAAATTTTTTAGATCATTTACAAATTTAAAATGAAGAACGAAGATTTTTTTTTTTTTTTTTTTTTTTTTTTTTTTTTTTTTTTTTAATAAATTTACAGGGTATTAAAAAAAATAATTTATAATTTCTATGAGCAGAGTGAACTTTCTTACGAATCTATTTACGGCAAATATGTAAAATCACGAGGGTCAATATCAAAAGCTCTCAATTTAAACTGTGTCCCCGCCCCCCCATTAATGTTTGGAAGGTGTTTAATAACTAGGTAACCTGATATTTTACGCGGTAAACCGCGAAAAGTAATCGAAGAGAAAAAATAATAAGAAGATAGATAATTATTCCCAGTCTTCTATAATGAAAATTTGTACAGTTTTTCACTTCAAAATAAATCTAGAAATGGCTAATACCTAAATGAACAATTAAAAAAAAACGTGCGAGGTAAAAAAAAATGGACAACAAAATAATAACAACATAATTTATGCATTGTACCGTGTTTAAGGGGTTTCGTATAGAAGAAAAAAAAATGTTAAATGCTAATAATCTCTACACTGACAGAATAATAACAATAATAATGTGCATTAAGAGTAAAAGAAAGAATGTAACGTAGGCGATTTTAAAAAAATTAAAAAACAAGATATTTATTTTTCACGTTAGTACTACTCAGTTACCTTTTCATATCTCCATCCACTAACTTTACATAAACAAAATTTATTTAAAAATTAAAGGAATAGACCGGAGAAAATATACGCATTTATATCACAAAACGCTTGATGGGAGTTGCATAAGTAACTTTATTTTGTCTCAGACACAACTGTAACTCCGTAGGAGTTATAAAAAAAAAATTCCGATCAATTTAACCTGCACAACATTTTCATACTAATTTTGTATATTTTGACGTAATAAACATGAATAGTCACTTAAATTGCATACTTTTCATAATATTTATGTCATATAAGGTCTATTCATTCATATTGAACAGACGCCATGTTGGAAAAGTCAATAACATGGGTGCCATAGGAAAATTACAAATTTTGGCATTTTAAAATACTATACAATATTTTTGAGCGCATTGATGCTGTAAATATGATGACTTTGTATCTCAAGTACGTGAGAAAAATAACAATGACAAAAAAAACTGGCAGATTTCTTAAGAAAAATAGCCTGAAACGAAGTTTGTCCTACGCTGAGCAATGGTGTTGATTACTCCAGTATGGCCTCCAAGCGCAATAAATATGACGTCATCCGCATAGACCCTATAGTTTCTTGTTTGCATGTTTTTGACGTTAAAAAAACATTTCACTGAAATTGCATACTTTAAATCATTTTCACACCCTATCGTGTGGCTGCATTAACGTTCCGGTAGGAATGGATAGTAGTTTTAAAGATCGTATTTCGTATTTATTCATTAAAAGCACTAGTTGTTGTATGTGGCCTAGGGCTTTAATATTAAAAAAACAAAACCTTATAAAATTCTGGGAAGAAAAAAAAGAATCACAAAAGTACAACAAAATGCTCTAACATCTGCTTTTTCTATGTCTGTTGTGCAAATAACGGACATTTTTACGTTATATTTAAGAAAACTGAAACTCCATTTAACCCTTGTTACAATATATATACTTATGTATCTAATATTTTAATTTTTAACTTATTTTTATTCCTACACTGATACAAAAAAAATGAGTATACAATATGTTTATGCCTTTATGAGTGAACCCTAAAAATTCAAAAGCGGTGTCACGGACATATCAGCCGCAATTTACATCTAGAATAACCCTTCGCGTCAACACACTTTAAAGATAATACGTACTTGTTATAAATTTTATTTACGCGGGAAAATTCCATCAATCGAGAACCCTTTTTACAATAAAAAATTATTATTAAATATTCGCCGTAATTTACATTTAGGAAAACTCCTTTATGTTATTACATTTTAAAGTGAACAAGTAAATGTGAAAAAAAAAAAAAACAATTTATAAGAACGGAAAATTTTAATCAAATGAGGTTATCGGTTTAAAAAAATGATTAAAATGAATCTGGCTTAAAACACGTAAAATTATCTCCATTATTTCTCATTTAAATTTTTCCCGAAATCGGAGGAGTAGTTTTCTCAAAATCGCAACCCCCCCCCCCTTTTTTTTTTTTTTTTTTTTTTTTTTTTTTTTTTTTTTTTTTTTTTACACAAAAGTTATTGTAAAATATAGTCCTTCATTTAGTTATTTTTTTTTTTAAATTGGTCCCCCACCGCCTTAATAAGATTACGCAACGCGAAATTTTCGTGCCGTATACACGGAAAGAACAAATTTCCTTTTTTTTTTTTTTTTTTTTTTTTTAGCTGGTATTATGTCATTATAACACAATTTACGCTAAATTAGAACAACATAAATAATAAACCTGTACAATATAATATTTATGCTATATAACATAGTTAATATGCAGCACAGCACAAATTCTGCTGTATTGAATAATTTCTGTTAAAAATAAGCCAGCACAATTACTACGCATTTATTTCTGTCCGTGCACATTTCTATATACGCCGGGAGAGAGAGAGAGAGAAAAAAAAGTGATTTTAAACGCTTTGTTTTTTTTTTTTTTTTTCTTTTTTATATACGCCGGGAGAGAGAGAGAGAGAGAAAAAAAGTGATTTTAAACGCATGTTTTTTTTTTTTTTTTTTTTTTTTTTTGTGCGCCTGTCCTGTCAACCATCTTTGGTTGACATAACAGGTATACCCATTATTTCTACCCTGTTTGGGCCAGCTTTGTCAGCCATAATTGGTTGACATAGCAGGGATACCCATATGTGTTTATTTATTTGTTTGGGCCCAAGCATTGTCAACCACCATTGGATGACATAGCATGAAACCCACCCCTTTCCCGTTTTTTTTTTTATATATATCTATATATATATATTTAAACTACCTGTCTTGTCGGCCGAAACGGCAGACATAACAGGGATAACCCTATGTTGTTATTAAAATGGAGCTCTTGTTTTGTCAGCCTCATGGAAGACAAATCAGGTAACTCCCTAAATTTTTTTTTTTTTTTTTTTTTTTTTTTTTTTTAACCCCCTCCCCCCATATGTAATACTTTGCTCGAAGTGTTCCGCAGCACTCGGGTGGAAGCCGGAAAAAATGTGGAAAATTAACTACTGTTCCCACCACAACCAGAAGAAAACCAACACCACCATTCATATTTTTACTCATTTTTTTTTTTTTTTTTTTTTTTTTTTTTTTGTTGCAATCTGAGACACAAATTCTGCAATTTTGACCAGCGGAAGGGCATTGAAAATTAAAAAAACCGACACCAATGTCACGGGCCGTTTCTTATTGGTCCCGTCTCTGGCCTATGCTTTAACCTACCTTAACTGGTTCCTAATATGTGCCAAATTCTAACATTAAGTGAGAGGGAAGCGAAGGTAAATAAAACAATGCCGTTCTGTAGTCTCAATTGCAGTGTATTGTGCACTCAAAATGCAATGACAACTATTATAATTAATTAATATAAAAGTATATCGATTAAACTTACATGTTGTGGGTTCTAACATTCCGGCTTCCACCCTTGCGCTCGCACTTTCTCTCGCACCCGTTCACCAGAGAGAGAAGATTAATAATGATAACGGCGTATGCATCGCCCCGGCCCGCAAGTGATGAGCTCGTGACCTCACACGCACTTTGACCTGTAGTTGTTAGTGCGTGCGAGCGCCTCGCCACTCATCCCTTGCTGAGTCACTTTATTTTGTCATTTGTGCAAATATGTGTAACAATAATATTAATTATTGCTACACATAATTGCACGTGACAATATTATATGCAATCAGATAGTCTAGTTGCATTAAAAATGGTAGCCTTTTCCTTTTTTTTCTTTCTTTGCTTTACTTTTTTTTTTTTAATTTTTTTTTTAATGCAAGTGCATTTTATGAATACTGTATGTTATCAGTGCCATGTGAGACCTTGACCTCTCCATTTAACTTCTACAGTATGTAGTAAGTAAGGCCCTTGCTGGTATTTGTATATTTTTTCTTTATATTTATCCTAACCGTGCTGGATCTTTCCTTATATTGAATTATATACATTAAAATATTCACCTCTATATTGAGAAATTCAACTGCTTTTTCAAAGTTTTGGTCCAGTAAAGAAGCTGTGGTATGTTTCTTCTCTGCACACGCTCGACAATAGCCAGCAAACATCATCTGTGGGAGAAGAAAAACAAATTATTATCATTAAATTTTCTAAATAATTATTAATTATATTATTAATGAGGTACCTAGTACAACTTAAACTTGGACTTTTTGTTATTTTTCAATAAAGGTTTTTTTTATTTTAGATTAATATGACCTGGTCATGCAGACCAAAAGTGGTATGGAAGATATGCCACTTATTATCAAACACTGAACATTTAATAAGGGTTATGCTAAAAAATGTAATTTTAGCCCAGTAACAAATTTTACCTTTGATTATAGTGGAAGGAAGCTTTGGCAGTCCTGTAATAAAGATTTGATTGAAAAATAATAGATCAAGAATTGGGAAAAATTTGTATGAGCTTACAGACTAAACACAGTGTTAGTGAAGAAATTTCTAACCTAGACCAAAATAAATATTAATGAATAGAGCATTAATTAACTGTATAATAATAATATTAAATGTCTCTATCTATAGCGGCAAATGTACTGTTAAGTACGGTGGCTCGCTTATCCTTAAACAAAATATAGTAAATTTATATTAGTAGTTCTCCTAATATGAGCTAGCTGCTCATATTGCTCTGTGTTAGAAAGGAGCTTTGTAAAAAGTTAAACATCATGATGCCATAATACATTTTACTTATAGTATAAGCCATGATTAAACCTTTTCAGTATGGGCTTTAATATGTATTATCTGAGGCTTACCAGACCTCTGCAGGTTCAACCCGTTATCACACTCCCTTGGGCTTGACTACCAGATCTCTTTGCGTCCCTGACCACTGACTCTCTGAAACCAAGAGTTGACCACTCACATTAGCAAGCAGTGGTCAAACTGCCAGCACAGCCTCGCCACCAAGCTTTGTATGGTTTTACCCATGCAAGAATTGACCATATGCTCCGGCCTGTCCGGCAACGTTACTCAACTTCAGGGATCCAACGGGAACGGGTTCACACAAAGTAACAAGGCTGTACTCTGTATTACAGAAGCTTTGTAACAATGAGGATTTTTATTTGCATATTAATATTGGGACCTATATATGTAGCTGCTAATAACAACTGGGTCTCGAGTTTCCCGACCATATGTTTATCATAGGTACCGACCATAGAGGACACAAGCTTATTAAAGTCAAAAGTCTTAGGTTATGACATTAACTAAGACACACATATGGAACAAGTAACTTGAAAATTTTAATTTGAAATAATAACTTCATAGAGCAAAGACTATAATAATTGTGGCAGTCTACATCCGTGTTTGTACATAATATGTATGTAATGTATGTATAACATTGGCTGCAAGCAACACCTTTTTGAATAATCCAGGAATGGTCTAAATAATTGTTTTATTATTTATTAAGTTGCATAAATATCTTACCTTTGTTTTAAAACAACAGTATAGTTACAATTATAAAACGAAAAGATAGAAAAATATAAAAATAGGCAACATTTCTAACAAAAACAATAAAATGCTGAAGCCGGAAAAAGTTTGTTTACATCACGTGACCAATAGTGGAAATAGTTGATGAGCGTTGAGCGTAAATCAAGCCCGCAATTTTCAAAAATTTCTATGGAATTTTTTAACATTTTAAATATTTTACGTAGACGTGATATATTTTGTCATTATTTGAAGTTTTTATTTAAATTGTCTCTAGCATGCTTGTTGATGCGAAGCAGTTGCATAAATTATTATTTGTAAGGTGCTATTATAACCAAAATATATTTTTATTGCTTTCATATATCAATCATCATTCGCATCACTATAATACCTTCTATAATACCCCTGCATTTAATATTAATAATATTAATGGGTGGAAAGGCCCAAACTGTACAGACAGGCATGTATTTACCCGTTATGCGGTGCATGGTTTCCACCATGTAATCTGTCAAATTAAAGAATATCACGAGTGTAATGATAAATGTGTATGTGTATTATGTAGTGGCCTATGTACTAGGTACCACTTACTTCATTGTCCATCTCGGGCCCTATCATTAAGTCAATATGCAAAAATGTAGACCTATATAAATATGTATAAGTACACCTTGGTGTTTAATAAATAAATAATAATTTATTTTGTAAAAGTGGAAAAAAAATTTAACCCATTTGCATTAAAAAAAAAAATAATATATTAGAGCATTAGAGCTGTAAAAAACTCGAAATATTTTTAGCCCGGGCTGACATTTGTTAACCCGGTTTGACTTGAAACCCGGGTTTAGCTTGAAATCGAGCTTAAACTCGAATAACGAGCCAAAGCTCGGAAAGCTCGAATTTTGAGTCAAAGCTTAAAAACAAGTCTTCGAGCCTATGAAGAAAAAAGTTCGATTTTTATTATGAAAAAATTGTTTTTGAAGGATAAAAGTCATAAAAAAAATAAAATAAATCTTAAAAATATTTTAAACAGCTTATTTTGCAACATAGAATATTAAAAATGCAAATTTAAACAAAAATTACAAACATTTTTTGCTTTGCTTTCTTCAAAAATTGTGCTTTAGCTTGAATTATTTTCAAAAGCTCGTTTTTTTTTTACGAGTCATTCACGAGCTCAACTCGAAAAAGCTCGTTTTCCTGTAGTTGCCTTCAAATAATTGAATGTAATGTACACACTACTCGTATATAATTAGTACTTGTAAAGAGGAGGGGGGGGGGGAACTTTTATATTTGGGCCTAAAAGATCAGTTTGGTGAATTAGTATAATAGTGCATGCTGACTATAATAATATGAAATACATTTAATTTAATAGTATTAAAACGTTCTTGATTTTCAACCAAACCTGCCTCGGACAGGCAGCGTTATGGTGAGCAACGGTGTCTGAAATCGGACGGCTCACCAGCAGGACTTGACTTGGCGCGATCTTGGTTAATTGGTACATGGAATGTGAGAGGAGTCAGTGGTAAGGAGCAAGAGTTGGTGAGTGTGATGTGTGAAAGAGGATTAGATGTATTGTGTGTAACTGAGACAAAGAGGAAAGGGAAAGATGTGAGTAATATTCGTGCACTTGGTAGTGGTAGAGAGAAGGATGTGAGTGGAATGGATGACGGGTTTTTAGCATTATGGTCTGGGGTGGGTTCAGATGAGCATGGAAGTCAAGGGGTTGGGATAATTTTAAGTAACAGAGTAAAAAGTATGATGAGAAATTATGAATGTGTGTCCCCAAGGTTGATGTGGATGAGAATGAAAGTGGGTATTACTAGGGTTGTGTTTGTGGTATGTTATGCACCAGTGGATGGAGAGGATGATGATGTAAAGGATGAGTTTTGGAGGCAGTTGAGTACTGTCCTAAGTGAATGTGAAAAGGGAGAGCGAATTATTGTGTTAGGAGATATGAATGGTTGGGTGGGTAGGAAAAGAAGTGGATTGGAAGATGTGGTTGGTAGATTTGGTGACTCTAGAGTGAATGGTAATGGTGAAAGTATCGTAAATTTCTGTGTGGAACATGAGTTGTTTGTATCAAATACATGGTTTAAGCATAAAAGAATACATGAGTACACATGGGTGCGCAATGAGCAGAAAAGTATGATTGACTTAATTCTGTATGATAACAGACTGAAAGGAAAGGTGAAAGATACAAGAGTGTGTAGAGGAAGTGAATGTGGTACAGATCATTTTTTGGTTGTGTCTAGAGTAGATCTAGGAAATAAATGGATTGAGCATAAGAAGGTAAAAGTGGTACAAAAGAGAATAAAAGTGGAAAAATTACAGGAGGTGGAGGAGAGAAGGATGTATACAAAGGGGATGAACGAGAGGTTATTTCTGGTAACAAAAGAGTGGGAGAAAAAGGTTATGAATGACTATGATGTTGAATGGGGGTATAAGGTAATTAAAGAAGCTTGTGTGGAGACTGCAAGGAAAGTATGTGGTGAGGCTGTGGTTGGTCGTATAGCTGGGGATGCATGGTGGAATGATGAGGTACGAGAGGCTATTGAGGAGAAAAAGAGAGCATATTTGAAGATGATTGATGCAAAAAATGAATTAGAAAAAAAGGAGTTATTTATAGTGTATAAAAAGAAAAGAATGAATGCAAAAAAGAGTGTGCTAGAGAGTAAGTTGAATGCAAGGAGAGAATTTGAAGAGAAAATGCAAAGTGAATTTATGGGTAATAGAAAAATGTACTGGAAGATGGTGAATCAAGTGAGAAAAGGAAGTAATAGTAAAAGTGCAGGCGGAGTAAAGAATGAAAGAGGAGAAATTGTGTGGGATGAAGAGAAGGGGAGAGAATGTTGGCGAAAGTATTTTATGAATCTGTTTTTGGATGGAGGGGAAAGGGAAGAAAGAATGGAGGAGGAAAAGGAGAATGAATCAAACGGAGTAAATGAGGAGATGATTGAGTTTCGATTGAATGATTTAAAGAATACTGTAAAAAAGTTAAAAAATGGCAAGGCAGCTGGAGTAGATGGAGTAACAAGTGAAATGGTAAAGTATGGAGGAGCGTCTCTGGAAGTAAAAATGTTACAGTTATTTAATATGTGTTACAAATGTGGTAGAGTACCTGAAGACTGGGTATGTGCTGTGATTGTTCCGTTATATAAGGGAAAAGGGGATAAGTATGACTGTAAAAATCATCGTGGAATTAGTTTGTTAAGTATACCTGGTAAAATGTACGGAGGGATGGTGATTGATAAGGTGCAAAAGGTTACACAGGGTCATATCTCAGAAGTGCAATGTGGTTTTATGCCCGGCAGGGGCTGCACTGATCAGATTTTCACTGTGCAGCAGTTGATTGAGAAATGTATGGACGCAAGAAAGAAAGTATTTGCTGTGTTTGTAGATCTAGAGAAAGCATATGATCGAGTGAACAGAAGTATGATGTGGAGTGTATTAGATGAATATGGGGTGAGAGGGAAGTTACTTGAGGGTGTGAAAGCCATGTATGCAGGTAGTAAGGCATGTGTGAGAGTAAACGGAAAGTTGAGTGAGTGGTTTAAAGTGGGTAGAGGCGTTAGGCAAGGATGTGTGATGTCGCCGTGGTTATTCAATATTTTCATGGATAAATGTATAAAGTTGGCTGAAAAGTATGGAAGTGGAGTAAACGTAGGTTTGTTAATGGTGTGGATGTTGTTGTACGCTGATGATGCGTTGATGGTGGCTGAGAGTGAGGAAGAATTGCAAGAGATGATTGATAGGTTGGAAGAAAGCACAGAACAAATGGATCTGAGAATAAATGTTGGGAAAACTAAAGTAATGGTATTTGGTGGAGAAAATGATGATGGAAATGAATTCACACTGAATGGAGAAAAGCTGGAAAGAGTGAAAGAGTTTGTATATTTGGGAAGATTATATCAAGAGAATGGAAGTATAGATGGGGAGATTGAGAGGAGAGTGGCGGCAGGTAGGAAAGTAGTTGGCAGCATGGCAGGATTGGCCAAGAGTGATGCTTTATCAAACAAAGCAAAACTTACAGTGTACAATTCTGTCTTACTCCCAACTATCTTATATGGTTCTGAATCATGGGTATGTCAGAGTAGGCATATGAGTAGGGTGAATGCTGTTGGTATGAGTTTTCTTAGAAGTATGTGTGGTAAAACAAGATTAGATAGGGTAAGGAATACTTGGGTGTTGGAGAAATGTGGAGTAAAAGAAACTGTGACTGAGAAGTATGAGAACAGTGTATTACGGTGGTTTGGTCATGTTGAGAGAATGGGTGATGAAAGAATAGCAAAGCAGGTATTTCATAGTAGAGTGGGTGGAAGGAGAGATAGAGGCAGGCCTAAAACATCATGGTCTGAGGTGGTTGGAAGATGTTTGAAAAATAAGAATGTACGCAGTATGAAATGCAAAAGGAAATGTATGAAACAAGGTATGAGACTGGCGGAAGCAAGTGAAGTATGTCAGGATAGGAAGTTGTGGAGGTCTATCACTGGGTCAGGATAAAACATCTGTGTTGTTGGCTTACCCCGAAAGGGATTTATAGCGTCATGATATGTATGTATGTATGTATGATTTTCAACAGAAAAGCATTATGCATATGTTATCAGGTTTTATTGCATAAAGAATTTTTTATCTAGAGGTTGAATAAATTTATCGCACATTGTAGTTAAAAAAAATTCTATATATTAAAATTATTCAGATAAAAAGTTCAATAAAATTATCAGACAATTATTCCATTAAAAAAAATTATATGAAGATGAGTTGGTCAAATAAAACTGGAGGTTATAGTTTAAAAATTATTTAAACCATTTGTAAATAGTTTTCACTCTGATAAAACTCCTTTGATATTATTTGTACTTAAATCAAATAAATTTTTATTTAATAAGCTCCTAATTAATTATACATATACCTTGCACCTTATTTAATTATATAACAAAAAGACAAACAGAATTTGGTGCAAACAAAATTTATTGCAATTTTTTTCCCCTCACAAAATAAATTAAAAATATGTATACAAAAGACATTTTTAAAAGCACTACAAATGAAGAAAAAACACATTTAAACAATTGCGTAATGCAATATAAATAAAAAATATAAATATGTCTACATTTTGTGCTGAAAATATAAACTTACTCTACATGAAGGTATACTGTACAACAGATAATATGGAAACGCACATCTATGGTTTTTCTATCTACATAATGTAATAGCCAAGTCTGAGTTTCCAGCACAAAAATCTGTGTAAAATCTATTGCTGTCTTTCTTTTTCTTGTTCTTTTTTTCTTTTTTTTTTTACTTTTATACTGAAGAAATATAGGGTACGTATTGCATGTGTTAAAAATGATGCTAGCATGGAAATAACAAAGAAAATTTTATACTTGAATCACATGACTTTTACAACTTTTCTAATGCCTTCAATGACTATAATGAATATTATATACGATTACATACTATAATATAAAGTAAAGTGGTATAGTGGTAAAGTGACTGTTGTTGCTGGTTTTCATCACCCTTTCATTTCAGCAGAGAAACTGAAGTAATTAATTAATATTAAATTAGATTGTATCAAAACTTCTGAACGCTAGTAAATAATATTACATTTGTACATACAATTTAAGACAATATATAATATAGAAAATATTAATATCAAAAACAGACAAATGAACACACAAAACAAGAATTCTGCTTTAGCACACATTTGAATTTTATGTAGTTATAACTAGTTATTATTTGAACTTTTTTAATTTAGTAATTTAGTTTAAGTGTACTGGTGTCACATTACCTCTATACTTAATAATGATACAATTCAAAAGACATTTGTCCTACCTTTTTATTTGTAATGGAATTTATTTCTAAGTGCATACTCAGAGGTACAATATGGATACACATGTATGCACACAAATAATATTTGTATTATATATATGATAAATTGAAAGAAAAGGATAGGAGAAAACCACCAAGGGCCTTACCATAGTGAAGAGAGTCCCATAGTTTGGTGAAAATCTTGCTAGCACAGATACAAAATAACTACACCTTTATACTTGTGATTTATGAAGTGCCAAGTATAGAGAACTAAAAATAAGAATAAAGGCATGCAAACATTTACTTATCAAAAATACCAAGGAACATTATCATTAACTATTACTTCAATTTAGCTTTAACATTGACATAATTTAACTTTGCTGGCAAATTAACATTTGAATTAACTTTGAAATGAGAACGTCAGTTTCTGTGGTTTTTAAATGTTTTACCACAATGCTTTTATTTAAATGCACTTTCACTTAGAATGAACTTTTAGTTTGTGATAATTCAATCCTGAAATACTTTTAAAATTTCTTTCGCATTCACTGCATACATAAGGACATGGGTCACTGTGCCTCTTAATATGCAGCAGTAAGTTACCTTTACATTTAAATGTCTTGTCACATTGGCCACACTTAAAACTTGCGTGAACATTTGTATGGACATATTTTATGTGACAATTTAGAGAGGATTTTAATTTAAAAGCAAATGAACACTGTGAACATTTGAATGGTCTGAGGCTGGAATGAACACCCATTTTGTGTACTTGAAGTTGTGACTTTGTTTTAGCTGCATAAGAACATAGTGAACATTTATATGGTCTAAGGTTGGAATGAACTTGGCTATTGTGTGAAAGAATATCTTTCTTTGTTTTGGCTGCATAAGAACACAGAGAACATTTAAATGGTCTGTTTTCAGAATGAACAAGTTTTTTGTGAGCAGAAAGCTTTGAGTAGGTTTTGCCTGCATATGAACACTGTGGACATTTAAATGGTTTGTCGTCAGAATGAACTACTTTTATATGTAAAAGTAGAGCTGGCTTTGTTTTAGCTGCATATGAACACTGTGAACATTTAAATGGTCTGAGGTTAGAATGAACGTGGCTAATGTGTGAAACAAGATATGTCTTTCTTTTAGCTGCATAAGAACATAGAGAACATTTAAATGGTCTGAGATTGAAATGAACTTGACTTTGGTGTGAAAGTAGAGCTTGCTGTGCTTTAGCTGCATAAGAACATAGTGTACATTTAAATGGTCTGACATTGAAATGAACATGACTTTTGTGTGAAAGTAGAGCTGACTTTGTTTTAGCTGCATAAGAACACAGTGGACATTGAAATGGTCTGTTCTCAGAATGAACTTGTTTTTTGTGAACAGAAAGAAATGAGAGGGTTTTGCCTGCATATGAACACTGTGGACATTTAAATGGTCTTTCGTCAGTGTGAACTAATTTTTTATGTAAAAGTAGAGCTGACTTTATTTTAGCTGCATAAGAACACAGTGAACATTTAAATTGTCTGAGTTTGGAATGAACTTGACTTTTGTGTGAAAGTAGAGATGGCTTTGTTTTAGCTGCATAAGAACACAGGGAACATTTAAATTGTCTGAGGTTTGAATGAACATGACTTTTGTGTGAAAGTAGAGCTGGCTTTGTTTTAGCTGCATACGAACACAGGGAACATTTAAATTGTCTAAGATCATTGTCAGAATGTACATTCAGTGTGTGTAACTTAAGTTTAGCCTTTATTTTACCTGCATAAGAACACAATGAACACTTGTATGGTCTGTTATCAGAATGGACTTGACTTTTGTGATTCATAAGTTGTACCTTGGTTTTAGCTGCATAAGAACACAATGAACATTTGTATGGCCTGTTATTAGAATGAACTTGCCTTTTGTGATTATTAAGAACTGATCGAAATTTGAATGCAGCTGAACATATTTCACATTTTAATGGTCTTTTCTCAAAGTGGCTATTAGAGTGACTCTGCAAGTCCCTTTGAGTTTTAAATTTCTTATCAAATATTGTACATTGATAAGCATGCTCTGAGCTGTGATATCTATCATTGTGATCTTTTAATTGAGCATTGAATCGGAAATCTTTGTGACATTTGAGACAGCTAAGTTTGTTAACATGCGTAACTGCACTGTTACTGACACTTGCAACGTTGCTCTCTAAAACTACACTGGACTCAACATCAACTTCTTGCTCACCAACAACACTGGCAACTCTCTCCACTCTCACGATGCAAGCTTGGATGTTAAATTTCTCACACAAGGCGCGCTCTTTGATTGCCGCATCACGTTGAGCAGCAACTCTGAACAATTCTTGAACTTTCTCTGCTCTATGTAGAAACATGGACCAACGATCAAGTTGCTCCTCACATTCTCTGCATACCTCTTTATCTTTGTCTTCATCTTTCTGTGGAGTTCAAAATACAAGTTAGCAGCTATACAAATACACTTGATTTCTTCCTTATCTATAGGTACATACTTATTTTTTAATTAATTGCAATCCAAGAAATTGCTTTTTTAAGTGAATAAATATATTAAAATTTACTGTACTGTACTTATTTATCAAACTATATACGTTTAAAAAATATTTAGAAAATTGATGGTTGAGATTAGAGCACGTTGCATTGAAAATTAATAAAATGCTAAGATTGAAACAAATATTTGCATCCCTAGTTCCAATTTACTATATAAATTAGAGAATCTTTGCGTTTTATTAATTTTCAATTCAATGTGTGCTCTCTGTGTGGTATTAATTATGTTTAAAAAAATATTTAGAAAATAGTTGGTAGAGATTAGAGCACACATTGAATTGAAAATTAATAACACGCAAAGATTCTCTAATTTATATAGTAAATTGGAACTAGGGATGCAAATATTTGTTTCAATCTTAGCATTTTATTAATTTTCAATGCAACGTGCTCTAATCTCAACCATCGATTTTCTAAATATTTTTTAAACGTATATAGTTTGATAAATAAGTATATAAGTAGGTATATATATATATAGGGATATATATATATATATATAAGGATTTATCAAACTATTACTGCAGTTATATGTGCTTTAAATAGAGATAATAGGATACATTATTAGAAAGGTATGTTAGTATGTTGCTGTTGATATTTAGGTATATTAGGTACTGTGTATGCTAGTATATGAGACATGTTTTTTGTTGTTTTAGGTGTTCTAAGTTTTTAAAATATTAATACACAACAGTTTAATTGTTTATTTTAATTAGACATGTGTATTATATGTACACCCAAGCTACTCTAATGATTATCTATCAAAGTGATGCCGCTTTCCGAGAAAAAAAATAATAAATTTGAAGTGCCAGCAGCATTACAAATGAAACACTTACATACACATTCATTAATGGAGATGTAGGTGTTACGCTTTGGCAATGTTGCTGTCAATTAAGATGACATTTCGACTGTTTTCTGAAGAAAGTGTCATATTGCTTTGATGGGTACAGAGTGTGTAGCTATCCATGGTGTAGCTTGAGTGTACTGTATGTGTGCCATGAGCTTTTAATATACAAATTGCAATAATTTATTGTTATTATTTTCATACTATCACCTCAATATTGAGAAATTTTACTGCTCTCTCCAACTTTTGGTCCAGCAAAGAAGCTGTGGCTGCTTTTTTCTGTGCACAACCATGACAATGACCTGCAAACATCATCTGCGGAAGGAGAAAAGTTGCATTATAACTTTAAAAAATATATGTAGTAAGGGCAGACCCAGAAGAGGGGGGGGGGGCAAAAAAGCGACCTCCTTCCTCCCCCTTCAAACTAAAAGGCTCCAAGTGGTTGAAAAAAATTAAAAAGCAAAACTCTAAAAAAAAAAATAATAATAATAATAAAAAGAACAACAAACAAATGCACCTATGGCTAGTACACTCTTTTGCTTACTCATAAACTACCCTCATGAGGAAAAATTACTAAAAATATTTGTACTCTTATTTTTCACATTTCAACTGACAAGTCGCTATAGCGCTATAAAGTGGTATCATTCATGTTAAAGTCAACGTCATAAGTGAGTAGGTACTAAATATTATTAACCGGTATAGGAAAATGGGACATTTTGCCATTTTAAAATACTTTGCAATTTTTTTGAGAGCATTGATGCTGTTAATGAGTACCTCAAATATGCAAGAAAAATAATAATGAACAAAAAAATAGCTAATTTCAAAGAAATAGCCAAAAACTACATTTGTCCTATGCTGAGCCATGTTAATCATTGCTCAAGAAGAGCATCAGAAAGCACTCAGAATGACGTCATGCGTACACACACTATATATACCGGTACAGTATGCATACCGTATCATAGAGAAACAGTATAGAGAATGCAGGTAAGGCATAATTGATGCCGTTGAAAGTGGGGGAATGTTTACTAATGTGGAAGCAGTAGCGTCCCTCACTCAAAGAAGGCGCTGCGATTTTTTTTTTATATATATATATATGATTAAATTTTTTGTAATGAACCTAGTTTACACTGCTGCTAAGTTTCATGTTTATCACTTACTTTATTGATAGACAACTCATTGCATAACAGGAAAACTGGCAGCATCGCCGATGAGGCTCGCTTATCAGTTGAAATATAAAGCTGACGGAGCTATTCGTCCTTCGCGTTCAACACTCAGCGTCTGTTTTGAGTCAGGGATGCTACTGCTTCCACATTAGTAAACATTCCCCCACTTTCAACAACATCAATTATGCCTTACCTGCATTCTCTGTACTGTTTCTTTATGACCGTAGGTATTTTTTTTTGGTACATAAATCAGAATAATGAGATCAAAATTAAAACTCTAAATATGTAGTAGTACGTTTTTTGAAAATCTCATTTATTTATGGTTTCTTAAAATCATTCTGTACAGTTACATATATAATAGGCTATATTATATATATAGGGGGATGGGGGCCCGGTAGAATCAAATTTCATCATACATTATCTTTATATGCCATAAAAAATAAATATTACGTCTACGTAATATATATATATATATATATATATATATATATATATATATATATATATATATATATATATATATATATATATATATATATATATATATATATATATATATATATATATATATATATATACGTATATGTATATATTATTTTACATAATCTAGGTACAGTCAACATGACTTTGCATGAACACCCCCATTTATCTCTACTTTGGGCACTCATTTCAAAATTTTGAAACTGTCATTAAGATCAAAAACAAATTTGAACAATATGTAGTAAGATTCTTCAAATGTCTAAAATGAGGACAGAGATAATTGGGAGTTCAAAGTCACGCCAGCTGACTGTACACAAAATTATTAATTTATTATGAATTATGATTATAAACATGCTACATATATGTATGTATATACATGCCACTGCATGGCCACGGACAGACCAAAGAGATTATATAGATAACTCTATATGGGACAGACCTGTTGCACGGATAACATCATGCAATTTGTGTGAATACGTACCGTATATTTTATGTTATTCGTATATTTTATGTTATTTATACTTTAAAAATTGACCGCACTTGCTTATTTATTTATTTAAACTGTAAAAAAACTATACAATTATAAAGTACTAATAACAATAATTTCTTATAAGTATTGTATTTTAAAACTTAATTACAAGATAAAAAAATAAAAAAATAGCAGCATAAAGTTACTTTAGGAAGCCATGATGGTTTGCCAGCTGTTATAAAAATTCTGCGTTTTGATTGGTCGTTTCGTATGTCACGTGATTTTGTGCTCCAAAATTTGAAAACAATTCTTGGTTTGAAACTTTGTATATATATTTATAACTATTGTAATTACTTTATGCACAAAAATAAATATTAATATTCATTCCAAAAGTAATGCAAATTCAACAATGGATTTATTGGATTCAATTAATAGATTTATTGATATATAATAGCAGTGTTAAGGTCGAAAACTGTTTTAGACGAACTCACAGTATTATGGTACTCTGAGACGAACTTGAACCGATCACGAACACCTAAAATTTCTTTCGAACACGATCCGAACACGAATATTTCGAACTTTTTACAAGTTCAAACATATCACGAACTATTCGAGAGTGTTCGAATTTGTCGTTTCAAAAAAAAAAAAAAAAAAAAAAAAAAAAAACATTAAAAAGAAAACAATTTTTTTGGCTATATTATTTTTCATTTATACATATTTTTTATGTATAATCGAAATATAAAATTCACAATAAAAAAAGTTAATATTTTTCAACTCAGTTTTCCTGCAGTTGCCTTCATATAATTGAATGTATATAATCGTAATCAAAAGAGGACATAAAATTGTACATTGTATAGTACTCGTAAAGAGTATAGGGGGCACTTTTTTATTGGTCCTAAAAGATCAGTTTCGTGAATTAGGAAGAGTGCTGACTAAAAAAATATACATTTGATTTATTAAAACGTTCCTGATTTTCAATAGAAAAGCATATGCATATGTTATCAGGTTTTCTTATATAAAGAGTTTTTATCTAGAGGTGTAATAAATTATCACACATTGTGTATTTAGTTCAAAAAAACAAAAACAATTCTATTTATTAAAATTATTCAGATAAAATGTTCAATAAAATTATCAGACAATTTATATATTAAAAAAAATATATATGAAGATGAGTTGGTCAAATAAAACTGGAGGTTATGGTTTAAAAATTCTTTAAACCATTTGTAAATACATAATTTTCATGGCACTCTATGCTGATAAAACTCCATTGACATTATTATGTACACCTCTGGACAAAACTTTCCGAACGGGGCAGCGGCGGCCTCTGCGTTTTTTCATAAAGATAATTACATATGGTTGTTGCGGGTTGCCAATACAAATTGTTTGGGAACTTTTGGCCAGAGCTGTACTTCAATCAAATACATTTTTATTTGTTAAGCTCCAATTGATTATGCACATATAACTTACATCTTATTTAACTATAACAATAAGACAAACAAATTTTGGTGGAAACAAAATTCATTATATATTTTTTCTCATTTTTTTTTCTCACAATAATTTTAAAAATACGTATACTAAAGACATTTTTAAAAAGCACTACAAATGAAGAAAAAAACACACATTTGTAATGCAATATAAAAAAAGATGTAAAAAAATATATAAGGAACCTATGTCTACAGTCTACATTTTGTACTGAAAATATGAACTTACTCTACATGAAGGTACTGTACAACAGATAATATGGCATCACACTTCTATGGTTTTTCTATCTACATAATGTAATAGACAAGTCTGAATTTCCAGCACAAAAAGCTGTGTAAAATCTATTGCTGTCTCTCATTTTTTTTTTTTTTATTATTATTATTATTATTTTTTTTTACTTACTGTAGAAATATAAATTGAGGAAATTTCTTAAAAATTTGTTTTTATAAAAGTCTAGCTTAACGAACAGAGACAGAAGAAATCAGCAAGTGCCTTACCAAAGTACACTACGATGATGTTGCGAACAATATGTGTAACTCGTTTTTTGTCACGCGAAGCAATATGTGTAAGTCAAGCGCCATCTCCATTACGTTCGGGAACGACTTACACATTTTGCTTAGCTTGACAAAAAACGAGATACACATCGATGGCTCCGCGGAAAACTGAACTATCTATAGTCTCCGCGCGCCTCAAATTTGGAACATCTGCGCTCTCCGCGTCTCCCAAATTTGAAGCATATGTAATGGTGCGCTGGTAAGAGATGCTTCAAAGTCGGGAGAGGCGGAGAGCGCAGATGTTCCAAATTTGAGGCGCGCGGAGACTATAGATAGTTCAGTTTTTCGCGGAGCCATCGACATATTGCTTAGCGTGACAAAAAATGAATACACATTTTGCTTCGCCTGACAAAATACGAGTTACACATATTGTTCGCAACATCATCGACTAGTACTGTACAGTATATTGCATGGGTTAAAAATGATGCTAGCATGGAAATAACAAAGAAAATTTTATACTTGAATCGCACAACTTTTACAACTTTTTTAAATGCCTTCAATGACTGATGAATGATTTACAATTACTATTAAGGTATTTCTATAGATAGGTAATCCAAAGAGAATATCGTTATTCAATTTTCTGTTGCCTTTAATTTTATTTTATCCTGGAAGTTATATTTTGTTGCCCATTTGATCAATGTAATTTTGACCCGCAATACACTTCTCCAGCTGACCAGTACTTTTCAGCGGGAATCCTCTCTGGATTACATGAGTTATCTACTTACATTAATTACTATAAATTCAACTTAAAAAAAAAAAAAAAAAAAAAAAAAAAAAAAAACTGAAATGGTATTAAAAATAATAACAAAAATTGAACTTATCCCCCCCCCCCCCTCCCCTCCCACCCAAGAGCCATAAAATTACTTTGGTAAAGTGATTGTTGTTGCTGGTTTTCATCACCCTTTCATCTCAGCAGTGAACTACAGTAATTATAATATTACATTAGATTGTATCAAAACTTCCAAACACTATAGTAACATTACATTTGTACATACAATTTAAGACAATATATAATAAAGAAAAAATTAATATTGAAAAAAACAGACAAATGAACACACAAAACAAGAATTCTACTCTAGCACACATTTGCATTTTATTTACATATGTATTTTTTTCTAAAAACTGTTAATACATTCCAAATTTAGTTTGAGCATACTGGTGTCACTTTTACTAAATAATGATCTAATTCAAATAACCATTATCCTTCTTTTTTATATGAAATGGAAGTAATTTTTAAATGAATACTCAGGTACGCAGTGTCTGTACAGTATAGTAACTTTTTACTACACAGATATATACATATGCACACAAATAATATTTGAATTATAGACATCTTACTTGTGATTTATGAAGTGCTAAGCATAGAACTAAAAATAGAATTAAAGGCATATCCACATATTTATTTTATCAAAAATACCAAGGAACATTATCATTAATTATTACTTCAATTTAACTTTAAATTTTATCAGTGTTTGCAAAAAGCCGGCTTTTATTAGTTTTATCCAGGCCAATGGTTAAAACCGGTTTAAATCAGCTTTCAATGGTTAAAACTGGCTAAACTGGCTTTTTAGTGTCTTTTTCATAAAATTTCATAGAAATTACACTACAGTAAATGAAAACTAATAACTAATTCAAATGTATTTCAAATTTTAATTTTATACCTTCATGGCCATTAAAAATTTTAAATTATTATGTTAAAACATTTTCCTTATATTTTATTGCATTCAAAAATTTTAAATGAAAAGTACAAATGAGATAGGGTAGCAAAATAGCTAGGGTTTTACCACAGTAGAAGTTCTATATGGAGAGATTGAGGTCTCCTGTGGCACACAGTTATAGTTACTGTACATAGTGTTTATCTAACAGAGCTGTTGTCATTGTAATGACAATTTTATTTAAAGAAGAAAATTACTTGAGCACATCACAGCGAAGCGTGTAGTCTTTTACATGACTACATGCTACTTTGTGATGTGCTCAAGTGATTTTTTTCATTGCTTAAAATTAACAGCTCTCAATTGCATAAACATTTTAACCACTGATAAACATTATTGACTAATAATGGAGCAACTGTTTTGAAGCCGACTATAAGCAATTTTGCCCTCATCCGCTTCCGTTTCGAAGTACTGCACATGCGTAGTAAGTAGAAACGGAAGCGGATGTGACCAAAATTGCTTATAGTCGGCCTCAAAACAGTTGCTTCTTTATTAGTCAATATGCCTGTAAGTCTGTGCCACATGAGACCTCAACCTCACCATAGAACTTCTTACTAGTTTTAAAAATTTAACTTAAATTAATGAAGAATCAAATTATTTCCAATGGCCATTATTTGCCAGAATTATGCCTGAATTTAAAAGTACTGTATATAAAATAATAATAAAAAAGTTTATGAGTAGATATAGCATTTATAAATGTTAAATAAACTTAATATAATGCATTTATTTAATTATTGCTATCCAGTTCTGGCATATTCTTAGCTTTTTATCAAGAGTGGTTTAAACCGGCTAAAACTATAATAAAAACCAGGCTGGTTTAAACCTGGTTTAAAACAGGTTAAACCAGGTTTAAACCGGGGGGTGGCTAATATCTGTGAACACTGAATCTTATGTACGTTAACTTTGCTGGCAACTTAACATTTGAATGTACGTTTCTGCTGTTTATAAATGTTTTACCACAATATATGTTACATTTAAATGCACTTTCAGTTAGAATGAAGTATTAGTTTGTGATAATTCAAACCTGATTTACTTTTAAAATTTCTTTCACAGACACTGCATACATAAGGACATGGGTCACTGTGCCTCTTAATATGCTGTAGTAAGTTACCTTTACATTTAAATGTCTTGTCACATTGGCCACATTTATAACTTCTCACATTTGTATGAATACATTTTATGTGGTGATTGAGGACATATTTTGATTTGAATGCAAATGAACACAGTGAACATTTAAATGGTCTGACGCTGAAATGAACGTGACTTTTGTGTGAAAGTAGAGCTGGCTTTGTTTTAGCTGCATAAGAACATAGTGAACATTTAAATGGTCTCAAGTTGGAATGAACTTGACTTTTGTGTGAACAAAGATTTGAATTTGTTTTAAATGCGTAAGAACACAATGAGCATTTGTAAGGTCTTTTATCAGAATGAACTACCTGTTTATGTAAAAGTAGAGATGACTTTATTTTAGCTGCATAAGAACACAGTGAACATTTAAATGGTCTGAGTTTTAAATGAACTTGACTTTTGTGTGAAAGTAGAGTTTGCTTTGTTTTACCTGCATAAGAACATTGCAAACATTTAAAAGGTCTCTTTTCATTATCAGAATGTACATAGATTGTGTGTAACTTAAGTTTTGACTTTATTTTACCTGCATAAGAACACAATGAACATTTGTATGGTCTTTTATCAGAGTGAACTTGGCTTTTGTGATTATTAAGGTGTACCTTGATTTTAGCTGCATAAGAACACAGTGTACATTTGTATGGTCTGTCATCAGAATGAACTTGACTTTTGTGATTCTGAAGGTGTACCTTGAGTTTAGCTGCATAAGAACACAGTGTACATTTGTATGGTCTGTTATCAGAATGAACTTGACTTTTGTGATTCTGAAGGTGTACCTTGGTTTTAGCTGCATAAGAACACAATGAACATTTAAATGGCCTGTTATCAGAATGAACTTGCCTTTTGTGATTATTAAGAACTGATTGAATTTTAAATGCAGCTGAACATATTTCACATTTGTATGGTCTATTCTCAGAGTGGCTTTTAAAATGAATCTGCAAACCACGTTTAGTTTTGAATTTTTTATCACACTTTGTACATTGATAAGCACGTTCTGAACTGTGAAATCTTTTATTGTGTTCTTGAAACTTAGACATAAACTTAAAATCTCTCTGACATTCATGACACTTATGACATTTTTTATGTTTTAGACTTTCACTGTCCTGAGAAACTGCAGGTTTTACATAACTAGTTTCTGCACTGCCACTTGCAACGTTGCTTTCTAAAACTACACTGGACTCAATGTCAACTTCTTGCTCACTCACATCACTGACAACTCTCTCCACTCTCACGGTGCAAGCTTTGATGTTAAATTTCTCACACATGGCGCGCTCTTTGATTGCCACATCACGTTGAGCAGCAACTCTGAACAATTCTTGAACTTTCTCTGCTCTACGTAGAAACATGGACCAATGATCAAGTTGTTCCTCACATTCTCTGCACACCTCTTTATCTGTGTCATCATCTTTCTGTGGAGTTAAACATAGAGGTCAGGTTTAAACCTATTTTTCAAGTGCAAAATATAATAATAATAATAATAAAAACATAAAAAGTATGAACAATTTGGCCTTAATCACTCTTATGTATAAAATTGTAAACAACTTAATAAAAAATGATTTTGAGATTATGTTTAATGAGGAAATTCATAATTATAATACAAGACAAGCCAAAGATATACATATTGACTTTCGAAGATCTAACATTGGCACAATGGCTGTATTAACTAAAGCTACTCATTTATTCAATGAAATACCTGAACAGCTAAAAAATGAAAAAAAAAATTATATTTAAGAAAAAATTAAAAAATCATATATTTTACATGCAATGATATGCATGTATATACGAGAATAATCTAACATAGGTGTATATGATAAAATTATTATTATTATTGTTTGATAATTTTTTTTCTCTAGAGTTTGATAACTCTAGTATTCCACCCTAGACAATTAATTATGTATCTTTCTTTCTTTAAGTATATTTTTTCTTTATGTTTTGCTTCAACACGAGCTATGCTCTCTGAAGCAACGGTTATATGTGACATATGAAATGAATATGTTTGTAATCTTACAGGGTTCGGATTAAACCCGGTTTTTTTAATAAAACCGGCCGGCAGGTAAAACCGGGTTTTATAGCCCGGTTTTTTTAATAAAACCCGGTTTTTTAAGTAAAAAAACCCGGTTTTTTAATTTTTTCCTAATTTTCACAATAATAAGATAAAAATAATAAAATGATAAACTCGCATATTTTTTAGTCATTTGAAAAAAACAACAACAAAAAACCACATCAAATATCAATTTTATAGAGGTTTATTTATTCATAGTAATTATAGTACATACAAGTAAATTAAGAATTTCGACTGTTTAGAGAGCGGAAAAATAGTCTTTAAAATTTCCACGAATCACACGATTTCAAGCCTATATACAAAATTAAAAAAAATACTATTTCGCGACTATTTTAGTCTCCGAGACTATTTTGGACTTTCAAGACTTTTCGGACTATTTTGCTTTTTTTTTATGTTTTTCGATATTTCTGACAAAAATAAGCAAATAACGGAAAATTAACGTAGAACGTGACCGACTTGGACCGGAAATCGCTAAAAGTAAACCATATTTTCACAATAATTTTTTTAAAATTATTTATTTCCAACATGTTTTGTTGGAATACAATAATTTTCAAATAAAATCGAGTAAATTTAAAATATTTTTTATTTTTATTATAATTTTTTTTTGCGAAAAAAGTTTTAATTTAATAATAATTTTAATTTAAACAAAAAGTTTCTTATTTGACTACAAATTTTCACTCAAATTTGCATTTACACATTTACATGTATTGTATTGTTATCTTTAAGGTGGCGAATAACTTATATTTGATCGTGTTTCACGTGTTTGAGATAATTAAATTTTTAAGTACCAAAGCTTCTTTATTTTGTGTTCATACTAATTCGCCTTACAAAAAAATGTTTTTAGTGGTCTCTGAAGATTTTTTTTTTATTATTATTTAGACAATGCCATTTTAGACCGATGTAACTTTTTTAGACTATAGAGCTTTTTTTTTTTTTTTTTTTTTTTTAGGCAATCCTTAGGCAATCCTAGAGACTATTAAGAAAACAGATAAATTCAGACATGTTATACTAATAAATAAAGTCACTAATGAGCTATATAAATTTCAAATACTATTTTCCGACTATTTTCTTATTTTTAGAGACTATTTTTAGACAATTTTTTAATTTTGAAGACTATTTCGATGAAAAAAGATACTATTTTTCCGCTCTTTTTATTAATATAGTATTTTGGCTTCTTTTTTTTCGTTTTTTTTTTCGTTTTTTTTTTTTTTTTTTTTTTTTTTTTTTTTTTTTTTTTTTTTTTTGCTTTTTTGCTTTTCTTTAAACCGGCTTTTTTAAAAAACCGGGTTTTTTAAAAATCTTATTGCCCGGTTTTTTATAAAAAACCGCCCGGCAAAAATCCAGGTTAAAAAACCCGGTCGAACCCTGGTAATCTATGTGTTTTAAATTATATATAGGCTATATATATATATATATATATATACATATACATATACATATACATATATATATATATATATATATATATATGAATATAAGCCATCAGTGTGGTTGCGAGCAATATGTGAAACTCGTTTTTTGTCTTGAGAAAGCATAATGTCTATCTTGTTATTTGTCACTCGTAGCAATAGGTACTGTATGTGCAAATTGTTTTTTGTCAAGCTAAGCAAAATGTGTTAGTTGTTTCCGAACGTAATGGAGATGACGCTCGACTTACACATACTGGTTGAAGTGACAAAAAATGATATACTGTACATATATTGCTACTTGTGACAAATAACAAGATAGGTAGACATTTTGCTTCGTCTGACAAAAAACGAGTTACACATATTGCTGGAACCAATATCAATATACAGTATAAGTTTGTTTTAGGTTAATTTTGAAAAAAAAAAACAAAAAAAACACGCAAGCAATATAATTACAGTATATACCTCGCAGCAGTTTGAATATGAAAAGTGGATTATCCGTAGTTTTTCTGTTAGTTGTAAGGACTGCTGAGGTAAGTATAACACAATTAAATTTTCTTTTGGTGTTAATATTGAAAAAAGCTACCCACCCTGCTGAAAAAAAGAAGGTTTAAAGAGTATATTAAATATACTGAATATTGTGCCAAATTAGTGTATTCGGTGTATTTGGTATATTTTATTTAAACCCTTTAAACCGAAAAGCTTACGGTTTCTTTGGTTTAAAGGGTTTAAATAAAATATATCAAATATACTGAATATATTCTAATTTTGCACAATATTAAATCGTTTAACCCTTTTTTTTTCCAGTAGGGATTAAGACTTGTTATGTTTCTTATCTCTGTGCTAGAAAATTTTTCACTAAACTATTTGTCCATTGGATTCATTCTCTTTACTATGGTAAAGAACTTGCTGTGTTTCCCAAGGTCCATATAATAAAGAGGTTGAGCGCAGCACAAAACTTGTGCATTCGATGTCATTTAGCAATGGATTGTACTTTTGGTTCTAAGCCAATACAATACCATTCTCCAGTTACATCAATGATAAGGTGAACAAAGTTTCAAGTGGTGATATGACGTCTTTAGTGAATTCCTTCAAGCTGCCTGACCTTGGCCAAAACTTTTCCCGGAGCATCTAACCTCTTACATATGGACCTTGAGTGTTTCCTACCCTTTTCTTTCAAATTTATCACAAATATCTTTAAGGTGGTTCTTTCCTTAAATTGACTTAAAACAGTATACTAGCTGTGATAAATATTCACCTCTATATTGAGAAATTCTACTGCTCTCTCAAAGTTTTGGTCCAGCAAAGAAGCTGTGGCTTGTTTCTTCTGTGCACAAGCTCGACAATAGCCTGCAAACATTATCTGTGGGAGAAGAAAAAATATTAACTTCATTGAATGTTCAAAAAAAAAAAAAAACGAAAAAAAAAAAAAAAAAAAAAACAAAATTGAAAAATATATGTAGAGCTACCAGTATCTAGCTATAGGGTGGTTTCATTCATGTTAAAGTCGACGTCATAAGTGAGTACTAAATAACATTGGCCGGTATAGGAAAATGGCACATTTTGCTACATAGTTTAAAAATACTTCGCAATATTTTTGAGCACAATGATGCTGTTAACAGGTTGAATTAGTACCTCAAGCATGCAAGAAAAATAATAACAACCAAAAAAATAGCTAATTTCCAAAGAAAATAGCCAAAAACTAAGTTTTTGTCCTAAGTTTTTTGTCCTATGCTGAGCAATGTTATTCATTGCTCAAGAAGAGCATCGAAAAGCACTCAGAATGACGTCATGCGTACACACCCTATAGTATAATATTGATCTTGATAGTATTATGCATACGGTATATGACTGATTAAATAATTTCTAACCAAAGCCATAAAAATATAATGAATAGAGCGCAGAAAAATGTCGTATGTATGTATGTAATGTAAAGTAATGCTGTGACATTATGCAGCTGCGAACTGTTGGGTTCTGACCATAGAGTATATATACGAGCTTTAAAACAACAAAAGTCGTATGTTATGACAACCATCTAAGATACATGAAGCGAGGAACTTAAAAATTATAATTTGAAATATATAACTTCATAGAGCTTTAGACTATATAGCTTTTACAAATGCAATAGAGGACTTGCAAAAGTAGGTTTAGTGTGAAAATAAACAAACTCACAGCCCAACAATACTAACAAAGTGCTAGCAGACGACTTAGTGTTCCTGTCTACATATTTAACATGCTTTCTTATGGGGCAATGCAGCAGCTATAACTTGAGTTAGAATTATTTTTCAGAGGTGAAATTTTTACTGTAGCTTACTGAGCCTACAAGCTTTTGTTTTCCTGGATTTGAAGTTAATTGAGTGAAAAAATATTTTTTAACAAAATCACTTGAAATCCAGGAAAACAAAAGCTTGTAGGCTCAGTAAGCTACAGTAAAAATTTCACCTCTGAAAAATAATTCTAACTCAAGTTATAGCTGCTGCATTGCCCCATAAGAAAGCATATGTTAAATGTAGACAGGAACACTAAGTCGTCTGCTAGCACTTTGTTAGTATTGTTGGGCTGTGAGTTTGTTTATTTTCTCACTAAACCTACTTTTGCAAGTCCTCTAATATGTACATACCAGATACATACATACATACACATTGCTGGCCATAAAAGCAACATATTTTTTAATAGTCTAGAAATTGTATAAATAATTGTTTTATTATTTAATAAGATTAACAAATATCTTACCTTTGTTTTAAAACAACAGTATAGTTAGAATTATGAAAGGAAAAGAGAGAAAAATATAAAAATAGTCAACATTTAACACATTTAACAATAATAACAAAAATGCAGCAGCGGGCGGGAAAAAGTTTGTTTACATCACGTGACCAATTGCGGAAAAAGTTGATGAGCGTAAATCATACCCGCGATTTTCAAAAATTTATAAATAATTATTCCAAAATTTGATTTTGTGTAAAATTGTGTTATTATTTGAAGTTTGATTTGAATTAAATAGAAAGTGGTTATATTATACCGTTAATAACAGACCACCAAATTTCTTTGCTAATAATTATTTTAATGAAACTGAAGCGACTGAAGTGAGCGCCTTGTAAGATATGCAACTGGCCTAGCTTGCATGTTGAAACAGTTGCATAAAACAGTCTTTGTAAGGCGTTATTAAATCACTTTCTTATAAATAAATAAACAAACAAATAAATAATCATCTTTATTCAAAAAAAGCATAAAAGAAAATACAAATTTTGATAGCGGCAATAACTGCAAATAATAATTAATAATAATAGAAATAATATAATTAGTAGAAACTGTATATAGAAAGAAAAGAAAAGAGAGAGAAAAAAAAACCTTGGATAATATAATTTATCTAAAATAAATAATATAATATATAATAACTATTAGAAAAAAAAAATTCTACAAGCGATGTTATGTTATAAGATAAGCATTGATTTTTACATTTGATCAGTGTTTAATTTCTTTCTACATATATTTCCATTACTAATTATTGCTAATTCATAATTATTATTAATTTCATACTGGGTTTGTAAAAAGCATTTATGTTTTTATAGATATCTTTTAAAATATTAAGTCTATATAATTTATTTTGTATGTGGACATAATTTACCTATAGGTAATTATATAGATATATAATTGAATAAAATCTGCGCGATATTTATATATCTATAAATATAAAAATAATTTTTAAAAATGAAAATAAATTTGTTCATATATTTCGTAAAAAATAAATAAAAAAAAACAACTTTATAGAGGCTATCATTTGATTTATTTAATGCATAATATAAAATGTATAAATGAAAATATTTTATAACTCAGTTTTCCTGCAATTGCCTTCATATAATTGTACGTAATCTAAAACAAAAAAAGAAAATATATATTGTACATATTAATCGTGTGGGGGGGGGGAGGTGTTTTTGTTATCCTAATAAAACAGGCCAGTTTCGTGAAGCAGTAGTTGACTAAATCTAAAATGCAATACTTTTAATTTATTGGAACTTTAATGATTTACAATGTAGAACACTGCATGCATGTTATCAGGATATATTACAAAACAATGAGGAAGGTGAATTTTTTAACCCCCACTTTTTATGACATTTTTGAAAAGAGCGTTAAAAATTATTCAGGCGTTATTTTTTCTTAGAATGATTGGTGCATGGGAAGTATTGTTAGTTAATTTGTGAAAATCGACCTAAAACACCTGTGACGTCATCAATCAAGCATTTATTTCGGAAAGTATTGACCGTAGAAAGTTCAGTAGCCGCAGTTTTTTGAAATCCTGAGGACGAGCTGATTTCATTAAATACTGAACCTCGAACGATTAGCATTTGTCGAGAAAAAAGTGGACTGATGACGTCACAGGCTTTTTAGGCCGATTTTCAAAAAAAAAATAATTAAAATACTTCGCATGCTCCAATCGTCCTAAGAAAAAATAACGCCTCAAAATTTTTTAAAGCTCCTTCCAAAAATATCATAAACTAAAAAAAAATATATATATTCAATTCACCTTCCTCATTGAAAATATTGCACATTTTGTGATCATATATTAGTTGCAATTAAAATTATTTATATTATAATTATATTTATTAACTTTACGTTTAGTATTATTTTTATTTATAGATAAAATATTCAACAGTATATCATCAGATACACATGTAATTTATATTTAAAAAAATATAGGAAGCGTTAATTACTATAATTATATTATTAATTAATTAATTGAAGTATTAATACAGTGCTTTAAAAAAGTTCATAAAATTTAGCAAATACATATAGTTATTTTTAATTATTTATACAAACAAAAAGGATATAATTTATTTAATTTAAAGGTTTAAAATATATAAGAAATATTTACCATCATTTTTTTGACAGTTATGTCCCTTAAGATAACAAGGACTTTTAAAATCCTTAAAATCTCCCGCAGAATTTTGTGCACATAATGGTTGATTTTGCATGGTACATATCCTAGGACAATCTTCAGAATGGGGTGGTAGCTCAGGTAGATCGTCACAATTACTTAAAGCTAGTAACCCTGAAATTATGTAATTAAAATACAATCAAATTATTATTTAGTATATAGGTACTATCATTAAAAAAATTCCTTTCAGGTGACGCCTTCATCTTATAAAAAAAAAAGGATTTAAAAATCTAATAACTCATTTTGCCAGTTTAAAAACACTATGCATTATTTTTGAGAACGTTGATGCTGTAAATATATATGTTGAATTAAATCTCCAAGTATGTGTGAAAAATAACAATAACAAAAAATTAAATGATTTCCCAAAGAAAATTGTCTAAAACAAAGTTTGTCCTATGCTGAGCAATATGTTATTCACTACTCCAGTATGGCCTTCAAGCGCATTAAATATGTCGTCATGCGCAAAAACCCTAAAATTAACTAAATCAACTAACTTTTATATTAAAGGCGTAGAACACTTTGAACGAAAAAGTTGTGTAATGTCCTAACAAACCTGAAAATCAACGTTGATTCAAGTCATTGATTCCTAATTTATTTTCCATTCACAAAATGCCACTGCCGGTTACTGACGTCACAGTTCACCAGGTTTACGCGCGCGTAAAACAAGCAAGCTGTGACGTCAGTGACCGGCAGTGGCATTTTGTGAATGGAAAATAAATTAGAAATCAATGACTTCGGCCAAATCAACGTTGATTTTCAGGTTTGTTAGGATATTACACAACTTTTTTGTTCAAGGTGTTCTACGCCTTTAAATATAATATATAAAAAAAACACAACATAAAATCAAATCATATGCTATTATAATGTAATAATATCACTTTATTCATATTTATAATTAAAAATAATAAATAATAACTTTAAGTAAATAATAAATCTTACCAAGTGCTAAGATAATGATGCACCTCATTTTGATAAACGTTTGAGACTGACGTGGCCTTTAGATATTCTTTATACACTTTCTTATCTTAACTTTCTTCTTATCAGAGTTCTTTATCAAATCAGTCATCTTTTGTGACATGCATGTGTACGCACACGTAATATTTTGCTTTCATATTTTATATTAATATAAAATATTATATTTTTATTAAATTATATACCAATACGTATTTTTAAATGCCAATGCTCTATATATATATATGGTATTAAAAATGCATAATATTAAAATATAATAAAGCTATCGCGTATAAATATTGCAAAAATAAATTGACTATATATTTTTTTATTGTTAAATTTTGGATAATTATTAATATATTATGCATTTATTTTTTATTTATCATTTTTTGAAAAATTTCTGATATATATCCTGATGTTTACATTATGCATAAATATACTATTTTTATAAAATTAGTGTTTTAAATTTTTTAGAGCATTTAAGGGAGTAGGGAACCGACCTTACATCTCAACAACTAGAAGTATAAATTTGGTGTTATTGTGTAGCTAAGGGTCACACCTAGCCGTGATAAAAATTTCAAGATGTTTGACCGTCCCGAAAAAAAAAATTAATTAATTGAAATTAACATTTGGCCTTATTTATGTGTTTAAAATTTCAAAATATCATATAAAATTAATTTGCACAGTGTATCGACTCCCCCAAATTTTTATATATTTGAAATTGTCTTAAAGCCCTTGCCAACTTACTTTTTTATCATTCACAATACTAGACTGATAATTACCATACCTTAATATTAATTGTCCATGAATTAGACACCAACACGTTAATTTTGTATTTTTTTTCCGTTTATTTTCCTTTTTGCGGTTATATCACGTATCTGACGTCACATTGTACCACCGCCAATCACAGTCACCGCTCTGGTCACGTGATAAATTTAATCCCCTGCCTTAAGTTCTTTACCCCTATCACGGCCCCATCAGTACATTGTGACGTCAAATACGAGATACAACCGCAAAAGGAAAATAAACGAAAATAAATACAAAATCAACGTGATGGTGTCTAATTCATGGATATTTAGGTATGGTAATTATCAGTCTAGTATTCTAAATGAAAAAAAAGTAAGTTGACAAGGGGTTTAAGCTGAAGTATTATTGTGCAAAATTTTATATTTTTTTGACGATAAAGTTTGAGTCTAATGGCCGACGATCGGTACCCTATACTGCCTTAATATTTATTTACATTAAAACTTCAATAATAATAATAATTTGAATTGAATACCGGACGTCGTGTAACAAATATCAAGTTAATTTATATATTATTGAAAGTTTAGAAATAATTTGTGTTGTGCTTTTGTTTTACATGTGATTTTAATTTTATTTGTATATTTAAATATCTCAAAACAAATTCACCGCCAGCATGGATCCATATGATGTGATATGGCACTAAAAATATTTCTTTAGATTTTTTTTTCTTTTTTTAATATAAGATTTAAGTATAGTACACAAATGACAGTAATATTTTATTTATTTATTTATTTATTTATTTATTTATTTATTTATTTATTTATTTATTTATTTATTTTTTTATTTATTTATTTATTTACTTATTTATTTATCTATTTATTTATTTACTTATTTATTTATTTATTTATTTATTTATTTATTTATTTATTTATAAATTATGAATTGATTAATTTATCCACCTTTATGCCATAATATATATATATATATATATATATATATATATATATATATATATATATATATATATATATATCAATATTTAAAAAAAAAAACTTGTTCTATACTCCGGAAATAGTTTTTGCTGCTATATTACATTATTTATATCATTTCCGAATAATAAAAAATACAGTATTATAAATTTCCTATCAGTTTAGTTGAGAAAATGGTAGCTTACACGTCACGTATAGTTATTGTTATTTTACAAGTTTTTAGTGTTGTAAGTAAAGGAATGGTAATTAAAATATTTATTTACATATTTAATTATTTATAATTATTGTTTAATAACGGACATCAATTTACAAGAATCAATATTTGCATTTAATTTCAATAGTTATTTATTGTGCTGCATTTATATGTCTTATATAACAATTAAAAGTACAAATGCAAATGCGCATTTTTTTTTTTTTTTTTTTTTTGCGTAAATATGATATTGTAATCAAATAACTTGAAATTTATAAGCTAACAATGATAGCTTTGAGGCTCTAGTTATATAAGCTACAGTATAAAAAAAAAAAAAAAACTACAATGCATCGATACTGAGTTCTTTCAATGATATTCTGTATTAATATAACTTAAATAAAGCTACTTCATATATATATGCTGCCATGCATAGAAAATCATTGTTTTAAATAATAAAAAAAAAAAAAGTTAGCATAGCAAGTTATTAGTTGTTTTTTTTTGTATTTTTTTTTTCTTTCTTTTCATTTATGTCTAATAAAGGAACAACGGTTTTGAGGCCAACTATAAGCAATTTTGCTCACATCCACTTCCGTTTCAACGTTATGCGCATGCGGTATGTAGAAACGGAAGCGGATGTGACTGAAATAGCTTAAAGTCGACCTCAAAACAGTTGTTCCTTTATTAGTCGATTGCTTCTCTAACCGTTGCGTTCAAAATAGAGCTACACGTCTGATTCTTGGTAGAGATGAGAATTACTATAAGAGTGGTGTTAAATTTAGACATGAGAGTGATGTACGTAATGTTATGTGCAAAATTCCATGCATTAATAGTTACCTATATAGGCAGGATGTTGTGTATTTGCACAAATGTATACTCGGTGTTGTCGATTTGCCTGTATTTTCAGCTAACAGGGTAGCTATTAGATCTAAATCTACCAGACTGCGGAATAGCGACTCTACTGAGAGAATCAACGCAAACTATTATAATGATTCCTTTTTTCCTAGAAGCGTTGGCCTATATAATAAGTTAGATTGTGCTGTTAAAGAGATGGCTGCGTCTGTGTTTTTAAAACATTATGTATAATCTTTATGTTTACTAATGGATAATTAACTCGATGGGCTTTGCCTTTTTAATTATCCTTTTGAGCAAATGCATCATTGTGACTTTGACTGTTATGTCTGTGTAATTTACTTGCTCAATAAATCTATATTATTATTATATTATAGTATACTGTATTATTTAATATAACCTAATTTTGCCAATTTTCTGAATCAATATTTTCTTATAGGTAATTGGTGATTACAGTGAGGTAGTTCCACTTGATAAGCTTGCAATTATTGATGAAATTAATTCAATTGAAACAGTTATTGTTAAATTTAATGATGCACTACATCGTATGGTACGTTGTGTTATTTAAATAATGATTATTTTTTTTTATAAATCATTAAGCTATAAGTGTGCCAAAAATTACAGTAAATTAATATAATAACTAACTACAGTACAGTATATTGGTGTACAGCTCTGGCCAAAAGTTCCCGGACGATTTGCATAGGCAACCCGCAACCACACTATGTTATCTTTATGAGAAAATGCAGCGGCCGCCGCTGCCCCGTTCGGGAACTTTTGGCCAGAGCTGTACTTTCTCAAGTCAATATGAATAAATCTTTAATCTTTAACTAATTTTACTATTATTTATTATATTCTTTTACAAAGTTTAAAATAACTCATATATGTTTTTGTTTTTAAATTTGCGTAATTTGTAATAAAAAAATGATAACAATAATAATAATAGAGAAGTTGTGAGGTGACTGCTTGCATGACTACTTGAAAAAAAAAATGGGAAAATCATTATCAATTATTATAATGGGTTAAAATGTGTAGCTTTCACCCTATAGTGTGTGTGCGCATGACGTCATTCTGAATGCTTTTCAATGCTCTTCTTGATAGCAATGAATAACATTGCTCGTACATCATAGGAAAAATGTAGTTTTTGGCTATTTTCTTTGGAAAATTAGCTATTTTTTTGTTATTATTATTATTATTTTTTGCATTAGATACTAATTCGATCTGTTAACAGCATCAATGCTCTAAAAAATATTGTGAAGTATTTTCCAACTGGCAAAATGAGTCATTTTCCTATAATGGCCCATGTTATTTAGCGCTCACTTATGGCGTTGACTCATGAATGAAATCACCCTATAAGAGTGTATGCATTCATGTTAAAGTCAATGCCATGTTATCACTCACTAACATGGGCTCATAGAAAAATTACAAATTTTGCCAGTTTAAAAATATACATATCAACATTTTAAAGAGAATTGATTGAAATATGTAGTATCTCAAGTATTTTTATGTAAAAAAAAACAATTCTAATAAAAAAATTAACTGGTTTCCCAAAGAAAATAGCCAAAAAACGAAGTTTGTATGCTCATGCAGCAATGTTATTAGTTATTAGCATACAGTATACAGCGTCCAAGCGCATTCAGTATGACGTCATACGCATACACCTTATATTAGCCCTCTTGTATATAGTTTTTAAGTGTTGGATGTATTCCTAAGTAATGATTTTTCCATTAGAAATGGATTAGGCCACGGCCGCCAAACCTTCCCTTCAACCCTTCATCCTACCTCCTATCTCCCCCGTACTCGAATGCTAGAACATTCTGAGGAAATTGACAATTCCATATAACCTTCAACAAGTGCATTCAGTGCATCTTGATTGTAAGGAGACTGGAAGTATAGTGGCAAAAAAAAAAAAAAAAAAAAAAAAAGTTTAAATTTATTTTAAATAGTTCATTCATTGCAAGTGATTATAGACGGGTACATTATAGATTATCTACTTCAATAAATAGACGGTTGTTCATTGTTTTAATTTAAAAATACGTCAATTTACGTAGAATTTTATATTTAATCGAATCGATATTTTACATTTCATATGACGACTTACATATGTATAAAAGTAAAAGTGATCCATCTTTTAGCACGTATATGACCAAGTGGATAATATGACGCATTTTTAAAAATATTAATAATTCATATCAGCTATCTGATCAGTTATTAAAAGATAATAAAAAAAATCGATATAATAATTTTAATAATAAATTATCAAAATCAATGGATTTTCAATTTTACAGTTTCGTTTTAACTTATATTTTTCTTTCTAATTAAAAAAAAAAATAATAGCAACAACAACTCGACTCATCTATGACAAGTACGTATCCAAATAGTTATACTGTTCTTATGATGTATCATACATTATAAATTATACAGGATTTTTTTTTTAACTCACTTATGAAAAATTAATTATTTTTATTACATTAAATAAATTGAAAAAGCAATTACATATTGCAAGTTCAAAATCATTTCAGTTTTGTACCCTTAAAATTTAATTTCAGTTTATATAAATTTATGTGAACTGAAATTAAGTTATGAGGGGTATAAAACTGAATTTATTTTGAACTTTATAATAAATACACTATATGTATTAATGAGGCGCATTCAAGACATTTTTAGTCATATTACATAAAATTTTGGACATAAAATTGAGACAATAATATTGGAACAATAAAAAGAAAACAATAACTTAATTGAAAGGGTTTGGCTTTCATGTTACACAAGTTATATAAGCAGTAAACTGACATTGAAAAGGAATTCGGCTCGACCGGGACTCGAACCTGGATCTTTGGTATCCCAGACCACTGCGTTAAACCATTACGCTACCGAGACTCCTTCCTTTCCAACATCATTCACTGCTCATATATAGTCAGCTTTCGCTGCTTGCCATGCGAAACACGAAAGCCAAACCCATTCATTAAAACTTCCCGTGTAAAATAGGCGTTAAATTACAAACTCTAATAACTTAATTTTTATATTTTTGGAGCTCCACCTAGGTGTAGCACAATTTTTAAAAATATGACAATTAACTTTTGCTGTCATCACGCAACTACCTTATGTAAAGTACATTAACATTAAATAAGAGATACAAGAAATTATTTGAATTTAACATTAATTGAAAGAATTTAATAAAAATCATAATACTAAATAAAAAATTGAATCGCCATTCCGTTTTATTATTATTACTATTAAAATTTTTATATTTTTCTGGGTGTTTAATTAAATTAAGAATCTTAAATATGAGTCTTAAAGCAGGAAATCAGCTACTATGGTATTTGACTAAAAAAAAATTGTAAATAAAGAAAAAGATTGAATTTTGCACAAAAAAATGTTGGAATAAAATATGTTCAAAAAACGTTAAAAAATTTGGAAGGTCACTATATGCTATAATTTTAAATTACGATTTTTTTTAAAAGTTGTATAAGAGCCCATATGTTAATTTCAATAATTATTTTCTCTCTTATCTATGATAGTTACGGGTTCTAAATATTTTATCATAGACAATTATCTTTCAAATGGCATCATATAAAGTTTCAAATATTTCTTTTTAATAGTTAGAGATACAGGCCATCTATATATATACCTTATTATTTTTATTTATTTTTTGCTTGCCGTATTGTGTTATCGTGCTATACACCAATCCCAGTCCCAGTCAAGATATTGTCTTATCGAGAGGTAAGGACTTTCCAATCAATGGAAAAGCACACACGGGCCGGCCACGGCCTAAGTACACAGCCCGGCATTCGCCATTGCAGCCTAGAGAAACCGCGGAACCGTCTAGGCAGGCTGGTCGGTGCAATCACATCGATAATGCACCTCCCTAATGCTGCATCGTGCAACGTGTTGTGCTCTCACACTTCACGTACGCATCCAACAGTGGCTCGAACCTATACTCAGTGAGGAGTTTAGAGTTACGAGTCAGCTGCCTTCACCACTCGGCCATCCCAGCTTACCATATTTATAATATATATAAATATAATATTAATACCATACCATATTAATAATTTTTTTATTTATAGTTACTGACCTGAATATGGTAAAAGTTGATGGCAAAATGTATTACGTCAGTCCATATTATGTAAGATTATATTTATTCATATTAATTATTAATAATTTTTTGATTAGAAAAATTTGACTGTTGCGTGCGTTAAATTCTCCTCGTATGATAATAATGTATAAAATCATTAGGAGACCTGAACGCTTGCAAATCACACAGAAAAAAACAAACATACAAAATCTTATTAATTCAATTAATTGTAGTACTGTAGGTAGATAAAAATACTGTAAATTTCATTTGGTAAAATATGATCTTGAATATAGGATATCAGTTAAATACAATACAGGTTGAAACTATTAAAATAAAGGTATATATTTCACGTGCATTATATAATATATATCAATATATATCTGTCTAGGTTAATATGTATTTTGCTAAATTGTCGTAATTTACAGAATTATAGTATTTTTATTATTTTTAACTATGTTACTGGCTTTTTTTTTTTTTTTTTTTTTTTTTTTTTCATTTTTGAGCTTGCAGAGAATTATGTTATTATACCCTTTTGTATATTTAAGTATTAAATTTGTAGTTTTTCTCACTTTTAAGTTTTTTTTTATTCATTATTTATTAATATTTTCATTTTTATATAATTTTGTTATGATTTTTTTTATTGAAACTTCAATGCTGGACATAAGATTTTTTTTTTTTTTTTTTTTTTTAAATGTGATCAATTTTTTTGCTTTATTTAAGCAAGCTGATTTATTTACTTTATTAATTGAGTTTATAAATAAACACAGAAAATGATCAATTATTTACAGAAAACTTTGTTACACTTGTGAGCGATCTTAAATCAGAGACAGTAAAAGTGCATGTTTTACAACATAAACATGGAATATGAATAAAGGAGTTAACCATAAAAAAAAAAAAATCTGTAGAATTAACAGTGATGACGCCACTAAGCATTACTAAGCATGAAATAAAGAAAAAATAAAGAGAAAAATAAAAAATGTGAAGTAACTTAACAAGTTCTAGAATCGAATGCATAAAATATGATATAATATTATGTGGTTTGCCATGGGTTTGCTCCCCATACCTTTGACGTTTTTCTTTCTTTCTTTCTTTCTTTCTTTCTTTCTTTCTTTCTTTCTTTCTTTCTTTCTTTCTTTCTTTCTTTCTTTCTTTCTTTCTTTCTTTCTTTCTTTCTTTCTTTCTTTCTTTCTTTCTTTCTTTCTTTCTTTCTTTCTTTCTTTCTTTCTTTCTTTCTTTCTTTCTTTCTTTCTTTCTTTCTTTCTTTCTTTCTTTCTTTCTTTCTTTCTTTCTTTCTTTCTTTCTTTCTTTCTTTCTTTCTTTCTTTCTTTCTTTCTTTCTTTCTTTCTTTCTTTCTTTCTTTCTTTCTTTCTTTCTTTCTTTCTTTCTTTCTTTCTTTCTTTCTTTCTTTCTTTCTTTCTTTCTTTCTTTCTTTCTTTCTTTCTTTCTTTCTTTCTTTCTTTCTTTCTTTCTTTCTTTCTTTCTTTCTTTCTTTCTTTCTTTCTTTCTTTCTTTCTTTCTTTCTTTCTTTCTTTCTTTCTTTCTTTCTTTCTTTCTTTCTTTCTTTCTTTCTTTCTTTCTTTCTTTCTTTCTTTTTTTTCCTTATAATGCTTGTGGACTTCATTTGCGATTCTATGATTCATCTGTTTATTCTATATATTATGCTTAAAGCTATTCAAAATTACAGGCGTAAAATGTTTTTTTTTTTAATAGTACTTTTATTTTATGTAATTAAATTTATTACATAATAGATACAAATATAGTACGCAAGACTGATGATAATTGTAAATTTTAGAAAACTCACCAAGATGCAATGGAGTATTGTTCTTCTCGTGGACTACAGCTTGTATGTTTTGAGAATAAGAGAAAAGTTATAACGTTGGCTAACCATCTTGATAAGAAATTTGGTAGGTTTGAAAAAAATATATAAGCATATTTATGTTTAAGTCGACGTCATATTGGATCACTCAATAACATTTTGGTAGTTTAAAAATACTAACCAATATTTTTGAGAGTATTGATGCTGTTAATAGGTTGAATCTCAATTATGGGATAAAAATAATAATTACAAAACATTAAAGCCATTGACCACATAAAACATGTGCTTTTTAATGAATTAACACGAAAAGGGATTTTCAAAACTGATGACAATTTTTACCAGAATGTTAATGTAGCCCCACGAGAGAGCGTGAAAAAACTGTAAAGTATGCAATTTGCGTGAAAATTCATGTTTATGACGTCAGAAACATGTAAAAATTAGTATGAAAATGTTGTGCGGGTTGCATAAATCGAATGTTCTGATCAAAGCCACGGGGCTACTGTTGGGTTTTGAGCCAAACTAATGTTATTTATGTAAATCCGATCAAGTGTTTTGTGATATAAATGCTTATGTTTTTCTCTGGTCTATTCCTTTAATGCATGCGGATATATATATATATATATATATATATATATATATATATATATATATATATATATATATATATATATATATATATATATATATATATATATATATATATATATATATATATATATATATATCAGGGGCGGATCCAGGAATTGTGTTTGGGGGGGGCGATCTCCTAGAAAATTAACAATGTAGGACCGGGGGGGTTAGCGCGCCGCAGGCGAAAAATTTTATTTGGCCACGCCCCTTTTTGGAAAATATTGCAAAATTAGTATGCCTTTGAAAAAATATTCTTGAATTGCAAAATTTTTGATTTGGTAGTTTTTTTTTTTTTTTTTTTTTATGTAAGCAAAAAGAAAAAAGTAAAAGTTGGACAAATGATTTCTGAAATATTTTCTATTTTCATCTCTTTGTAAAATTATTAATGTTATTTCACTGAAAAAAAAAAAAAAAAAAACTTGAAAAAAAAAGAGCAAAATTTAAATAAATTATTAATATTGTGTATTATTTTATTATTATTAATTTATTTTTTATTATTATTTTTTTTATACACCAATTTACTAAAAATTGTTTTGCAATTTTTCAAACTATTATCGATATTGTAAAACATAAAACTTATATTTGGATGGAAAAATATTTTGAGATATAAATTATAAAATTTACATTAAAGTTTTTTTTTTTTTTTTTAGTTCTTATCGCGAGCAAAATATTTCGTGGATGTCCAATTATTAACAGAACTACATCTCTGATATATTACCCTGATGACATGACAACTAGGGGATGTTAAAAAAATTATTTTTTGTTATACTGTATTTACTGTAGTCAGGATTCAAACGCTTATCCAGCAATAAAAGTTGCGCCGAAGGCGCAAAAAAAATTTTTTTTCGACTAAATTTTTTTCAACTTTTGCTCATTTTTTTCCACCCACGTGGGCCGTTTGGGGGGGGGGCGGTCGCCCCCACCGCCCCCCCCCTGGATCCGCCCCTGATATATATAAAAGTGGTGACTGAAATGTCATTGCGTGACTTACAAAAATTAATTATAAAAATGCCTCATGAATTTAAAAATTAGAAATTCACATATTAATCAATTCAGAACAAAAATGTTTTTTTTTAAGAATATGAAATCAAATTACATACTTGCACAATTTTTGGGTCGTGTTCCTCATATTGTAACTAAAAATACACAATTTGCATACACTGCAGGTGTTTATATATTCTTATTTAAACATAAAATTGATTATCATTATTCAGGCTTAGGTAAATGGGATATTCTATGGACTGGTGGAAACGATAATGCAAGAGACAATATATATACATGTAACAATCGTGTTATGAAATGGTTTTACTGGGAAACTCCTGAGTCAGCACGACCACCAGGCAATGCAGATAACTGCATCACCATGAGTGCACCACAAGGTCTATGGGCTGAAATGCATTGTCACAATGCTTTAAAATTTATCTGTGAATTTAATTCAGAAACAAACAAATTACAAAGTAATGTGCCTCAAAAAAATATTCCTCATAATAAAATAAATGCAAAACCATAATTATAATGGGTCACAGGAATTGATTAGAATTGGAAATGGTTAGAATCGGAAATGGTTAGAAAAAATAAGAGTGGTGGGGATGAGTTCGATGAGACGACGTCAGTGGTGGGGGTGTTTTATTTTATAATAATATGGCAACATGGCATTGCATTTTATTTATTACATAGTGGAATTGATTAGAATGGGAATTGGTTAGAATCGGCATTGGTTCGAAATATGTTTTTATTTATTTTATTGAGTGGAATTGATTAGAATGGGAATTGGTTAGAATCGGAACTAGTTAGAAAGAAATTTTCATTTATTTTATTGAGTGGAATTGATTAGAATGGGAATTGGTTAGAATCGGAACTGGTTAGAAAGAAATTTTTATTTATTTTATTGAGTGGAATTGATTAGAATGGGAATTGGTTAGAATCGGAACTGGTTAGAAAGAAATTTTTATTTATTTTTTGAGTGGAATTGATTAGAATGGGAATTGGTTAGAATCGGAACTGGTTAGAAAGAAATTTTTAATTATTTTATTGAGTGGAATTGATTAGAATGGGAATTGGTTAGAATCGGAACTGGTTAGAAAAATATTTTTATTTATTTTGTTGAGTGGAATTGATTAGAATGGGAATTGGTTAGAATCGGAATTGGTTAGAAAGATATTTTCATTTTTTTTATTGAGTGGAATTGATTAGAATGGGAATTGGTTAGAATGGGAATTGGTTAGAAAAATATTTTTGTTTATTTTATTGAGTGGAATTGGTTAGAAGGATATGTTATTTACGCGCGTCTTATTTAAAACTTTAATTAATCGTTATCTACTGTATTGTTTGCTATTTAAAAGCATCAAACTATTATTCAGAATATAACTACAGAATTTAAGCATACATATTAAAGCCAACGCCATGTTGGATCAATCAATATTATACGCCGCATAGGAAAATGACTCGTTTTGCCAGTTCAAAAATAGTAAACAATATTTTTGAGAGCATTATTGCTGTTATTAGGATAAATTAGAATCTCAGATATGCGAGAAAAATAATAATAACAGAATATTGACTGTTTTTACAAATAAAAGTGCAAAAACTGAAGTTTGTCCTATGCTGAGCAATGTTGTTCATTGATCCAGTATGGCGTCGAAGCGCAATCAGTATGACGTCATGCGAAAACTTACTCTGTAATATATTTTTATCGCTTAATTTTATTGCTGAGGGTTGAGGCTGTGCTGTAGAAATTTAGACTTTAAGTAAATTTAGGGCACATAGTATTGTGTGTTTTCTGTAAAATATATTCTTTCATGCAAACGCCGCATCATACATTTTTTTCTTCACTTTATATATTAATTATACAGTGGGTAATAAATTGGTTATATTTTGTAATATTTTTTTTTTCCTTCACGGGAAACAAAAATTCTACAAATTATTCAGTTACATAGATGTAACTCTTCAGTACAAACTAACAACTGAATTTCAAAGGTTTGAACCGTCAACGTAACTTGTTAGTATAAATGTTATTTCTTCAGTGGGAAACAGTTCAGTTAGCTCTCCATATCAAAAATAACATTACATTGTATACATATAACAAATTTATTCTTAAAAACGTCTAATAAGTAATTTTTAGCTACTTTTCTACGTGTAGACTTACGATAAAAAAATAATAAATTTAACTTGTTACAAAAATAAAGGTGTAAGGTTCAGGAGCGTAGCCTGGATTTACACTGGGACGGTGGGAGGTTGGTCGGTTACAGCAAAAGCTGAAAGCAACACTTAGTTCCAAACAATTTTTTGTGCCCTAGGTGACAAATAATTGTGTGTGTTTTGTAAAATATAATCTTCCATGCAAATGACAAATAATGCAATAATAATTGTTATCATTATAATATTATAAATATATATTTTGCTCTTTTTTTTAGATGCTTTTTTTAATAACAGTAATTAATCAGAATCAGTGGGTACTATGTTGCTTTTAATTATTAAATAGTATATTAAAGTAGAAAAAAAAATAATAAAAAAATGTACTTGGTAAAAAAATAAAATATTATGCTAGCCCATTTTAGCAATAATATCGTAATTTATTGCATTGAATAATATGCAAGTTGGTTCTTTTATGTTTCATAGCTTTTTTCCCCCAGTTCTAAAGTAACAACATATTTATGAATTTAAAATAAGTGCATCTTAAATTACGTAATTTATGTTGTCCATGTAGAGAACACAGAAAAAAAGTTATCTGCTCATAACAAACTCTTTTTAATATAATTGTAATAAATATTTTCATAATAATTTGTTATCTTTAAAGAATTTGACTATACTATACTTATGTATAATAATAATTTGGCCTATAATAAATAAAAAAAAATAAATAAAAGAGAACAAATTTGCTGAAAACCCTCAATTTTCTATTCTTGCAGCCAAAAAAAGACACGGAAATATACCCCACGCTCCCAAAAGGGGGAGTGTATCTTATGCACATCATAAACTTATGTGGCTCTTTCAGCGTTTGCTGTACCCGACCAACCCCCCACCGTACCAGTGTAAATCCTGGCTACGCTCCTATGAACCTATTTATTTCACTCTTATTTTTGTAACAAGTAAAATTTATTTTTTTTTATCGTAAGTCTACACGTAGAAAAGTAGCTAAAAATTACTTATAAGACGTTTTTAAGAATAAATTTGTTATATGTATACAATACAATGTTATTTAAGATATGGAGAGCTAACTGAACTGTTTCCCACTGAAGAAATAACATTTATACTAACAAGTTACGTTGACGGTACAAACCTTTGAAATTCATTTGAAAACACATTACAAAATATAACCAATTTATTACCCACTGTATAATTAATTTATAAAGCATAAAGTGAAGAAAAAAATGTATGATGCGGCGTTTGCATGAAAGAATATATTTTACAGAAAATACACAATACTATGTGCCCTAAATTTACTTAAAGTCTAAGTTTCTACAGCACAGCCTCAGCCCTCAGCAATAAAATTAAGCGATAAAAATAGATTACATAGTAAGTTTTCGCATGACGTCATACTGATTGCGCTTCGACGCCATACTGGATCAATGAACAACATTGCTCAGCATAGGACAAACTTCAGTTTTTGCACTTTTATTTGTAAAAACGGTCAATATTCTGTTATTATTATTTTTCTCGCATATCTGAGATTCTAATTTATCCTATTAACAGCAATAATGCTCTCAAAAATATTGTTTACTATTTTTGAACTGGCAAAACGAGTCATTTTCCTATGCGGCGTATAATATTGATTGATCCAACATGGCGTTGGCTTTAATATGTATGCTTAAATTCTGTAGTTATATTCTGAATAATAGTTTGATGCTTTTAAATAGCAAACAATACAGTAGATAACGATTAATTAAAGTTTTAAATAAGACGCGCGTAAATAACATATCCTTCTAACCAATTCCACTCAATAAAATAAACAAAAATATTTTTCTAACCAATTCCCATTCTAACCAATTCCCATTCTAATCAATTCCACTCAATAAAAAAAATGAAAATATCTTTCTAACCAATTCCGATTCTAACCAATTCCCATTCTAATCAATTCCACTCAACAAAATAAATAAAAATATTTTTCTAACCAGTTCCGATTCTAACCAATTCCCATTCTAATCAATTCCACTCAATAAAAAAAATGAAAATATCTTTCTAACCAATTCCGATTCTAACCAATTCCCATTCTAATCAATTCCACTCAACAAAATAAATAAAAATATTTTTCTAACCAGTTCCGATTCTAACCAATTCCCATTCTAATCAATTCCACTCAATAAAATAAATAAAAATTTCTTTCTAACCAGTTCCGATTCTAACTAATTCCCATTCTAATCAATTCCACTCAATAAAATAAATAAAAACATATTTCGAACCAATGCCGATTCTAACCAATTCCCATTCTAATCAATTCCACTATGTAATAAATAAAATGCAATGCCATGTTGCCATATTATTATAAAATAAAACACCACCCACCACTGACGTCGTCTCATCGAACTCATCCCCACCACTCTTATTTTTTCTAACCATTTCCGATTCTAACCATTTCCAATTCTAATCAATTCCGATGCCCCATTATAATTATGTTTTTTTGTTTTTTAGGTTTGTTTTTTATCGCTTTTAAAGTTAAAGCCTTTGTCAACTTACTTTTTTATCATTTAGAATACTAGACTTATAATTACCATACCTTATTATTCATGAATTAGATACCATCACGTTGATTTTGTATTTATTTCTGTTTATTTTCCTTTTTGCGGTTATATCACGTATCTGCATGACGTCACAATGTACCGATGGGTCCGTGATAGGGGTAAAGAACTTGAGGGACGGGCTTCAATTTATCACGTGACCAGAGCGGTGACTGCGTCATTGGCGGCGGTACATTGTGACGTCAGATACGTGATATAACCACAAAAAGGAAAATAAACGAAAATAAATACAAAATCAACGTAACGGTGTCTAATTCGTGGATAATAAGGTATCGTAATTATCAGTCTAGTAGTATTCTAAATGATAAAAAAAGTAAGTTGACAAGGGCTTTAAGTTCTATTTTGAAATTTTTTGCTGGTTGTATAACTTCATTTTGCACTATTTTAATACGTTATGTATTGTAGCTAAATAAATCAATAAAATATAAAATATATTATAATAATAATATAAATATATATCTGATAAAACAAAAAAAGCAAATTGTCGTATGACTATATTAATTTTGAAAATGTTGTACAAATGATTGATATATGATATATGTTTGTTTTTTTAGCTATAATTAAATTTTAATTTTAATAAATATTTTAACAATATATTCCTTATAATATTATATGATGATGACTGAAACTATTTAATGAAATATTTTATATACCTTTATAAATATTTTTTGTAATCAGTTAATATATATTATTATGTTACAATTGGTATTATGATCAATAAAGAAAACTGAAAGTAAAGTGAAAAATCAGTGTTAAAAAAGTGTTAATTTAGCATTAAATTGCTAATTAACAAACGTCAATCAACAATGTCAGAGGATCATGTAAGTGGGTATACTTTTTGTGGCCTCTCAATAAAATTTCTTTATTATTATTACAAACAAACAAAACAACCTTTTTATTTTACATAAAGTAAATACAAATATATTACGTAAAAATATTTGAAAACGTAGAACACTTTGAACAGCAAAAAAAAACAACTTATCTAATATCCTAAGAAACCTAAAAATCAATGTTGATTTGGTAGGAGTCATTGATTTCTAATTTATTTTCCACCTACAAAATTGTGCGTGTTGACTCTGACGTCACAGAACACCTGGTCTTCGTGCGCGTAAAACAGTGACGTTATAGTCTGCGCACGCACTATTTTAGGAAAGGGAAATTAATTAAAAGTAAATGACTCCGGCCAAATTAACGTTGATTTTCTGGTACGTTAGAATATTATCTAACGAATCTCATCATCACATTATCTATGTGAAGTAACATGAAATACTTTCAATTACAATAATTTTTGTAAATTAAGATGGTAAATGCAAATTTGTTATTTATTGGTTTTTATTTATTTTTGAAAATGTACAACAAATCTGTAGGCAAAAAAAAAACTATCATAGCAAAAAGTTGATTTCAACCTTGCCACTTAAATATAAAGGAAGTGAATTTTTTTTCTAATAATTATTATATAAATAAACATTTCCCGTTATGTAATCAATACGAGCACAAATAGGAAAAATATTGAAATTCAGTTGTGTTTTCTGTTATATATTGAACATTATGACTTGTCAATCATGTTCCTTATCAATGATAATACAACTTATTGGCATTTTATACAAGGTGAGCATAATATGATATAATTATATAGAAGTAATTTTGCTTACCAAAATAATTATGTAGTGTTAGCTTACGTATACATATTATTATTTATTTATTTGTATGGCTTAACAGAAAAATAACTCTGCAGAGATTTACTATACACACTAAAAATTTTCGTTAGTAATCAACGGAATAAGTGTTTTTTCAACGGTTATAAGTGTTGATAATTAACGTTTCAAAACTCAACTCTTATTGTATTGAAAACTCAACGCTTAAGTACAATTTCACTTTAAACGTTGATTTATCAGCATAAATAGAGTTGATAAAAACCGTCAATTTTCAACGGAATAAACGTCCTTCTCCACCTAATTAGAAATAATATAAAAACTTACTTTACACAATTTCCTGTGTTCTATGCGAAAAATCAAAATATGCATCAGAATAAATAGTGTTTATTTTTTATTCTTTAACTAGAATCAACGAAAAAAAAATTTTGAGTTTTTTTTATTTCTGCCCAAAAAGTGCGTTTTTTTCGAAAAGTTACCAACCCGTTAGAAATTTTATTGCATTTTTGGATGTAACTCGATTTTTCATACCCACATCGGTCATCCAAATATTTATGAGACAGTATATACTAATTACCAGTTGAGTTTGGTTCTTTTTCATCTAATTGTAATTAAGCGTTGATTATAAACGTTTGTGACGTCACACGTAAGCGTTAAATATCTACGTTTAAAGCATGATGAAACTGTGTACAAGCTTTTCAACGTTTAGAACGTCGATTATACACGTCTATTTTTTAGTGTGTATATTATATACTTTAGAAAAGTAAACTTTTTACAACTAAGAGACTGAAACACCGTGAAACACTACACTGTAAAATGAATGTTTTGCAACATAAAATTATAGTTATGAAGTTTGAAGTGCATGGTACACAGATGCCTAATCACACAGCTATCACGTTTAAGATAATGCAATAAAATACAACTTTTCATAAAAAAAAATATATATAAAAAAAAAACGTGTCAAATTGTTAATTTTATTTTCATGGTAAAAAAAAAGAGCATTTTAATTGAAATAGATAGGTAAAATATATCACAACAGTTTTGTGCATAGGATACTATTTGCCAGTTTTAAGCATGATAATTATGATAATAATTACAAAATAATAGAACATATTAAATAAAAAAATAAATAAAAAAACTAGCACCTCTACCTTTTTTATTTATTTATTTATTTATTTATTTATTTATTTATTTATTTATTTATTTATTTATTTATTTATTTATTTATTTATTTATTTATATATTTACTTACTTATTTATTTATTTATTTATTTATTTGCTTACCACCACTAACAATTTAACTTTGCATATTATATTCAGTGCGTAAAAGCTATTATATAGATCAGTGGTAAAAGCAGATACATTTAAAAATCTGAGGTCAACTCAAGTCTGTTATATGGCTCCTTTCTACATATCAATAAACAAAATATAAAAATATTTGCGTCAAATAATAAAAGCATATAAAAAATGCTCATTATATTTCTCCGATATTTAATTAGAAACAACATCATATTTGTCCAAATAAATATTAATTGTGTTACCAAATGAATAAAAAATATAATTATTATAATTTTTTTTAATATTATTCTAAAATAGTAACATACTATATGTCATAAATACAACTCAAATTACGTATATATTTTTTTCCATTTATAATAGTAGCTCTTGTATTTAGGCTGAAGGTGCGATTATTCCACTCGATAAATCTGCAATGATGTCTGATTTGCGAGCTTTAGAACCTGAATCACAAAACTTGCTTGAAATCACGAGTTCTTTGGTTTGTATTTTATTAATAAAGGGAGTAGGAGACCGACGTCGGCCATTAGACTCAAACTTTTCTCGTCATAAAAATCTGACATTTTAAGCCCACAAGGCCCAATTTTAATTTCAATATTTATTATTTTTTTTTTTTTTTGGGACGGTCAAACATTAATGAAATTTTTATCACGGCTAGGTGTAACCTTAAGCTACAGAATGACACCAAATTTAGACCCCAAACACTTCTAGTTTTTGAGATATAAAGTCGGTACCCTACTCCCGTAAGTAGTAATATTTTTCTTATGAATTTTTATTACGTCTCAAAAATTGAATATTACATAGAATTTTTTTTCCTGCTAACGGCAGGTTACATAAATCCTGTAAATTGGTACAGAATCCTGTAACAGGTATTGATATAATACAGTAATACCTACATAATTTAGGTAAAATATATACTACAATAAAAGCGTGTATATCATCTAATTACATGTATAACATTTCACCTGAATATAGCTATATAATTATACAATATCAAACATATTACCTGTGCAGGTTATTGTATTTATCTCTTGTAATTTACATACAGGCTAAAATGTACACTGACGGCCACGGAAAACCCAACATCAAAGAATATGCCGCTTCCTATAAAGAATTCATTCATGATTTGGCAACGCTGTTCTCCTCTTTTTTTTTTTTTTTTTTTTTTTTTTTTTTACCTGATTATGTATTTTTACCTTTTTCTTTAGGAAGCGGTATCATCTCTGAAGTTGTGTTTAGTATGGCTTTCAGTGTACTGTACCTTCAATTTTTATTAAAAATGGGACAAAAAGTATTTTTACCACACCAATACGAGTTGATGCATAACAATAAGAGAGGTGTTCACTGTTGCACTTCTCCACCTTTTACTTGACTTCTATCATTTTATGATGATCGTATTGGTCAAGACAGGAAATGAGTTGATTTAGATGGTGAGTAAACATCATGCAAACAAGAGAGATCGAAGGAACGATGGGTGGGCGAGCACATTTTAGTGTGCTTTGATAGAAGTCAATTAAAAGGCGGAGAAGTGCAGCAGTGAACACCTATCTTATTGTAATGCATCGCAACTCGTATTGGTGCGGTAAAAATACTTCAAATATCTTTTATGTCCCATTTTTAATAAAAGTTGCTGTATCTGCAATTATTAATATATATATATATATATATATATATATATATATATATATATATATATATATATATATATATATATATATATATATATATATATATATATATATATATATATATATATATATATATATATATATATATATATATATATATATATATATAATATAATTATATAGTTATTTGTATTATTATTGTTTATTTTTACAGAAAAGGCAAATTGAAGAATCTTTGACAAGTAAGTAATAATAATAAGAAAAAGAGAGAGAGAGAGAGTTATATTTTTTCTATATAGTTACAGTAATGAAATGAAAAAAAATTACTAACTGATTGTAACAGAAGGGCAGATTGTTAATGATTTTATTTTTACAGTTGCTGATTTTGATTTAATTAAAGTGGAAGGTCGGATGATTTTTATAAGTTCTTTTACAGTAAGTATTATTTTAGTTACAGAATAAAAATATATATAATAATAATAATAATAAATTATATAAAATATTTGGTGTAGTGATTATAGAGATTTTTAAAAGAGAAGTGACATCCCAATGTGTTAGATTTTTTTTTTCGTTAAATTTGGCAACGCTACAGACGAAATTATTATAGCGCGCTCTCTGATTGGTGCCTTGAATCGGCCACTTCTAGCCTCTGATTGGTGCTTCAAAAAACAATGTTGTCAAGTCAAAACTGTTGAGTGTTGCAGTCTGCCTAAAACATGGAGATGTCGCTTCTCTGTTAAAGTTCTCTAGTAGTGATTGCATCATACTATAGAAATTTCCACGGTTTCTCTACAGGCTGTCATGGTGAATGTCAGGTTGTGTATTTAGAACGTAAACGTCCTGTTTTTTCAATGTCCATTATACACGTATTGTTTTGTACATGCGTCTTGTTGGGAATATGGTCAAGATGTACGTTCCATAATAAGACAATATAGCAAATAATTTTTTATTTTTAAATTTTAAAAAAATCAAATATTTTAAAATCAATAGAAATTATTTTTAAATGACTGTTTAAATGCACTTTTTTATATATAAAAGAATTGTAACATACAAAATAACTGCTATACGTTAAATCTTATTTGCTTATTTGCGCAAGTTTGCGGGGCTACCATGGGGCTACGGAAAGTCTTAGGGGTATCATATGTGAGTTAATGAACAGTTGATCTCATTATATATAACACTGAAAAAGCCATATTGTAACCCCCTGAACTTTCACTGCGTATTGGTAAGCTACTCTATAGTTAGAAAAAATATAATAAAGGTATCGATGTTACGAAGATATTCAAATTATCGAATACTGTAATCTTTGTAACATGCAAATAATAAATCAAAAATAAATTTTCAGAGGAGATACACCACAGCAGCTGAGTTTTGTGAGGTACGAGGAATGCAACTTATTTGCATTGACAGTAAAAGAAAAGCTAGTGCCGTGGCTGAAGTGGTCAACAAAAAACTAGGTACGCTTATTGATTGATTGATTCGTTGATTGTTTGATTCTTTCGTTCGTTCGTTCGTCCGTCCGTTCGTTCGTTCGTTCGTTCGTTCGTTCGTTCGTTCGTTCGTTCGTTCGTTCGTTCGTTCGTTCGTTCGTTCGTTCGTTCGTTCGTTCGTTCGTTCGTTCGTTCGTTCGTTCGTTCGTTCGTTCGTTCGTTCGTTCGTTCGTTCGTTCGTTCGTTCGTTCGTTCGTTCGTTCGTTCGTTCGTTCGTTCGTTCGTTCGTTCGTTCGTTCGTTCGTTCGTTCGTTCGTTCGTTCGTTCGTTCGTTCGTTCGTTCGTTCGTTCGTTCGTTCGTTCGTTCGTTCGTTCGTTCGTTCGTTCGTTCGTTCGTTCGTTCGTTCGTTCGTTCGTTCGTTCGTTCGTTCGTTCGTTCGTTCGTTCGTTCGTTCGTTCGTTCGTTCGTTCGTTCGTTCGTTCGTTCGTTCGTTCGTTCGTTCGTTCGTTCGTTCGTTCGTTCGTTCGTTCGTTCGTTCGTTCGTTCGTTCGTTCGTTCGTTCGTTCGTTCGTTCGTTCGTTCGTTCGTTCGTTCGTTCGTTCGTTCGTTCGTTCGTTCGTTCGTTCGTTCGTTCGTTCGTTCGTTCGTTCGTTCGTTCGTTCGTTCGTTCGTTCGTTCGTTCGTTCGTTCGTTCGTTCGTTCGTTCGTTCGTTCGTTCGTTCGTTCGTTCGTTCGTTCGTTCGTTCGTTCGTTCGTTCGTTCGTTCGTTCGTTCGTTCGTTCGTTCGTTCGTTCGTTCGTTCGTTCGTTCGTTCGTTCGTTCGTTCGTTCGTTCGTTCGTTCGTTCGTTCGTTCGTTCGTTCGTTCGTTCGTTCGTTCGTTCGTTCGTTCGTTCGTTCGTTCGTTCGTTCGTTCGTTCGTTCGTTCATTCATTCATTCATTCTTTTTTTTACATTTAATTATAAATATTATAGAAAGTAAAAACCTCTCACAATAAAATTTGGTAGTATCCTAATGGTTCCGCAACCCGCAGTACACATTGGACGCTTTTGTTGCATAACTTAAAATATTTTAAGGGGCTAAATTTGAATCTGAATTAGTAAAAAAACTAATTCAGATTCAAATTTAGCTGTATGACTTAAACCCAAACATATATTTGATGTAGTATTATTTTATACAATAAAGCCTATTTTGAATTTAATTTAATTGAATTAAAACAACAACAACAACAACGACAACGACAACGACATATTGATAAAAACTTGATATGTTTTATTTAGTACTTTTTATTAGTACTGTAATTGACTTAACATTGTATTTAATCAATCCTGTAAATATATATATATATATATATATTTTAGGTTATAAAAAACTAGACTCTATATGGATTGGAGGAAGTGATAAAGTACGTGAAAACAAATGGACTTGCGGAGATCGAGATTTGAAATGGTTTAACTGGGCACCTGATATCACTGCTTATAATAACACTGCTGAAAACTGTATTACGATGAAACTGCCTACTGGTTCGTGGGATGATGTGGATTGTACTTGGCCTTTGTTTAATTTTATTTGTGAATTTCGTGAGATGAAAAATATACCTGTAGTTCAATCAGCTTTACCACACAAAGGTATACCTGATGGTAATAAATTAAATGTAAAACAATAATAAAAATTATATTTATGTGCATATTTAGTTTTTTTATATATATATAAATATATATAATACCTTTTTTGTTACCATATTTGGTTACTATGTTAAATGGGTAATAGACACGGACTTAAATTAATGCGTAGTAATTATTTTCACCACAATTTGTTTGCAAGTATATATTAGGGTGTGTGCGCATGACGGCATTCTAAATGCTTTTCGATGCTCTTCTTGAGCAATGAAAAACATTGCTCAGCATAGGACAAACATAGTTTTTGGCTATTTTCTTTGGAAAACTAGCCTTTTTTTATTATTATTTTTCTTGCATACTTGAAAAAGTAATTCAACTTTGCTCTAAAAGACATTGCAAACTATTTTTAAACTTTCAAAATGAGTTATTGTCCCATACTGGCCCATGTTATTTAGCGCTCACTTATGGCGTCGACTTCAACATCAATAAAACCACCCTATTAACTTATATTATAGAAGTATGTGGATAAATAAATAAATAAATAAATAAATAAATAAATAAATAAATAAATAAATAAATAAGTAAATAAATAAGTAAAAATAATAATAATAATAATAATAAAAGTTGGAGGAGAAAAAAAAACAATAAAAAGAAAATGTAAAATCAATTTAAACAAACTATATTTATTTAATATTATAAATACTTGATACAGTTTTAACGATAGCATTAAACTGGACATCCCAATGTGTTCATCCATGGTTTGTAAGGAGTGACCTGTACATATGCAGCAGGGTCCGCATTACCACAACCTGTAGGGGGTGAGAACGAGAAGATTGCGACCAGATAAGGGATGTTACCTGGCAAAACTAAACCACCTCCATCATCACCCTGAAAAATAATATATGTAGATAAATCATAGAATTCATAATAAAAGTTTTTGTTGTTGTTCATGAGATAGGAATAGACCAGAGAAAAACATAAGCATTTATATCATAAAACATTTGATGGGACTTACATAAATAACTTTAGTTTGTCTCAAAGAACAACTGTAGCTCCGTAGCAGTGATCTGAAAGTTCGATTTATGCAACCCGTACAACATTTTCATACTAATTTTGATTGGTTACCGTACACGTTTACTTTAAATAATGTTGAAAATACTACGTGCTACAGTTTTTATTTATTAAAACTGGCCATTGAGATCTTTATGGTAAATAATTTCATTTTTGAAGAAATTCTGAAATGCGGAGCAAATTTTACTCCATTTGTTTTTTTTTTTAAAATATATATCGCAATTACCGTTGGAATTCTTTTAGTTTTACCTAATTCTAAGCTGTTTATTATTATTCTTTTGTGCGTATTATCATTTTATTGGGCGATGTTAAAAAACTTGTTTGCTCTCTAATTGGCTCTAACTGTAACTGAGACTAAATATATTTGCATTGGATATAGGGTGTATGCGGATGACGTCATATTTAATGCGCTTGGAGGCCATACTGGAGTAGTAAATAACATTGCTCAGCATAGGACAAACTTCATTTAAGCCAATTTTCTTTGGGAAATCGGTTTAATTTTTGTTATTGTTATTTTTCTCACATACTTGAGATACTAATTCAACATATTTACATCATCAATGCTCTCAAAAATATTGCATAGTGTTTTTAAACTGGCAAAGTGATTTTTTTTCCTATGCCATCCATATTATTAAGTTATCCAACATGGCGTCGACTTTAACGTGAATGAATAGACCCTATAGTACAGCTCTTGCCAAAAGTTTGAGAACGATTTAAATAGGCAGCCTGGAACCACGCTAATTTATCTTTATGAGAAAACGCAGCGGCCGCCGCTGTCCCGGTGCTAGATAACTTTAACAGAGAAGTGACATCCCAATGTGTCAGGTAGACCCATAACACTCATTTCTTTAAATTTGGCAACGCTGCAGATGAAATTACTATAGCGCGCTCTCTGATTGGCGCCTTGAATCGGCCACTTCTAGCGTCTGATTGGTGCTTCAAAAAGCAACGTTGCCAAGTCAAAACTGTTGAGTGTTGCAGTCTGCCTAAAACTTGTGGATGTCGCTTCTCTGTTAAAGTTCTCTACCCCCTTCTTAAACTTTTGGCCAGAGCTGTACATAATTTTAATTTTTTTCCGAGACGAAATACATACTTTGCAAGGAGTTACAAAGGGAGCTCCTGAAGGCCAGTATGCACACAGAGTGGTGGGTAAGACTTTGTTAACTCCGTGAGTTGAAATACATGCTGATGGTAAGACCTCTAGTTGTCTCGTATAACGAAGGTCGTTTGACAGAGCACCTACATACAGTAAAACCATAATTAATATTTGTTACCTTTCAGTGTGGTAAACTATTTCCACTGACGAGTACTTGCGTAATCCAATTTGATTTCAAAACACGTATTAGCTTTTTGTTTTCATAGTTTTTATACACTTATAAAAATTAACTTTTTATTTACACCGATATAATACACTAATAAAGTAAATTTTTTTGAGAGTTCATCACTCTGATATTTAAAATTTCATACATTTAATAGTAATTTTTACTAATATAGAAATAACAGAAAATATTCATAGAAAAAAGTATAATATTTTGAATTTGGATTATTTTACATGCATGATTTATCAATATCTATTATTTACATTAAAATATTTTCCGTTAAATTATAAATACATTTCTAATACAGTTCCTTATATATTTGATAATAATAAAGTCATGCTAATTAGTAATTAGCCAGCAATCAATCTACAGTCATGATTGTATCAATCATGCATCTCCCGAATGCTGTGCGTTGACATGGTATGCATGTAAACATGCATCGTGCAACGTGCTTTGCTCTCACACTTCACGTACCACACCCAGCAGTGGATTAAACCTATACTCGGTGAGGAGTACAGAGTGAAAGCTTATGTTTACTTGCGGGAAGTGCCGGAAGAGGAAACCATATGACGGTAAAAGTGGGAGGTAGCTCAGGCCTAGCTTGCTGCTGGCACCAACTTTTCTCCCACTTTTACCGTCACGTGGTTTCCTCTTCCGGCACTTCCTTTTCCTCATTTTGAGTAAACACAAGGGATCAGTTACGCGTTTATATTTATATATGCTCACCTCCTGCAGCAGTTATACCCCATCCCGTCATATGAAAAGCTCTAATCGTATTACTGCATGATTGTGTTACTGGAAGTAAGTCTATTTTTTGAATTGTAGCTAAAAACAAATAATAATATGATCAACTTCATTAAAAATTAAAAATGAGATGTATTCCACACACAAGCACACACAGACAAAAAATAAATACGTAATATAATAACAATACAAGCTAATTTTTAGTACAATTTGTTCAATACAGCATAATCTATATATACGCTATAAAGCACAATAAATATACATATTTATTGTGCATGTAACTTTATAAGCATAAATATTATGTAATCCAGCAAATTTATTTATCCTCTTCAGTTCCCGAGTTTTTAAAAAATTATTTCCCTGTCGTAAATTTTAACCAAGACAGCAATCAGAAAAAGCAAAAATATGTCTCTTTTTTTATATACTTATACGGATCCCCTACTCACTCTAAAATGCTCAAAATATCTTTAAAAAGCACGTAAATTTAAGAGCAATTTCTGAGCCAATTTTCATATTTTTATCTCAATTTGTCCCATTTTTTTCTTGTTTTTCTTTTATTAATTTGTTTTGTTGAATTATTTGATGTCCACTGTACTATTATATACTAGGACTGCAGAGGCTATGCAGTTGTAATTTAGGATCAATTGTGTTATATATAATGAAGTAAATACGCTATAAAATACATAATTTATTTCTTCCATGCAACAACATAAAACAAACAAAACGCTGCTAAAACAAAACATTTGCAAAACATACCTGAAAGAGCAACTGGAGAAGGAAGTTTAATTAATGCAATATCGTTATGCAACAGTGCAGCATTGTATGCAAAATGATTGAATATATTTGCTATGGGAACTGTAATAGGAAATACTGGTGTGAGTCGAATTAAAGAACCCAATCTTACTGCTACACCAGTGGCTCTAAAAGACATCATATAATTAAAGGCGCAGAACACCTTGAACAAAAAAGTTGCGTATTATCCTAGCAAACCTGAAAATTAACGTTGATTTGGCCGGAGTCATTGATTTCTAATTTATTTTTTATTCACAAAATACCACTGACGTCACTGCTCGCCTGGTCCACGCGCGCGTAACCGGGCGAGCTGTGACGTCAGTAATCGGCAGCGGCATTTTGTGAATGGAAAATAAATTAGAAATCAATGACTCCGGCCAAATCAACGTTGATTTTCAGGTTTGTTATAAGATATTACGCAACTTTTTTGTTCAAGGTGTTCTATGCCTTTAATATAATTATTATACAAAAGCTATCGACCAAGCCATCGACCAATTGAAGGAACATGAGATTTTTAATAACTAAACACAAATTGGGATATCCAAATCTGATCGATGACAATTTTTACTAGTAGACTCACAGGAGAGCGTAAAAATACTATAAAGTATGTTACTTGTGTAATAATTTAAGTTTCTGACATTAGAAACCATTACAAATTAATATGTAAAATTTGTGCGAATTGCATAAATTGAATTTTTCCGATCACTGCCACGGTGCTACAGTTGGGTTTTGAGTTTCGAGACATTAATATATGTAAGTTCTATTCAAGTGTATTTGTGATATAGATACTTATGTTTTGTTATTGTCTCATGCCTTTGGATGTTGGTGAAAAAAATTCTTAAAATGTTCACTAGCGTTAAATACATAAAAGTTCTATTATTTGCTTTCAAGAAAATTAAAAAAAAAATTAATAAAAAAAATCCCGCTATGCTAAAACATAGTTTAATTATTATTTAATATATTTTAAATATCATATTTAGTATTTGTGTGACGTGATGAGAACAATGCCGGCTAAAACGTTTTGTTACGATCTTTTGTTAATTTATACAATGAAGAATGAGTGCATGAAAGAGCACAGGAATGCATTTCGATGCCATATAATTGAAACAATAAATAACATTCCTTAGCATAGTACAAACGTAATTTTTGGCTATTTTCTTTAAGAAATCATATATTTTTTTCTTGTGTATCTTCCCCTTTTTTGAAATCTTTATTCAATCTATTAACAGCATCAATGCTCTCAAAAACCTTACTATATTTAAACATGCAAAACGAGTAATTCTCCCATTCTGACTATGTTACATATGGCGTTGCCTTGTGTATGAATACATGCAATAACTCTATGTTTAAACAATAATAAATTTGTAATAAATGACAGTAAAAGTATGCATATTTTGTTCTGGTAATTACCCCTGTGTGCAATGAGCAGCCGTCACAACCCATTGAGGGTGAATCAAAGCTCCTCCACAAAATCTACTGCCACCTGAAATCTTTGAGAATACGTCATCAAATTAAATAGAATAGATTAATGGTAATGTACGATCATTTTACTAAAAAAATGTATTTCTATTGGCATATGGAAATAATGTGTAATAAGATAGAGTTTTGCGTCAACTGAAATCTCCATCTGATTGCAATGTATGGCCATAAGCCAATAGAAATTCATTTTTTATTAAAATGACTGTACATTTCAAAAATATATTAAGTAAAAATAAATTTATATAGTTATAAAATTTAAATTTTAAATTCTAAAATTAATACGTATTAATATAATGCTAGCACTATGCAGCAACATTTATGCTATATTGCAAAGGGATTTTACTACGTATAGTAAAAAGTTAAGATATTCAGCATAACTATTTGTGATATTCCAAAATAGCAAAATAGTTGCTCTACAATATATTAGTTATTTTTATATTTTAATATTTTGCAACATTAATTACGTAATTTATTTGTGTCAATTTAAGCAAAAAATTTTGATGGTCTAAGTTTTGCTTTTAGAACTTTAGTATTATTGGAATTATCTTTATATAGCGTTCTTAAACAATTTTTAATCTTAACCATTAGCCAATGAAGAATTTAGTTGTGGAAAATACATATATTATAATTTCTTTTATATATATATATATATATATATATATATATATATATATATATATATATATATATATATATATATAATAGAGCATGTTTTGTGATTATTATATTATGTAAAATAAACAATTAGTTAATTATAAATAACATTTGATAACTTTAGTAACTAACTCTTATGATGGTAAGAGTGGGCCAGACATATTGTCAGGCCTAAACCTCGACCTTTCAAAAAAAAAAAAAAAAAAAAAATATTCTATATATGCATTTTTTTTAATAAAGACGATTATTTATTTACTTATTTATTTATTTATTTATTTATTTATTTATTTATTTATTTATTTATTTATTTATTTATTTATTTATTTATTTATTTATTTATTTATTTATTTATTTATTTATTTATTTATTTATTTATTGTCATAAAAGTATTTACAAATATTTCCGATCGTTAATTTATTAAATCTTAATTTTTAATTGCATATCTAAACTTACCGTGATGACTAAGGAGGCTTGCCATGGAAATTGTCCAGTCATTGCTAGAAATCCACTGTAGATATGAGACCCTATTGTTCCATTTTTAGCAGCAGTACTCAAGCTCTGAAATTATAAAATCAATTGCTAATATAGCCTCTTTTCTCACAATACAGATAATCAGATTTATCAGATAATGAAAAATAGAAAAAAAAAATCGAATAAATTGAACCAAAATATGCTCTTGAATTAACGCTGTTTTTAAAATATATTATGAGCATTTTTAAAGTGAGTAGGATTTCCGCAAAAGTAAGAAAACCTTTTTGACAAAAGAGACAAATTTTTATCATTCTGAGAGCCGCACAAAAACGTGGTTAAAATTTTCGACTATGAAATATTTTTTTAAGAAATCAGAGACTGCAAAGGATAGAATTTAAAACTATTTTTAGAAAAAAAAATAATAATATTTTATTTTAAATTTCATGACCTCTGAGTAATTTTACAATAAAATGTTTATGAGTTATGATATGAATCTGCAGTAACATAAGTGGTGGAGATATAGCACGTATACATATTTTCTTGCAATGAGTGAGGGCTGTAAGCTGCAACCTCTAGTTAAACCTTAGTTATTTTTTTTTAATTGTCACAACAATCAAAATAACAACTTAACTACGGTTTAACTAGTTAGTTAGCGTCGTAGCTTACGGGGGTGAGTATTTTTTGCATTAGAATAATAATACATCAAATATTAAAAACAGTTAATAAATTAATAATAAATAATTAAACCTACGAACAAAAAAGCAGCAGCGATGACAAAATATATTAGTTGAGGATTACGCATGGTTCCAGTATCGTATAATTATGATTTGTGATGACGCTTATTTATATACCATCCATGTGCATTGTTTCATGTGACATTTACTTCCGTTGAAATATGATTTATATTTCAGTGTTAAAAATAATGTCAAAGTGACCCCTTAGGTTATATCTATGACGATGATAACATTTTCATTATCACATTTTGAAATCATTCTTTTATTATTTATTTTTTTATTATAATTACACATAACTTAACTTTTATTTATTTTCAAGGTCTTTACTTTAACAGTTCGTTTTTATTTTATTTTTATCTCAAATTTATTTCTCAATATCTAACAAAGTATCATTTTTCTCAACTGAACTCAAAAATATTTTTTACGTCTGTTGTTCTGGAATATTAAGGGATGCCTTTAATTTCCTTTTTTTTTTTTTTTTTAGTTTTTTTTAGCACGAGCACCCTCTTAGTTTTTTTTTTCATTATTATTATTTTTTCTTTTTTAAAATAGCAATTTACCGAGGTCAGAAAATTTAAATGAGACAAAGAAGATACATTTTTATTATATACGTGTTTTAAATCTATAAAAGAAAATAATATTATTACACCGCTGTTAAAGGCGTAGAACACCTTGAACAAAAAAGTTGTGTAATATCCTAACAAACGTGAAAATCAACGTTGATTTGGCCGAAGTCATTGATTTCTAATTTATTTTCCATTCACAAAATGCCACTGGCGGTCACTGACGTCACAGCTCGCCCGATTTACGCGCGCGTAAAGCAGCAAGTTGTGACGTCAGTGACCGCCAGTGGCATTTTGTAAATGGAAAATAAATTTCAAATCAATGACTTCGGCCAAATCAACGTTGATTTTCAGGTTTGTTAGGATATTACGCAACTTTTTTTAAGGCGTTCTACGCCTTTAAGTCCTGTTACAAAAAGACAACAAAAAAGAATATAAAAACAATTAAACATAATAATTTATAAATTAATTATTCACAAAAATGTGCAGAATAATAAGTTCTTGTTTTTTTCCTTGGGTTATTAAAAAATCATTTTCATTTGACTTGATTTATTTATTTTTTTTTTTTTGCCTTGTTTTAGTATTTTTAAGAAAATCTAGATGCACATTAACTTTTAAACAATTTCGTTCTTTCTTCTTTTACTAAATATGTTTAAATTTTAAATGAAATTGAAATAAAAAAATCTTGTTACTGTAATAATACGTTTAATTATAATACTCAGGTAAGAAGATGGAATAAAAGTATACGCAATGCACCGTTTAAATTTGTAAATTTTATTTTTCAACACTCATTGCAGTTTTTTCATGAGCTAGCTTTGTGATAAATAAATCTAAGGCTTTTTAAATTATTAAAATTTTATAGTAAGTAATTATTATTTTTTTAAATCATAATGAATTCTTTGGAAATTTCTATTATATCATCCCCATATATTTGGAGAGATTAACGCTTCAGTCAGATTTATTCGCAAGCAGATTCTTTATTAAAATATTTCAGATCTCAAAACAGTACAAAAAAGTAATAATATGATTCCTCACAATCAGTACTAACATGGAAATCTATGTATAAGTTTTATACAAAAGCCTATCACAATTGTAATTAATGCACATTGCAACTGGATGTACACTATACTGTGCAAAAAAAAAAAAAAAAAAAAAAAAAAAAAAAAAAAAAAATCAAGGCCAATTTTATATAAATATTTATAATTTTGCTTCCGAATAAATAATATACACATTAAAAAAATTTGACGGTAGAAATAAAAATATATATAATATAAAAAAAAACTATATGTGCAATCATATATAAAAATGTAATTATATAAAATTAAATATATACATCCTTTAATATCACATTTGAATTTATACATAAATCACATACATCCGTATTATTTCTATTTAACCTTTTCTTCTTTTCAAGGTAATTCTTTGTTTAAAAAATATCAGCTATCAAATTTTACCATCATAATGTTAGAAAATAAAGTATAGCCTTTTTTTTTTTTTTTTTTTTTTTTTAGCATAGCACCCTATTCTATGACGCACACACATACACACACATTTAATATAAAAGCAAGCTACAAAACAATGTAATGTTACTCTTGCGATTAAACACAATGAAGGGTGCTACAATTGTGATGTTGATTGCTGTTACTTGTACTCAGGTAAGATTCAAATTTAAAGGTATAATGTAGGAATGATTCAAATTTATTTATTACTTAATTAATATTTCATCTTTAAAAAAAAATCTTAATCAATTAATACATGTTTTTTCATTTTTTTTTTTTAAATTCGATTTCATTTAGTATTTTTTAACTAATTTTTTGAAATCGAGAAATGACTCCATGTATGTGCTTTTGAATTGGAAAAAGTTGCCATCCGTGACGTCATTTCGCAATTAAAAAAAATTTATGAAATATAATTAATAAATTTAAAAACTAGAAAAATTCGTTCATCTATCAATTCAGAACGATGCTCTCGTTTAGAATATGCTATAGAATTACCACCTATTTGTTTAATCTTTCTACGTTAGTTTCAATAAAAAACGTTAAATTGCATCATGGACCAATTGCAATATTAATTTTTTTAAAATTGTTGTAACGCATTGATTGTAAAAGGATATATATATATATATATATATATATATATATATATATATATATATATATATATATATATATATATATATATATATATATATATATAAGAAATGCATTAATAATGTTTAAAGGCATAGAAAACATGAAAACATAAGCATTTATATCACAAAACACTTGATAGGACTTACATAAATAATGTTAGTTGGTCTCAAAACCTAACTGTAGCACCGTAGCAGTGATCAGAAAAGTTTGATTTATGCAACCCGCACAACATTTTCATACTAGTTTTTGCCTGTTAATGACGTCATAAACAGGAATATTCACGCAAATTGCATACTTTACATTTTTTTCAAGCTCTTTTGTGGGGCTACATTAACATTCTGGTTAAAAATATCATCAGTTTTGTAGATCCCATTTTGTGTTTAGAACATGTTGTTTCAATGTTTTCTATGGCTTTAAATTTAAATTACATGTCAAGGCAAGTGGTCCATTTATGCTTAAAATAAATAAATTATACCTCTTAATTTAACTCGCCGATCTATCTAATGTATGATTTCAATAAAAATATTTTGAATTTGTATTTTTAATATATATTATATTATCATTACAGGTACATGGTGCAGCTCGTATATTAGGAAACAACTTAGCAACCCTTGGACAGTTTCCATGGCAAGCTTCAATCGTTATAACGGTAAGTATGTTATTACTAAAACAAAAGAAGTGTGCATTTTTACTTCAGACGAATCCTAACTTATTTGAGATAAACAATTTTGAGTTATTATGAGCAGCTAAAATAATATCTTTTAGCAAATTATTAACAATAGCACATTTCACTCTTTTATATTTTATTTTCTGAAGAAATCGAGGTTTCTACATTATCAACGATTAACATTGCATTACCGGCTAGCATTGGTTAACAGATCGGATTTAACTATAACCTCAAAAACACAAAACTTTGAATGTGTTTGTCGATTTATTGACTTTGAGCTATATAAGATTGGCTGAAATATTTAGTATTTTGCTTACAAAAGTATTAGCAATGCCAATTATATTATTAAAGATTTTGTCCTAGGGAAAAAAAATTAATAATATGTAATAAATTGCAGGCTGGTACTGCAACTAGATTTTGTGGCGGAGTTTTAGTAGATCCTTCATGGGTCGTAACAGCTGCTCACTGCACAACTGGGTAATTGAGTTAACATTAAATAATTGTCCTTAATTAAAAAACATAGGAAGAAATGTTTTTTTCAATGAAATTTCAAATGAAAGAAATTCAGCCTCAAAACATGACTGTTTCCCATGTATTATACAAGGAAAAGCAGTTATAATAATGCTAACTCAATGCAGTAATGTTTATGCATAACAACATAATTTATGCTATGTATTGTACATGACATAATACTACATGACATAATAGTTAAGATGATCAGCATAATATTTTACTGTAAGTTATTCCCAAATAGTAACATTTGTCCTCTAAAATTTTAATTCAACAAAAAAATTACGAATAGTATACTGGCATTAAATAAATTACATAATTACTTAATAAAAACATAATTGTTGCTATCTGTTTACAATAACAAAAAGTACATAATTATATTCTTATGCATAAATATTTCTGCATTGATCTAGAGCATAAATTTTACAAATATATTTTTTTCCGTGCATACAATGTACTCTATGATGTAGAAAGTATTTCAATGAGTTTTCACTTTCGATTATTTCATGTTTAAAAAAAATAGTACAGCTTCTTTACTTACTTACTTACTTACTTACTTACTTACTTACTTACTTACTTACTTACTTACTTACTTACTTACTTACTTACTTACTTGCTTGCTTGCTTGCTTGCTTGCTTGCTTGCTTGCTTGCTTACTTACTTACTTACTTACTTACTTACTTACTTACTTACTTACTTACTTACTTACTTACTTACTTACTTACTTACTTACTTACTTACTTACTTACTTACTTACTTACTTACTTACTTACTTACTTACTTACTTACTTACTTACTTACTTACTTACTTACTTACTTACTTACTTACTTACTTACTTACTTACTTATACTTACTTATACTTACTTATACTTACTTACTTACTTACTTACTTACTTACTTACTTACTTACTTACTTACTTACTTACTTACTTACTTACTTACTTACTTACTTACTTACTTACTTACTTACTTACTTACTTACTTACTTACTTACTTACTTACTTACTTACTTACTTACTTACTTACTTACTTACTTACTTACTTACTTACATATTTCAGTGCTACTAAGATTGAAGTACGACTTGGTTCTCTACAACGCCTACAACCACCTACTCCTTACTTAATAACACTACCAGCAAACTTATACACACATCCAGGGTATATTGCAGCTACTTTCCACAATGACCTGTCTTTGATGAAACTTAACGCTCCAGTAGGACTAAACAGTAAGTGCCAGTCTTGGGATCGATTATCGTATATTTACGATAACAATACTACTATATCACGATAATTTTTTTTAAATATAAATAGTTTTTTTTTTAATTTTATAGAGTCTATGCATTCATGTAAATTCAACGACATATTGTATCACTCAATAGCATGAGCAGCATTTTTTATATGTTTATTTATATATTATAAATTTTTGATATAAAATTATCATTTATAATTTTTGTCAATTCGTCTCTATCGCGTCAAAACGGTTCTTCTGAAGTTATCATGAACCCGATGCGTGGTGCATTCACATAGGATTTACTGTAGCAGATGCGCCACGCATCGTTCGTGGTAAGTTCAGAAAAACCGTTTCAACGTGATAGAGACGTTATGTTCAATTAGATGCACATGCATAATCTACAATAATTTATTATTTGAAATTTTATGGTGCTTGAAATATCGCAAAAATTGTAATATTATTCTTCATCAACAACAAAACTGTTTTATAAATTGTTTGTTCAAACCGTAAAAACGTAAGAGAAACAGTAAAAAAAAGTATTTTTTAAATCATATGTGTACAAATTGTATCTGGTTTCTTTAATTTTTAACCTTTATAAATTTTTTTATAGCTACATATTTTTCTGAAACATTTATAACAAAATAAATAAATAATGTAATAATAAAAATTATATGCCACTTTATTAGGTTAATTTGCAAATTAACCTAATACAGTGGCATATAATTTTTATTATTACCTTTCATGGAAACTTATAAAAAAGTAACCATAAATTGTTTTATTTTAATATTGAAAAAATAATATCGAAATTATTAATTCTTTAAAATACATAACTCCATCTTTATTTTTCAGCCTCCGTGAATACCCTGCGCATTATTCCTCCAGAGATGTCTTGCAACAATACCATTCTTAGAACTTTACTTATTTCTGGTTGGGGAGCAAATTCTTCAGGTAAATATTTCAATTTTTTTGTTGCTGTTTTGTTAGTTTGAGCTGAAGTTCAATTACTTTTTTTTTTATCAAAATCATGCATCCGTTTCCTTTTTTTTTTTTTTTTTTTTTTATTATTATTATTATTATTATCATTTCTTTTTTTGTTCAAAAATTCATAAATTTTTTCTATCTCATAACGAGAGACAACTAACAAAATTATCTTCATTTACATAACAGCACACAATAATAATAATGTGTTAAATATTAAATAAAATAAAAATATTTAAAAGTTGCATTAAGGTAGTAGGTGACCGACTGATATCTCGCAAACTAGAGTCAAATCTACGTATATCTGCATATCTACTGCAAACTATTCGTAGTTGTAAATTATAAATACAAATTAAAGAATAAATGTTACTTAAAGGCGTAGAACACCTTGAACAAAAAAGTTGTGTAATATTCTAACAAACCTGAAAATCAACGTTGATGGGGCGAAAGTCATTGATTTCTAATTTATTTTCCATTCACAAAATGCCGCTGGTGGTCACTGACGTCACAGCTTGCTTGTTTACGCGCGCGTAAACCGGGTGAGCTGTGACGTCAGTGACTGCCAGTGGCATTTTGTGAATGGAAAATAAATTAGAAATCAATGACTCCGGCCAAATAAACGTTGATTTTCACGTTTGTTAGGATATTACACAACTTTTTTTGTTCAAGGTGTTCTACGCCTTTAACATTTTAGCTACGTCAAACATGTAAAAACACGATCAAATATTTAGGTAAATTCCACTGAAAAGATTACATGCAAATGTAAAAATTCAAATTTTAGTGGCAAATTTTAGTCAAATTTGAAACTTTTTTAAAATTAAAAATATTATTAAAACTTTTTTTTGGAACAAAAACGATTTTTTAAATTTAAACGATTCCATTTAAAAATTTGAGTGTTTGGTTTGCTGGAAATAAATAATGTAAAAAGAATTATTTTGATAATATAGTTCCTCTTTTAACGATTTCCTGTCCATGTCGGTCACCCTCCCGTTACCAATAAATAATCTTTATTTAATTATTTTTTGCTTTTTAAATATAAGATAAAATTATCTTTAATGTGTCAAAATATCTATAAAAAAATCAGTAAGAGAACTTCATATTTAATATTTTCATAATTTCAGTTTTCTTTCTTTCTTTCTTTTTTCTTTTTTTTTTTTTTTTTTTGTTCTTAGGATCTTAATTCTACATTAAAATCGTTCGTTAAATTTTGCACATGTTATGTGGTAAAAAAAATAATTATGAAAATTTCCGAATTTAGTTTCAACAGCACCTTTAGTGAATGACCTTCGTTATACAAAAGTACAGGAGACCTCAGGACTTGACTGCATTACTGCACATACTAACAAAGTTGGACCAACAACTATGTGTGCTAATATACCTTATGCACCTTTCACAACACCTTGCAAGGTAACTTTACTTAGTAAATTGAAGCTATGTACTGCGAGAATGTGAACATATAAACATTATCTTATTTATATGCACGATGATATACAGCAGTAAAAAAAACGTACATAACCTCGCTCTCTGTTGTGCGTGTCATCAAGGTGCATTTAAATGTAAAAAAAAAAATTATAAACCCCTGAATTTCCCCTTAAATATATATAATTTTATTATTATTTTCATATACTTTATTTAATTATTTTCTTTAACTTTCTTTTTCTTCAATGTAGGGTGACGATGGAGGTCCACTGATTATCTACACTCCCTCAGGAACTCCTTATTTGGTTGCTATCTACAGTTTCCCAGCAACTACAGGGTGCGGAAACATCAGCCCTGCTGGCTACATTCAACTAGCGCCTTACAAGTCTTGGTTCAACTCAAAGGGATGTTGGGTGTAAAGCTTATAACTTAAAGTTTATATTGAATGAATAAATAAATTATATTTGACACACTTTTTAATTTATTTTGTATATTAAAGTCCAGCAAAAAAATAAATATAAATACATACATACATACATACATACCTTCATTTTATTATAGTAACAACAAAGTTTTTTCCTTTCCTTTCCTTTCCTTTCCTTTCCTTTCCTTTCCTTTCCTTTCCTTTCCTTTCCTTTCCTTTCCTTTCCTCTTTTTTTTTATATTTTAAAAACTTAAATTATATTTACTTTAGTACTAGTGATAGTAAATATGTAAGAAAAAAGGGAAAAATTACTAAATGCCATTTTTATGTATTACATATTATTAATTACACAGTTATTTTTTATTTATTTATTTATTTATTTTTTTGAAATTTCTACCATAAGGCTTATTATTTTATTATGTCAATAAAAAAATCATATTTAACAGACATGGATTTTAATACTTTATTATTAAATTAGTATTGATAATTAGTATTAATAGTTGTTATAGTATAAAACTTGCTAGATAAAATATTTGATCAAGTTTTTAATTACATTATTAATTTGTTTTGCTACATATAGCTGAACATAGAAGCTTATACGCGGCTTAAAAACATATGGTTGAAAACAATAGGACAGCTGAGTAAAAAAATCCGAGCTCGTTCTGCAAAGTCAGACTTCCGGCGCAACTTTTGTGTCGATATGTTCCTTTGTTACAACAGCTGATTATGACTTCGTTACCTGTTTACTACGTTTATACATATGGTCGATCATTGTTATTTCTTCGTTTAGAACTTTGAACTTGATAAGAATGAAAGAAACTCCACACAAAAAAGTTCCATGCTCTTCATGTGACTCAATTTTTGTCAATTTTGTTAGCTCAAAAAACAAGATCAACCAATGAATGTGTCGTATTTTGTTGGTCAGCCAATCACTGTTGTTGAGATTCACTTTACTTTACAGAACAAGCTCAGGTGTGCAGTGGCGGGGACTGATGTTGTTTTCAAAAGAAGAAAATAAAAAGGTTCAAATTAATAATCAGAGATTGAGATTTTTGCTATTTTCCAACATTATAAACCACATTTAGCACTTCCTGAGATCATTTATTTCCTTTATTTATTAAGTTAAATGTAAGTAGATCATGAACATGAACAAAAAACACTTTTCACGAGTTTTTTTTTTCTCTTTCTTGTGGACCCCGTGGACCGTGGATAAACAAACCGTACACAAATGTTCACAGCTGGCTATAACAACATACTAATGTAAGTAGATAACCTCTATGTAATCCAGAGAGGAATTCCCGCTGAAAAGTACTGGTCAGCTGGAGACGTGTATTGCGGGTCAAAATTACATTGATCAAATGGGCAACAAAATATAACTTCCAGGATAAAATAAATTAAAAGGCAACAGAAAATTGAATAACGATATTCTCTTTGGATTACCTATGTATAAAAATACCTTAAAACATACAAAAACATACAGCTAACCCATCCCGAGCAAAGACGAGTGCTACCAACTATCACATAAAACCAATGAGAATCACGGGATTTGTACCACGTGTTCAATTTTATCCAATGACCATCTTTATCCTTGTGTGTCCCTGTGTAAGCTTCTCATATTGATACATAATGATTATTATTATTTCAAAACAAAAACATGCACTGATGCACTTCCCTCTTATTATACTTTTGTGTGTAATCAAAAAATTTCATGAATGTTTTCTGTTGGGGTTAGGTGTAAGAGTGGGCCACACATATTGTCAGGCTTAAACCTCGCCCTTTCAAAAAGTTGTCTTTTTTTTTCCTATCTATGATTTTTTTTTTAATAAAGACGATTATTTATTTATTTATTTATTTATTTATTTATTTATTTATTTATTTATTTATTTATTTATTTATTTACTTATTTACTTATATATATATATATATATATATATATATATATATATATATATATATATATATATATATATATATATATATATATATATATATATATATGGTAAAACTTATAAAAAATAGATAATAAAATGAAATTCCTAAGTATCCTGCACAGTAGGCAACAATTGCGGTAGATATGTTGTGCGGGTTGCGGATTTATATCTAAGGGGTTAAATACAATAATATACTAGACTATAAAGAAGAATTAAAAAATCTTCACTCTCTTGATAATAAAAAAGTATTGATTGAACTTGGAAGTTTTTTAAATAAAGTGCGTACTATACGCTCAGCGGCACTTTCAAAATAATTTTATAAATACAAGATTTGTATCGTGTGTTTTTTTTTATTTTTTTTTAATATAATGTGTGTTTTAGCACGTAAGAAATTGGGGAGAATTTATTTTTCACTCAAAGTATGTGTAACTAATTGTCTCCCCTTTATAATTTATAATTTAGAGTAAAATAAAATATCATATTTCATTACAAGAAAAAAAAAAAGAAAAAAAAAAAAAAAAGAAAAAAAGAAAAAAAAAAAAAAAAAAAGAAAGAAAGAAAGAAAGAAATATGATTTGTTATTTTTTATACTGCATTATATATATAATATTTGATAATAAGTTGCATGTAATAACTAAATATCTATATATGTATTAATATTAGTAAATGGTAAAAATATATATAACGAAATATCTTTTCCCCTTTGGCTGACTTGGTTATAAAGTTGTATTACTTAAACCCAAACATATGTAATTTATGTAATGTGTTTTATTGCAATAAAGCCTATTTTGAATTGAATTGAATTGAAAATTTGTATACTGTGTATTTCTGAATAAAGCTAATTTTGAATTAAATTGAAGATATATATCCAATTTAGTCAATTTACCAGACATGGCCAGCGCTCTTTTAAAATGAGCTCGCTCGCGCTCTGCGCTCGCGATCACGATTATAAGCGTGCTCGCGCTTCGCGCTCGCAAATTTGCTTATGAGCGTGCTCACGCTCTCGATCTTGCAAAATAGGAGCGGGCTCTTCTTTCGCTCCGTGTATATATATATATATATTTATTTATAGAAAAATTTATACGTACATACTCATCCCAGCTGTTGCCTTTAATGCGATGCTGCCCGATTAAATATACTTTCATACACCTTTTTTTAAACCTCTTGCTATATAAGCAGAGATTACTAAATACCTGATCGTCTTGTGCTTCATCTTCACAAAATAAACAACACTTATTAATAGAAATATCCCATAAAGTTAATTTGGAAAGCAAATTAAAATGAAGGCACTTTAATATTAAATAAATAAATAAAATAAAACATAAAACATTGCAACGTGATATACTAAAATTTGCAATGCAACATAATAAAATGTTTCGAACTGACCACTAGGACACTTCACCTTTGACTGAAGTGGTGCTGTTTGCAAAGAAGAAGGTTTAAAAAAAAAATAATAAAATAACTAACCACCCCCTTTTCCCTCTTTTTTTTTTTTTTTTTTTTTTTTTTTTTTTTTACATTTCATTTAAATATTGAGTAGAGATAAAATTCAGGTGGTTTTTTTAACCCTTCTGTTTCCTTTTAAAATTCTTTAAAAGTTGAAATTGAAAAGCTATTCAATGCGAAGTCCGAGGTTGCAGGTAAAACGCTTAATTGCAACACCTGCAACCAGGGTTACCAACTATTCGAAACATGAAAAGAGGACAGGCCACCCTATTCTGAGGGGGGGTGCAGGGGGGGACACCCCCCTGCCGGGGGTGCGGGGGTGTCCCCCGCAAGAAATTTTGAGAATTTTAGATTAAAATACACAATTTGGTGCTATTTCTGGCCCATATATACTAGAGCATTTTTAATTTTATTTTAAAACCATATATTCATTTGATGTAAGATATAAACATTTTTAGAACATAATTAGGTCCTAAAATATTAAAAAATATATAATGTAATTTGGAGGTTGTAGTTTTAAAAAAATTCTTAATTAATTTCTATGGCTTAATTAAAAACACGTAAAGGTTTTTAATTTTAGTATTAAAATTTAGTATTGAGAATAGTATTTCACATTTAAATTTCTCCAGAATGAGGAAGAGTGAATGAGGTGAATTTTTTTAACCCCCACTTTTTATGACATTTTTGAAAAGAGCGTTAAAAAATTTTGAGGCGCTATTTTTTCTTAAAACGATTGGAGCATGGGAAGTATTTTTAATTAATTTTTGAAAATCGTCCTAAAAAGACTCTGACGTCAGCAATCGGGCATTTATTTCGGAAAGTATTGACCGTAGAAGGTTCAGTAGCCAGTTTTTTGAAATCCTGAGAACGAGCTGATTTCAGTAAACTGGTTACTGAACCTCGAACGATTAGTATTTGCCGAGAAAAAAGTGGAATGATGACGTCAGAGTCTTTTTAGGTCGATTTTCAAAAATTAATTAAAAATACTTCGCATGCTCCAATCGTCCTAAGAAAAAATAACGCCTCAAAATTTTTTAAAGCTCTTTCCAAAAATATCATAAACTCAACAAAAAAATTTCAATTCACCTTCCTCATTGGCAAAGAAGTATTCTCAAAACTATTAAAAAAAAATCTTATTAGCGTAATGTTAAATTAGGGGACCCTTAGCTTTGCCTGTACATTAAAACCAAGAAGCTCCATTTTTCAATATTTCACGATTTTTTTTTTCTTCCTTTTGAGCGCACTTGAGGAATTTTGAATCGTTATTTTCAAGTTGTGATGAGAGAGGTGATAAAAATGGGTGGCCAATACTTAGTTTTAGTAATTAGAATGTACAAAATATTTAAAAATATTTTAATTTATAAAAATTTGAGGAAAGAAAGAGAGAGAGAGAGCGAGAGAGAGAGAGAGAAAACTAAAAACGAAGCAATTATATCAGATTTTTTTTCTTCTCAGGATCTGATTATCATACAATAATGTTTATATCTAAAAATTACTTTTATTAATTTATAGTTACAATCCTTGTGTTTTTGGCAATACCTCTATTAAGCTATTTATGAATAAATAAAATTTAATTTTTTAGTTAAAACTGCCTGGCCGGGTTACAAAATAATTATGCTCTATTTTTATTAGGACAAAGATGAAAAAAAAAATGAAAAAAAATAATTTATTATTATAATTTTTTTAATTGTCCCGTACGTGTGTCCTGAACTTTGAATAGATAAATCTAGAGAGATAAACTTGAAAAATTTTATATCCAAGAATTTTAGATGATCCTTGATGCGATAGCTTCAAAATAGCCCTCATGTCAATATTTCTCAAACATTTTCCTGATTTTCAATCAACTTGGCTTATCGCCAGCTATTTTTTTCATTTAAAAATAAATATTTTATTATTTTTTAAGTTTCTGTTCGTTTCATTCCCCGCATAAAAAAAGTAAATTCAATTAATTGTGACAGGACGATCAAATCGTTTGCTAGCACTATATTAGTATTGTTGGTCTTTGGGTGTGCTTAAATTTTCTCACTAACCTTTTTTTTTTTTAAACAACAAATTAAATGCATTTTAGAGAAGTTGAGCAAAATTTTGCTCGCCGCAGGCGAAAGAAAAAAAATTGCAATGGCCTTTCATTACATTTGTTCTACTAAATGAACTTTTTGTTGTCCTCTTTTTGAAGTCCAAAAAGAGGACAGTCCTTGTCCTCTTTGGTACTTGAGAGGACAGAGGACAAAAACCCGAAAAAGAGGATGTCCTCTTAAAAAGAGGACAGTTGGTAACCCTGCCTGCAACATTCGCATCTCTACGCGGCGCCAACGGCATCAATTGATGTATTGAAATTTTTTGTACAGAGAGGGAAAGAATGCTTCCTGTCTGCTTTCTGCCAAAAATATTTCTAATCCTTTTCAGTATGATGTTTAATCTTTCGTATGGTTTTCCAAGAATACACAAATTTAAAAAAAGGATATATATATATACTGTATATAAAAAAATGCAGTTACTTGTATTGTATTGTATTTTTTTTTTTTTTTTTTTTTTTTTTTTATATATATAAAGAGCAACTTTCGTCTTTAAAAGCTGTAAAAAAAGTAGATAAATATTGAGCTATGATCGAGTCGCTCTGCTCACAATATTTTGATCGCACTCACGATCACGCTCACGACTTTATTAATTGATTGACGCTCCCGCTCCGCTCACAATTTTTGAGCGCGCTCACGTGAGCGTCGCTCAAACAAGACGCTCGTGCCCATGTCTGCAATTTACACAACATATCTAATTAATAAAATTTATTTTTGTTACTATAAGCAATGAATGAAAAAAAAAATGAGAGAATGAATAAAATATATTTTAATTCATTTATTTAAACCACCAATTAACACATATTAAGTATAAAACGTATTGTCATGATACGAATAAGTAAAATATTAGAAAAAAGTGACTTTAAAGTACAATGAAAAATAAAATTTGGTGTCAATAACACAATAAAGAATTAATGAATAGCAGTAACACTTGTTGTGTGTAGCTTCCTGTTTGCAAGTTATTTAAAATAATATATATCTGAATTTTTTTTCTATATATTTATAAAACTAATTATACATTTATTTATATTTAATTATTCTCTTCTTTGTTTTCAGAAGTTGTAATATTTTATCCAGTTTCAGTTTAGACTTCATAATATACATTTTAGCTGCAGGGTCGGATGTCTGGCCCTAAACAAAGAAATTATAAATAAAAACAGCGCAATGTCAAAGAAAAATACAAGCGTTTGTGCAGTTAATAATAAAATAATGAAAAAAGTAAAATAAATAAATAATAATAATTATCAAAACATTTGCCTATACACTTTAGCCCTCCGTAGTGCCCGACTACCATGTCTTGCCTACACTGTACAGAAACAATAATAAAAGTGAAATATCCTCACCTTAGTAACCTCTTGTGTATTTTGTTTAGGACAATCTTGAGTTTTAGTGTAGTTCAGTTTCTCACACTGAAATTTGTACACACACACATAATATGTAAATATGTATGTATGTTTATATATATATATATATATATATATATATATATATATCGATGCCTCCGCGCCAAAATGAAGCATCTACACTTTCCAGATTTGCGATAAATAGAGCATCTGCGCACTTTCCGCCATGAAGCATCTGCAATGTTAAGTAAGTGGCCGATAGTCCACTCGCCATGCTGCGGCGGAAGGTGTAGATGCTTCATTTTGACGCGGAGGCATCGATATATATATATATATATATATATATATATATATATATATATATATATATATATATATATATATATATATATATATATATATATATATATATATATATATATATATATATATATATATATATATATATAATGCAATATCCAAGTTAAAGTAACTTTAACACACACACACACACACACACACACACACACACACACACACACACACACACACACACACAATATAACAGTTAAAAACCTTAAAGGCGTAGAACACCTTGAACAAAAAAGTTGCATAATATCCTAACAAACCTGAAAATCAACGTTTATTTGGCCAAAGTCATTGATTTCTAATTTATTTTTTTATTCACAAAATGCCACTGCCGGTCACTGACGTCGTAGCTCGCTTGTTTTCGCGCACGTAAGCCGGGCGAGCTGAGACGTCAGTGACCGCCAGTGGCATTTTGTGAATGGAAAATAAATTAGAAATCAATGACTCCGGCCAAATCAACGTTGATTTTCAGGCTTGTTAGGATATTACACAACTTTTTTGTTCCAGGTGTTCTACGCTTTTAACTATTTACAAGTTACGTTTAAAAATTAGTATATCAAAATTAGTGCATATTTAAAATATTGCAAATTTAAAACTTTTTTATTAGATTAAATAGATAAAAGTGTGTATTAGGCAGTTCTGATGGAAAAAATAAGATTTTTTGTGTGCAATAAATGTGATAATATAAAGTTCTGATGTTACAAGTGAGGATGTTCGCAATTAACAACTTTTATATGTTCATACAAATTTTATAAGCTTATTTTAATATATTTAACCATAAGTTTATAAGTTATAATTTTACGATATATTTAAAATACATTTAATAATTTTTCTCCACATTCAATAATTATAAATTTTAAGAATTATGTCGGAGTATAGAAAAAATGTTAAATTTAAACATGTAATGTATAAAAGCAATGTAAACAGTATTTTCAATTAACTATATAATATAAATTGAAATAAATGGTAGAAAAATCCATCAGAAAGTGCGCATATATTCAAACCTCGTATACAAACGACTCGTATTGGTGGATCAAAACTAGCTAAACTCGTTGATTCCATTGATTTAAATGACATTGTTATTTATAATATTTACATATCTATCTTGGTGCGAACAAACTGTTTATCTAGTATTTTGTCACGCGAAGGAAAATGTTTATCTCAAGCGCCATCTACATAACGTTTACAAACGAGATAGACATTTTGATTTCGGTGGAAAAATATATATTTTCCTTTGCGTGATAAAATACGAGTTAGAGATTTGGCTTCCCGTGACGCAAACACACGAGATAGACAATTTTTACGCAACCAGATCGATATACATTGATTATATTACAATTGTATTTTTAAATATAAATTACCTGTAACAATAGAGAATTTTTGCTATTATCTGGCATACTTGAGGCTGTGCTCATTGTTGTTGATAATGTTTTATCAACAGAAATAACAGGAACAACTGTTGCATTCTAAATTAAAACCATAAATTACTATTTTGCACTAAGTATTTTAGTTAAAACAACTGTACTCAACAAATGCAGCCTTGTTGTTGTTTGTAATATACGCTCATTTGTACAGGCATACACACTAATTTACACAGTTATATAGAAACTTAAAGACACACACAATCATACATCCAACCACAAACCACACACAGTAACAAAATAAAACTGCTTGTGACATTTCAAAATTATAATTTTCCACTCTAAAAATTGGTGCATTACTTTAGTTACGAATACTAACTTACTTAAGATAATCACTTTTAAGTTATTTACGAGTAGCTAAAATAATGCATTTTAGGAAGTTATTAAAAATAGCGAATTTAAGGTGTTTTGAGTTGTTTCCATTTTTGTCAAGCTATTTTGATTTAAAATAGTTACTGTTAATAATTTGCTAAAATGCATTATTTTAGCTACTTATAATAACTTAAAATTGTATATCTTAAATAAGTTAGGATTCGTAACTAAAGTAATGCACCAATTTTTAGAGTGTCCATAGTAAAACTTGACGCGCATTAATTTAAAAATATTGCAAAAATGATTTTTTTTTAGATTGAATAGATAAAATTGTTTAATAAGAAGTTCTCATGCAATATTATTTTGATTTTGATTTTGCAATAAATTTAAATCCATTAAGTTATATATTATGTTGCGAATGTTGTAGGTAATAAATAACTAGCACATGTCCGAGAACAAGTTGATTGAAAAACATGCTTAATTTATCTTAACATATACTTATATATATCACTTAAAATTGAACTTAACATATAGCGATAACCATTACGTTATTATTCAAATGTAAATTTTACTTCCTATACCCACTGACTCAAAAATAGAATTTATTGACTAGGCAAGAGAAATAACAAATCAAAATTATACCGTAATAGTAACCATAAGTTAATGTTAACGTTATAGTAGGGAGAAAATTAGAGTTACGTTAGTTATTTTGAATAATAGAAAATGTAGGTTACAAAAAATGACTATTATACAAGACTGAAACTGACATACAAGTTTTGTTGTAAATTGATTAATTGCTTTTGTTTACTCAAAATACAAAAAAGAAAGTGCCGGAAGAGGAAACAACGTGACGGTAAAAGTGGGAGAAATTTTGGTACCAGCAGCAAAATAACCTTAAGCTACCTCCTACTTTTACCGTCACGTGGTTTCCTCTTCCGGACACTTCCTTTTCCGCATTTTGAGTAAACATAAAGATTGATTGTACAGCGTATTATACGAACATTGCATTGTTAAATATAGTAATGATATCATACCTCACATAATAAATAATTTTTATTATTACACCCTGTAGTAACATATTTGCCATTAACAGCGCTTGATATTGAAAAAACAGCGCAAGCTTCATTTTTGACATGTGTTGAAGGTTGTGATCCCTGTGACCACATTTCGTCAGGAATTTTCTTTCCAGTCACACAAGATATGTAGTTTCCATCCAATTTAGCATCAATTACTGTACTACTAAAGTGGACATCTATAATTGCTGTAAAATATTTTAAATAATAAATAATTAGAACATAATAACATAATTAAAAATTTGTTATTTAATGTTCAATATTTGATGATATAATTTATACAATAATGTTGAAAATAATTAATAGTAAGTTATAAATACCAATATTACATAATTTGCTTTTTTTTTTTTTAGCAATTAGCAACCCTTGAATAAATTACAAATATATAAATCTAGGAGTTACAAACATCATGTCGTCATAATTCCTTTCAGTCCAGGACAGAGGATTAAACCTTTTCATTATGGGGCTTTAAAGTACAATCTGAAGCTTATTACCAAACCTTAGGTTCAACCCGTTACACACTTTTCTGGGCTTGACTACCAGATCTGTGCAAACCGGACCACTGATTGTCGGAAAACCAAGTTTTGACACAGATTTTTTTTTAGTGTGCAGGAAGACTGGGAATGTGCAGTCAGAAATTTAGATTTTCGTAGTCAGCAAATGCAAATATATAAATTTTGAGTCCTAGAAAAAAAATTTAAAGCACAAATTGTAATAAAGAGGTCCTTACTCGCTACGCTCGCAAGTATCATTGCACTTTCAACTTTCACATTATCAAAGATTTATTAATTATTATTCATAAAAATGTATGGGTACAGTTCTTTAAATGTTGTCGATTATGAGTGATTTTAAATATTTATGAAAATTATTTTTAGATGTTATCAAATTCATTTAATAACATTAATTATACGTCTATTACATCACAAAGTTATATAAAAAGTTTGCATAAATTTGATTTCTTTCTCAAAGTAATATAGTTCTATACTTTTCAATAATTCACACAAAAGTAACTAGCTACAACATGAATTACATGAATCTTGAATTGTATACCTAGCAGCCTAGCATTATAGAAATATTTTATAAGGTGCTTTTTTTTTTAATCAAGATTCGTTGAATTGATTGAAAAAGTAATTTGAAAATTCATGTTGACACTATAGTTATAGGACTGCTATAGCTCTTAACACTACACCTGTAAAAACTTGAAATTTGTTTAGCCCGGTTTGACGTAAAACCTGGGTTTAGCTTAAAATCGAGCTTAAACTCGAAAAACGAGCCAAAGCTCGGAAAGCTCGATATTTGAGCCGAAGTTTGAAAACGAGCTTTTGAGCCTATGAAGAAAAAAGCTCGATTTTCATTACGAAAACTTGTTTTTGAAGGGTAAAAGACATAAATTAAATAAAATAATTTTTATAAATATTATAAACAGCTTATTTTGAATTATAGAATATTAAAAACACCATTTTAAACAAAAATTACATTTTTTTTTTTTTTTTTTTTTTTTTGCTTTTTGCAAAATTTGTTCTTTAGCTCGTTTTTTTTTTTTTCAAAAGCTCGTTTTTTTCCCAAGTCATTCACTAGCTTACTTGAAATAGATCGTTTTCGAGCTCGAAACCCGGGTTGACTATTTTCAAAAAAACGAGCACCCAAAGATTTTGGCCCGGGCGGGTTCTCGAACCGGTTTGAATTTACAGCTCTACTTAAAACCCTTATTAGCTAAAAAAGTTAGAATGTAATATTTATCCCTTTGCAATTCAAGTTTAAATTAAAATTTATTTAATAAAAAAAATATTGATTATAGTAAAAATAATAAGCTGGCAGAGCAAAGCACTCCAAAAAATTGAAAAAAAAAAAAAAAAAAAAAAAAAAAAAACACCCGCAAACATCATAGCTGAAACTTAGTGGTTTAACGCGCGGGTAAACACAGCACACTAAAAAATAGACGTGTATAATCGACGTTCTAAACGTTGAAAAGCTTGTACACAGTTTCGTCATGCTTTAAACGTAGATATTTAACGCTTACGTGTGACGTCACAAACGTTTATAATCAACGCTTAATTACAATTAGATGAAAAAACAAACAAACTCAACTGCTAATTAGTATAAACTGTATCATAAATTTTTGGATGACCGATTTGGGTATGAAAAATCGAGTTACATCCAAAAATGCAATAAAATTTCTAACGGGTTGCTAACTTTTCGAAAAAAACGCACTTTTTGGGCAGAAATAAAAAAAACTCAATTTTTTTTTCATTGATTCTAGTTAAAGAATAAAAAATAAACACTATTTATTCTTATGCATATTTTGATTTTTCGCATAGAACACAGGAAATTGTGTAAAGTAAGTTTTTATATTATTTCTAATTAGGTGGAGAAGGACGTTTATTCCGTTGAAAATTGACGGTTTTTATCAACTCTATTTATGCTGATAAATCAACGTTTAAAGTGAAATTGTACTTAAGCGTTGAGTTTTCAATACAATAAGAGTTGAGTTTTGAATCGTTAATTATCAACACTTATAACCGTTGAAAAAACACTTATTCCGTTGATTACTAACGAAATTTTTTAGTGTGAGGAGAAGCTAACAGTCTTCTAATTTAACATTACGCTAATTTGGAAAAGCAGTTTTTTTTTTTTTTACTTTTGAGATATTTACTACATGAATTCCGGAAATATGAGAAAAACTAGACATACTTTTACATGTTTAAAGCTTTAATAATTTGTTGAGAATTTGTTGAACTGATAATCTCCATTAAACTATAAAACTTTTCACGAGACTTCATTTTTACTATGAGCTTATGAACTATATTTAGTCTTGAGTTACAACTACAGAAAACTAACTTTTTTCATAAAAGTTATTTTAATTTTTATGTTTTGAAGAGCTATTACTACAAAATGCATGATGTTTTCCCACAATTTTTTTAGAATATTAAAGAAAAAAATTATGGTAGTTTTTATGCTCTTCATTAAATTCTTTATAATAAGGAATTACGATTCAATTCTGAGAGCTCATGTAATAAACGTATTTATTTTTTTTATTTACAAATATATATATATATAATATATATATATATTATACATAGAAATAAAAAGTACAACAAATTGTGTTGTACGCGCACAGTAATGCAATGTGGAGCTGTTGAGCTAACAGTTGTCCAGCCTCATTATCCTGTATTAACTTATAATTTGACATAAAATCATTGCTGTAAATTGGCTGGCGATTTTTTATTGTCTCCTAATGAAAGTTAAAAATACCATCAGGGATCAAAAAATTATAAAAACAATCGCTCCAATTAATGGAAAACGTATATATCATATATATTTTCCCATATTTTTATATCGTATATTTTTCATAAAACATATATTTTTTCCCCCAATCTTAAATTGAACCAATTTATTGCTGAAAAGACTCATCTGCACTCAACTCTTTGCAACACAATAATGTTAAATATAAAATGGAATAAAACAAAATGCAAATATTATCAATTTTACTCTATTTAAGATCATATGTAAAATAATTAAAATCGTGGAAAATGTTCATGAAGAATGTGAATATTTATTTTAAATAATTATTAAAGTTAGAATAAAAAATAGGGCGTAATTGAACACGCATGACTGTAAAATATATCGCGCCTGCGGCTAGCACCAGGGGAGCTTATCCCCCCAATGCCACCCCATATGTGTGTGGTCCTTGTATCACGAATATATGCAGTCAGGATTTTTACTTAAAAAAGGCTCTGGCGGCACTATTTTATAGTTAACACTTTTAAGCTATTGTGAGCAGCTAAAATAATGCTTTTTAGCAAAGAATTAACAATAGCTAATTTAAAAGAGTTGTTTCCTGGCTATTGTTAAGCCCTTGTTAACTTACTTTTTTATCATTTAGAATACTATATTGCTAATTACCATACCTTATTATCTATAAATTAGACACCACCACGTTGATTTTCTATTTATTTTATTTTTGATGGTTATTTTACGTATCTGACGTTAATGTGGGGCCATGATGGTGTGCAAAGAACTTGAGGAGAGGGAGGGGCTTAAATTTATCACGTGAGCGAAGAACGGTGACTGTGATTGGCATGGGTATATTGTGACGTCAGTTACGTGTATGAAATAACCGTTAAAAAGAAAATAAATACAAAATATGCGTGGTGGCGTCCACAGTAAATTATACAGTAGTCCATCTCCTATGGCGGGAATGTCAGATCGAATGCGCGCCATAATTCCGACTGGGTGAAGGTGACAGAACTAGAAGCCGTAATTTGAAGTAATGTTACGTGTAGTTCTGACAACTTCACCCAGTCGGAATTATGGCGCGCATTCGATCTGACATACCCGCTATAGGAGATGGACTACTGTATAATTTACTGTGGGTGGCGTCTAATTTATGATTAATAAGGTTTGATAATTATCAATTTAGTATTCTAAATGATAAAAAGGTAAAATGACAAAGGTTGAGAGTTAAATTAGCTTTTTTCTAAATAATTTACTACAATATGTCATTGTAGCTGCTTATAATAACTCAAAAGTTTCTATCTCAAATAAGTTAGGATTCGTAACTGAAATATAATGCAACCTTATTTTGAGTGATTGTAATATAAATTTTAAGGTTACACGTATTACATGATTTATGATATTAATTTAATAAAATAATATCTATATAATATACTGCTAAACCAAATTTTTTTTTTCTAAAACCTAAATTTTCATTATTTTGGTAGAAAAATAAAATCAAGTAAACATACGTGGTTTATATTTTCTTACACATTGAAAATCTTCGATTGTTTCTACAGTGGCAGGAATAAGACCATATGTGCAACACTCCTTCCATACTGTGTGAAATGGTAGCTAAAATTATATTCATGTCCATTAAAAAATGAAATTCTATTTGCTTATGGCCATTCAATGCAATCAGATGGAGATTTCATTTGACGCAAAACTCTATCTAAATACATGTTATTCCCATTATGCCAGTAATAGAATTGCATTTTTTATTGGAATGACTGTACATATAACATGTGTGTGTGTATATGTATATAAAAAAAATTATATATATATATATATATATATATATATATATATATATATATATATATGTATATATATATATATATATATATATATATATATATATATATATATATATATATATATATATATATATATATATATATATATATATATATATATATATATATATATATATATATATATATATATATATATATATATATACGTTGGTAACTATAACTTTACGTTACGTTGGTAACGCTGCGCACTCGTCTCAAGATTTGAGCATTTTGTGCCCCTTATGAGGCATGACAAAAATTAAAAGTAAGCAGTTGAAAAATTGCCATTAGATGGCTAAAATATTTTTTGATTGTCAAAAAAAAACTCACAAAGAGGGAAAAAATATCAAAGTTTACAAATATGACAAAAAAAAAATTATAACGAAGTGGGTTTTGAGTAGTTTGTGGTTGCGGAGCTGCTCACGACTTGAGCATTTTGTGTTCGCATGACAAAATCGATTTGTATATTTTGCTTAGATATGACAAAATCGATTTGGATATTTTGCTTAGATATGACAAAATCGATTTGGATATTTTGGCCGCTACAGCGACGATATATTTATATTTATATATATATATATATATATATATATATATATATATATATATATATATATATATATATATATATAATATAGCTTATATATGTTTAAATCACAAAATATATTTTGTTTACAGTTTTACAATTATTATAACTTATTTCTTCACAAACATTAAAGTTATAAATTAATAATCAAAGGTTATTTAGCTATATTTCAATAATTTTTCCTTTTTTTTTTTTTTTTTTTTTTTTTTTTACTAGAATTTTATGTATTATAAATTATTGACAACAAACTGCAAATGACAACAAACAAATTACTGATTGTGAGATAACAAACTAAATTTGTAATAAATAAATATATAAATAATATATTATTATACTGTATATATATATATTGAAAAAATAAAATTTTAACTCACGTTTGACGCTATAAAAACAAACTGTTTTTTGCATCTCTGACTTAATCTGGCGACTCTTGGTAACTCACCTAATAAATATATTATACAGAATCGGACTGACAATCAAAGGGCCTCGTCCGCCAAAGGGGTGTAACACCCTCTTTAGGGGCCACAAAAGGGGCGTAACACCCTAGTTACACCCCTTTTTGGGTCTTACGGGCTTCCAAACAGGGGAGGGGGCACGTCCGCAATTGCAGACTTGCTCTTATGGCCAGCCCTATATATATATATATATATATATATATATATATATATATATATATGGATTATGATATATTATTTTATATTAAAACGATAGTAAAATTGTAAATTAAAACACTAAAAAATAATAAACGAGAGTTTATGAATATTAAATGTACTTACGTGGAATTTCTTTCGTTTCCTAAAATTAAAATTATGGTCTAACAAAGTAAAAAAAAGTACTTGTCAAATTGAACGCCATAAAAGCAGACTATGCAAAACAAAATTTTCATACTTGTAATTACAATGCTTAAAATGTCATGAAATCTAGTATGTTATTAGCTATTACTTGCATTACATATTAAATATTTATAAGAACTTTGCACTTATTAAAAACAAGCCGTATGTATAAAACTGAAATTATGAAACACTGCTCTGACAAGTGGGTATTGCTAAAAAAAAAAAAGCCAGACAAACAGTAGATATTTCTATATTATATAGTTTCGAAAACTTTACAATTTGTGTATAATTAATTATATAACAGAGCTATTTAATTAATTTAAAAAAATTTGTTATAAGTATTTTTATTTTTATTAACTGATAAATGAGTCACAATTTGGTATTATGTGTTATTTTATCGTCAAATCAAAAGCAGCGAGTAAGAGCTCAGTGTTTTATAGAATAAAAAAAGAGTTTTTATAATGTATTGTTACATTAAATACTGCACAAAAATTCTTGATTTTTATAAAAAATAAACAAAATAGTAGCAAAAGGTCGTTGCGTAAAGTTAATTTATAATTATATGTTCTAATAATCGTACAGAAATCTGGGCAAAGTTCTGCCTAAAAAGTGAACATAATAAAAGTGCAACTCATTCAGCAGTTAAAAAAAAAAAAAAAAAAAAAAAACTCTGATAATAACAGCTTACCGGACATTTTGCATATCTGCAACTCGTAATATTATCTTTGACTAATTGGATAATTTCTTTTTCATTGTAACGTTCTGGTGCTTTTACTACATCGTAATCATCATTTAAGACTATTGTTTCGCCATTAACTTCAAACTGAAATTTTTAAAAACTTATATTTAATATAAGACGTAAAAACCTTTTACAAGAAAGAAAACATGTCTATAATATCCTAACATACCTGAAAATCAACGTTGATTTGGCTAGAGTCATTGATTTATTATTTTTTTTCTATTCACGAAATGGCAATGTTTTTTTACGTCACAGTTTACTTCTTTCCGTGCACTTGAAAAAGCGAGCTGTGACGTCAGAGCCCACACCTGCCATTTCTTGAATAAAAAATTAATTATAAATCAATGACTCCCTGAAAATAAATGACAATATAAAATGAAAGTAAAAATGATGATAATATTTAGAAATTGAGTTGAAAGTATTTGAAATAATTATGCTGTATAGTCACTTTACGTAAAAATGAATTTATATATGCTTATAACCGTAAAAAAAAATCAGATAAAGATTTCAGTTGACATAATACTTTATTTATATTCATATTATTCCCATATCGAGGGTGCTGCGCTATTTTTAAACAACGGTTTTGGAGCCGACTTTATGCAATGTCACATCCGCTTTTATTTCTACTAACTACGTATGCGCAGTAAGTCGAAATGGAAACAGATGTGATTGAAATTGCTTATAGTCATCCTTAAAATAGTTTTTCCTATTATTAGTCAATAATGAAAGACCATTTGATCTTGATTTTTTTTGCTGTAAATATGACCTGAAATGAAAAAAATCCAAAAGTTGGAGTCGATCCGACGATTTTCTTTTTAATTTTTTAAGGTCAAGTGGACTTCAATGTAATTAATAAAAGTAAATATTAACTTCAAAAGAATCTACTGGTTATAATCTTTCAAAATGTGCTCCGAACAGAGTCTTATTTTTATGGAAACTTTCATATTCATTTTTAAGTAAAATGTCCTTTAAAACTGTAATTTTGTGTAATTTTAACGGAGTATTGCATCCATTATTTTGTTTTCTGCATAACGAATCTTAATTCAACTTAAAAAAGACTTAAGGACTACAAAAACTCATATATTTTAGCATAACAAAACCAAATATTTGTTGTGATAACTATAGCTATTTATGAACTTAGAACATGCAAAGAATTATACTGACCTTAATATTTAAGATAATAATACATTGAAGAATAGCAAGCCACATTATACACGTAACTGTTTTAAAATCATTACGTTCTGTATTATATGCTTCATTATTATGTACATAAAAAATACATACTTGATTAATGCTATTGAATACAAACTTTTTTATGTTTATATATTATATATAATATATTTTTATATATAATTTTTTATTAATATTATATTTTATAATATATTATTATACGATATTTTTACAGAAAAATATTAAGTTTGCTTGCAAAGTAAAAGTTAACTTGGAATAATGTTAAAATTTACCTTGCATGCAGTGGGAAAGTTACGTTGCGCGCAAAGTAAAAAAAGTAATCTTGTACCGCAAAAAGTAAAATTTTACCACGCACTCTATAGGTACACTTTTTACAAAAAAAGCAAAGTTTTGTCTTGCTTTACTCTAAAATATTTTTCCATGCTAAAATTAATTGTAATCAAACAATTTGCGAACTAATTAAAATTATTTTTATATATTCTTATAGGTAATAATGAGATAAATCTTTTATTATGAAGCAAAAATTTAAAATTCAAGGTGGAAGGCAGGTTATAGCCTCACAGATACACGGGGTGGAATTTGAACACGTTACCTACCTATCTAAACCTAACCTAGCCTGCCTAAACAATCGACGTCAACCGTTCAACCAACGTTACATGTCAATCTTGTTGTGAAAAAAAGGCCTATCTTGTATTTTGTCAGGGGAAGCAAAAAGCCTATCTCGTTTTTTGTCAGTAGAAGCAAAAGGCCTATCTCGTTTCCGAACGTTATGGAGATGGCGCTCGAGATAGACCTTTTGCTTCTACTGACAAAAAACGAGATAGGCCTTTTGCTTCCTTTGACAAAATACGAGATAGGCTTTTTTTTTTCGCAACAAGATCGATGTATAGGTATCAGAAATGTAAAAGAGTTTTATAAACTAGAAAATAAGGAAGTGGGAGAGTAGAAAAAAATGATATAAGTAATCACGTGCGACTATTTAAAACTTTATTACCAGTATTTCTCTTATATAATGACATTCGTACAATTATTCAGCAGTCAGCAGTGATAATTTAACAAATATATATGTTTTTCTCTTGCTTACTTTTTTGATCTGGGATGTATAGCATAAAGCTATAAACCGCATAAATCCACATGTGCTTTTTAATTATTAAAGACGAAACGGTATCTTCAAAACTAATGACAATTTTTACCAAAATGTTAATGTAGCCTCACGAGAGAGCGTAAAAAACTGTAAATTATGCAATTTGCGTAAAAATTCATGTTTATGACGTCATAAACATGCAAAAATCAGTATGAAAATGTTGTGCGGGTTGCATAAATCTAATGTTCTGATCACTGCTACGGGGCTACTGTTGGGTTTAAAAAAAACAAATGAATGATATTTATGTATATCCCATCAAGTGTTTTATAATATAAATGCTTATGTTTTTCTCTGGTCTATTGCTATAATGTATTTTTGCTAAATTTTAATTAAGGCTCAATTAAATTTCCCTCTCTCTCTTTCAATGATTACTTTGAGATATCTTTATTTTTGGCAAGATTTTGTTTAAAAAATTTCAATAAATTGTAACAAATTATTTTAAATTATTATAATTAAATATGTATGGCAGCAAAAAAAATAATAATAATAATTACGATAATTGTAATTCTATTGTAAGTATAATACGTTTTGTACCAAATTTTGCAAAGCTTCATACAAAACTTATAGTGATGTTGAAACAGTTACGTGTTTTGTTGCTTGCTATTCTTCAATGTATTATTATCCTCAATCTAAAGGTCAGTGCATTTCTTTATACATATTTTACGTTTATAAATAGTTACAAGTATTTTTCTCGACAACTGTTTGGCCCACTTATATAATGCTTTACTATATTGGCACTTACAAAGAAAATATAGTTTACGTAATTTATGCTGTATTCATGTCATTATAGCAAAATTGATCACTTGATACTAAATTAGAACAAAACAAATAAATATGCTCCACGACATAACATTAAAGCTATATGTAACATATAGTTACTCTGCAGTATAGCATTAACTGTATTGAAAAAACTGTGCTAAAAATGAGCTAGCATAATCATTAAGTATTTTATTTCTTTTAGTGAAAAAATTGCCCAATAGTTACTATCAAATTCTTTATATATATATATATATATAATTTATTCTTGTGCCAAAATTCAAAATTCAAAATTCAAAATTCTTTATTCATTTCTTTCATCCAACATACATAACACAATAAAATGCATTAGTTTAGGTTATTGCCATAAATGACAATGTAGAAATGATTGTCAATAACATATACATTTACAAATAAAACAAATAAAGAGAAAACAACATTACAATGTACAAAATTAAATTTGTATTTAAATTGTGTCATCATTCATGTATTCATCAAATAATAACCAATAATTTGATGCAAGATTACGATAACTTAACAGGGCATTGCAGATATAAAATACCCTGAACTCAAAGTAAAAATACTATATACTACAATTTTTATTTGCATTTACTAGAAATCATCTATATTAACTGTAAGAAAATATTTGGTTAATATTAAGTAAATATGTTTTGTGAAAGGGTTTGGCTATCAAACTCTCATAAATATGTTTTGTTATTAAAATTTTCAGTTTGAAGCTAATTGTGAAATAAATGTCTCAAATGAAGATTACGATGTAGTAAAAGCAAAAGAACTTTACAGCACTAAAGAAATAAGTGAATTAGTTAAATATAATATAACAAGCTGCAAAAGTGCAAAATGTGGGGTAAGTTTTACAATAAGAATTTTAAAAAAATCATAAATATGTGTTTTCTCTATAATAATTATATATATATATATATATATATATATATATATATATATATATATATATATATATATATATATATATATTTATGAATGTTTTAAGTTGATAAGAAGGTACCCATCATAGTTTAAACCTGTTCACATCGTTCACTCATATGAAACCAGGAATGGTGGAAACGTGGAAACTATTAACTTGATAAACAACACTTAACAATTAGCAAAAAATGGTCCTCAATATTGTATACCCCTTATTTATAATGCACTCCCCAATGAAATAAAGCAGTGTGAATGATATGGTTCTTTCAAAAGACAGCTCAGAAACACCTGTTAGAAAATATGTTCTATAGTGTGTTAGACTATCTGAAAGCTAATAATGTAAAGTATTATTAAATTTTACTTGCGTTGATATGCACACTTAGCTTTTTCAATATTATTTAAGTTTGTTGTTGTTGTTGTTGTTTTTTAAGTGTTATTTATGTATGTATATATGTATAATTTACTTATTCTACTCTGCAAAGACATGGAACACAATAAGATCTTAAATCTTATGATTTTAATTTGTAACTTAACTTTTTAATTTAAGTATTTATTTAAAGCTGCACCCTTAAACCCATAGAACACATAAAACAGCATATGCTTTTTATTGAATATCATTAAATTGGATTTTCAAAACAGATACATTTTTTTATACCAGAATGTTAATGTAGCCCCACGAGCGAACGTGAAAATACTTTAAAGTATGCAATTTGCGTGACTTGTCATGTTTCTGACGTCAGAAACATGCAAAAATTAGTAAATAATGTTGTGTTGGTTGCATAAATTGAAATTTTCTGATCACTGCTACGGAGGTTTTGAGACAAACAAAATTTATTTATGTAAGTCCCATCAAGTGTTTAGTGATATAAATGCTAGCTCTCTTCTGGTCTATTCTTTTAAGAAATAGTATTTGTAAATATTTTGATTGTATTATTTACTCCATATCTTATTATAGTTATTACTCATGTTTGTGTTTTTTATTTATACATAATAATCTTCACTATGTATATAATGAGTATTATTTAGTTGGGTGGAAAATATATAAATTAAAAGTATATTTATTCTTTCATTTTACATTAATTTATTGATCAATATAAAAAAATAAACACTTTGCTAAATACTAATAAAACTTCACTCATAATTAACATCCCAAATACAACTGCAACTCGCACAACATATTTTCCTCTATTGTTGATTAATGTGCAAGACCTTCAGGAAATTTATTTTTATTTTATTCTTTTTTAAAGTTATTTTCAAGTATTTTTTTTTATTTGTAACTTCTTCTTTTTAATTAATAGAAACAGAATAATTTAAATTACGTAGTAATATGTTGCAGTTAATATAATATATAATTTTAGTTTAAAACAATATTTAATAACATTGCATATTAAATGACTTTTATAACTGTTATAACTTTTATGTGAGTATATATACTATATATACTGACTATTTTTACAGTGAGCCAAATTAAGAGTACTCAGCAATTTATTTTTGTAGAAAATATTTTTTTTAAAATTATTTAACTCACCCACCATGTCTCATATCATAATTAGAACAACGTAACTTTAATGCTCCAAACCGACCTCACAACTTGTTCTCACGCTAATTTCGTGCAAGTTTTCTCGCTACTTTTGACGTTATAACATTTTAAGTATATAAAGTGCTTTAATAGCGTCTACAGAAATGTATTAAAATAATTTATCCAAAAATAAAGAGTTTTTCAAGGTCGCGCCAAACTAGCGTGAGAGCAGCTAGGCTTATATAGTTGTGACGTAGATTCGGGGTCGCTGTAACGGCCTTTGCTCTCACAGCGTAAATAAATTAAATTTTGATATCGCATTTTCGAGAGGTTTAATAGCACGATGATTGTATACTATATATCAAAAGCCATCGTTTACTAGCCCTTCAAATATTTATGCTATACAATTTTATATTTATGCTTTGGGATATAATGCATAGGTACAATGTTCAAAGAAGGGAATAAATAAAAATGTACGCTATATCTAAAAATTTTATCCATGATTAGAAAGTCTTATTGTGTATTTATTTATTATAATTTTTTATATAGTTTATATTAAATATATAATTTAACTGTTTCTAAATTCTTTGTATAATTTTAAATTTTAAACGTTTTTTAGTGAAACAAACGAATAAAAAATATATTTCAAAGGCAACAAACAAAATGGTATGATCTCAAGTTTAAAAGGCCTTAGATTTTAAAATATAAAATATCTGAATACAAACCTTAATAATTAAAATGTTTTTTTTTCAAGTGGTCCATGGTTTCAATATAAATAGATATATAAATCAAAACACGCATAAAAAATAAAGCATTATAGTTTCTAAAATTTTTATTTTTGAAAAATTCAATGAGCAAATCAAAACTGCAATAATATATAACAACATCACTGAAAATTAAATCTCTATAAAAATAATCTATGTTTAGTGGGGTGCGGATTTCATTTATAAGGTTTAATACGAGTTTAAATATGTTAAAGAGAATATACTTGTGATTAAAAGATAACAAATTATTTAAAAAATACACTAAGCCTTGAAAATCTTGAATATAGTTTTGTAATGCTTTAATTATTGTTGAATCAACGATTATGACCTCACTTAACATTGATATTTCAACACTAAAAACGTTATTGACGTCAAAAGCGTTAAGATTAAATAGAAAAATCGATTCTAAAATACTTAAAGTATTGCAAAACTGTGAACAAGTTTTCAACGCTTTTTTTCAGTAATCAATACAGGATCAATCAATTTCATTTATAATACTTATCTATAATGTTAACGTAAAGTTAAATTTAGTGAACAGGTAATTTATTAAACATATAAAACAAATTTTGCGATATATAATGATCCTCCCAAACATGATTTATCCATATTGTTTGGTATGAGATATTTCATGATTAAAATCAAACTAAAAAAAATAAAATAAAAAAATAACAATAGAATTTTTGCATAGTTGATTAATTTTATGTTATTTAATATTTTATTATAGTCGGCTTTAATTTTCATGTTTCAAAAAATGTTCATATTTTATATTTTTATTAATTAATGAATTTCTTCTTGGTTTTCAAAAGTTGTAATATTTTATCTAGTTTCAATTTAGACTTCATGATATGTTCTTTAGCTGCAGGGTCACATTTCTGGTAATAAAATAAAACATTTAGATTATTAGAAACAAATTAAAATTAAAAATGTATGAATAAAAAAAAATTTTATGTAACTTTTAAAATTAATTCATGAATATTGTTTTATTTGTATTTTTGAACTATCTGGACCATATTAACTTGATCCTTTGTAGTTTAATAGTGTAGCAGCATATAGCATAGTATTAATTCAAGCTATAGCCCAACATTGGTGAGAATGAGAATATAGACTGGTTGAAATCTTATTTAAGAGCCGTCATTTTGTTAGTCAGGAATACATAGGCCAGCATAGGAAAAATGTCATTTTTTTAATAACTAAAAAAGCTGCAAACCTTAATCAAAGTCTTATTTCTAGCTCCTAATATAAGCTTAAAGAATATGAGAAAAATTCGTTCAGTTGAAATAAACTCTTTTTAGGAGAAATTATGTTTCCTCTATGCTGGATAATGTATTAGGCACCACAAACATGGCGACAAAGCGAAAGGACGTGCAAGGGGTCTATTGTCTATACGATAAAAAAAAAATAAACCACAAATAATAAATTTTGGTTGGAACGATAAAGATACATAAATAGATTACGCCTTATCTCAACGTTTTCTGCTACTAGGTCAAAGCGATCAAAGGATGCAATGATCTTTTTTTCCCCTAAACAATCTCCCTGCAGTATTTTAGGAAAATGCCACGAAACGACAAGGCAATTTAATCCATCAATCTATAAACTTCAGCTTCAAAATTCTTTTTAATCACCCTATAATGATGATTATTATTAATTTTTTTTGGAGGGGGGGGGGGTCCCTAATTTTTAATTGAACTTATCGGTTTAGCGCGCGGGGATACGCGAGGAAAGCTAAGTGTCCCCTAATTTAACATAACATTTATGGAGATACATGCATTTTCTTGCGAATTTTAAGAAAAATAGTCCACCGAGTTCAGAGAAATTTAAATGAGAAATACTAAATTTATACTTTTACGTGTTTAAGGCTATAGATTTTTTTAAAAATTATAACCTCCATTGTAATACTACAATACATTCTATGTGAGTAAAGGTTAGGCCACAAATAAACAAAAAGCATGATTTCCAGCCTTGTAGTTGGCTAAATTAAGCCTCGTCCTTAAAACTGATTAATTGGAAAGCCATAAATTACGTTTCGGTTTTATTGTGGCAATAATATAGTACATAAATATACTGAGGAAGAACTTGACCGACTTAAAACTGACCAAATAAACGGTCGTGGAACATAAAATTAGTATAAAATAAAGTTGAATTGTGACTAAATTTTTTAAGTGTTTCAAACACATGGTAAAAGATCATATTTATAAAAGTTATTCCACTATAAAAAGACATGTAAATGTGAAAATTCAAACTTAGGCTTTAACTTTTTAAATCTGAATACTAGAAACTTTTATTTAAATCTAAAATATTGTTAAAACTCTTTTTGGAACACAAACTTTTGTTATAAATTCATTAATTTTATAAGAAAATTATAGTATTTGTTTTTCTGGATAGTAATAACGCAGAAAAAATTAATGTGAAAATAAATTTCCTCTTTCACTATTTCCTCTCCAAGCCCGTACCTATAAGGTACCTTTATTACCTATACGTTCATAAACCACAAAGAATTCTCATGTATATGAGAGCGCTTAGTGAATAGAATAGAATTTATAATGAAAATGAAATATCCCCACCTTAATTAACTACTTTCTGCCTGTGTTTTGTTTAAGGCAACTGTCGGAATCTTGTGATTTATTAATGTGATGATAACATCTCACTATTTAATAAATCATTTACTTTATCTGCGATTAATTAAATGATACCTTAACTAAGAATTGGTATTAAAATTACAATATTATTTTAATGTAACATTAGAAACAAATGCAAAATGAATTATTTGTATTTTTCTGCGTAGCCCAAAAAAGCTCTTCAATGGTTTAATGGTAACCATTGGATTTTCAGTGGTTAACCAATAACGTCTAGTAGTTAACCATTGATTTTCAATAGTTAACTATTGATAGTGGTTAACTATTGAATGGTTAACCATTTAAATTTTTATTCACGTCTAGTAGTTAACCATTACAAGTAGTTAACTACTGAATGGTTAACCACTAAAGCATCCAATGGTTAAACTACTGCCAATGGTTGACCACTGAATATTTTAACCATAGCAATGGTTAACCATTCAGGATTTAACTACTGTAATAGTTAAGCACTGAATATTTTAACCATTGGTAAAAAAACATTAAACACAATTTCCAGTGCGTTTTTATGCACAAAATTAAAAAAATGCATATATAGTTATAAATAATAGTATTTCATTTTTAATTTTTTACTAGAATCAATTTATTTATTTTTTTCTTTATTTTTTGGCTAAAGTGTCTTTTTTTCAAAAAGTTATTAACCTGTAAGAAATTTTATTGCATTTTTGGATGTAACTCGATTGTTTTTATACATTTAAGATATGCTAATTTAATATTAAAAGGATATATTAATATAAATATATTTTAAGTTCTTTCACTTTTCTAATGGGCCAGATCGCTATAGAGAAAATATCAAACAAACGTTTTAAACAATTTTTTCTATTGTTGTTAATAAAAGCATCGGTATTATTTGTCGTGAAATGTTTTAGTAAAAACTATTAGTCAAACGATTTTAACTTTATTAATACGAATTGGCTTAAAACAATATGGGAGAGAGAAAGGAAAATAGAGGTAGAGAGAGAGAGAGAGAAAGAGAGAGAGAGATCATTTTACTTTACTCTAAAAAAGGTTGCTATACTTCATGTATTAATCCTAACTTATTTAAGATAATCATTATAGGAAAATATTATGAGCAGCTAAAATAATGAATTTTAGCAAATTATTAAAAAAGCTATTTTAACTTAAAATATAGTGATGACTCAAGAGTTTTTGAAAGACGGTATTTTGATAATTGGTTGTTTCTAGTATGTAAGTACAAATTATAAAAAAATAATAATAAAAACAGCAATAGTACTATTTCTTAACCTAAAACTATATCATTCCCTGCCATGCCTACACTAAACGGAAACTGCAATAAAAGTGTTATATTTACACCTTAGTTACCTCTTGTTTATTTAGTTTAGGGCAATCAGGACAATCTTGAGTTTTAATGATGTTCAGTTTCTCACACTGAAAAGTTTACAAAATATTAATATTTTCATATACTGTAACTTTTGCTGCGATAAGATTAAAATATACACACACACACACACAGATATTATACATATATACATATACATATAAATAAATATATATATATATATATATATATATATATATATATATATATATATATATATATATATATATATATATATATATATATATATATATATATATATATATATATATAAAGTTATTTCTTCATGATTATTGATTTAGAATTTAAACTACCTGTAACAAAAGAGAACGTTTGCTTATTTCATACACACTTGGTGTTTTATTCATTGCTGTTGATAATGTTATATTTATAGAAGTGTCAGGTATTGTTGCATTCTATATTCAAAACAATAAATTATTATTTTTTTAAGTATATAAAAATATGCAATATTTTAGTCAAAATATATTTATCCACTTTAATTTATCCTTGTGTTTATAACACGTTTATTTTCGTACAGTAGTAAATCGTCGAACACGCAAAATTGCATAACATATTTTGCATACATACACATGTACACACACACACACACTTTTTAATATATAACAACAGTTAAAAACCTTTCAAACATCATACATTTAAAAATTTAAAATTTAGAGCAACTAACTTAATACACATTTAAATGTATACTACAATAATAATTTTATTGCGCAATAACATAACTGAAAATTTATAAATTTCAAGCATTACATAGAAGGATGTTTGGAAAGCCAATGAGCAACATAAATATTTTTATTTACTAAAATATTTACAAATGGTAATTGTAATTATTAATATTTAATGTGAAAAAGTTCTTTTTATTCCTTATCACAAATTTTATGTGGCATAATTTTGCTACTTGTTTAAAATATCATTAAAAATGTATCTAAATTTGGTAAATATTATATATGACGTATATATGAATTGTAAGATGTATTGTAAACTAAATCAGAAATGTGTAAATATTAAAATTTAACATTATTTGCCCTACATGCTTATTAAAAGATTTCTTCCATTTTGAGAAAAAAAGTAAGAAGAAGAAGAAGAAGAAAAGGAGTTGAATCAAAAGTTTTAGAACTATAAATAAATTTAGTCATAAATAAAATTGTTAAAGAAATACAAACCCTTCTTTTGTGGAAATGTTAATACTATCTTTTTTTACAAATAAAAAGTGTATTTGAAACTTAACAAGTATAAATAACCAATTTGTATGAGTAGCAAAAATACACGAGTGGTTTTTTGATTTATAAACATTTTTTAAGACTATAGGGTATATGCCGATGACGTCATATTTATTGCCCTTGGAGGCCATACTGGAATAGTCCATAACATTGCTTAGCATAGAACAAACTTCTTTTAAGCCAATTTTCTTTGGGAAATCGTTTAATTTTTTGTTATTGTTATTTTTCTCACATACTTGAGATACTAATTCAACATATTTACAGCATCAATAATCTCAAAAATATTGTATAGTGTTTTTCAAACTGGCAAAATGAATTTTTGTCCTATGCTACCCATGTTATTGAGTTATCCAACATGGCGTCGACTTTAACATGAATGCATAGACCCTATAAAAATGACATACACGTTTTATATTTGATTACTGCAGTTTAAAACAATTTTTTTTACTTTCTTTAACTCCATTGGAATATTATACAGATAATAATACATTTTCTCAAACTTCATGATAATTTTTATAAATCGTTATTTTAAATATGTCTTTAAAAAAAAAAATCATTTTCTTACTTATGCCGACTCTAAACCACTAACAAAATAGATTTTAAAATACGTCAATAATTGGCGATTTGTCCAATTTTTATATTAATTTTTAATTTTTTTTTTTATTGAATTATCTATTGTCTGCTTTGTATTGTATACTGAGACTAAGTAGGTTAAACATTTTTTAAGTAGTTTTACATACCACATGAGTAGAATGCAAAGCTCGTACCCTAAAATTATTTTGAGCTTTAAAACAGTAATAGAACATAATATTTTTTTTGGAAATTTTGAAGAAGGGGTTGGATGCAAAAAGAAAAAAATTCAACTGTACATTATGAATAAGCAACATTTCTTGACTCTATGATATAAATATGACAAATTTATTGATTACTATTGCATGGGAAAAATATTTTTAATTTCACTTCTTTTTAAAATGCTGCTAAAACACGGTGTTTTAGTTTACTAATTACTGATTTGTGATCCAACTGTTTGCAATAAAAATTTGAAATTAATCAAATGTATTTTCAGATATATGTCACATGAGAAAAATAATTTCAATTTTTTCTGACTTTTAATTTTTGAGTTTTAGTGATTATAACTTCGAATCTTCGAAAGCACGGGAATTTCTAATACGAGCTTTTCATTCTACTCATGCGATACACAAAAATAGTATATTTTCATTTGAGCATAATTTAAAATGATAAAAATGATAAGTCTTTTAGTCATTTATTGTTATAACGTTAACTGGTTATAACTATAATATAGACTAACTTTATTGCAAAAAATAACGTTATATAGATTAACAAAAATTGAAATTAACATAGTGATAACTCTCAACGTTATTTTTTAAAAGTAATTTTTACTTATTATTAAACTGACTCAAAAATAAAATTTATTGACGAGGCAAAAGAAATTACAAATAAAGATTTTATGCTTGTTTGTTTATAAAAAAGTAAATAAATGATAATTAAAGTCAATAAAATGTTAAAGAAATCAAAGAAAAATAAATATTATCGTTTAAAAAAGCTGTTAACGTTACAATAAAAGTAAGTTAATGTTAACGTTTTAGTAAGAAACAAATAAGAGATAACGTAAGTTATGTTAGCATAAAAAAACATAAGAAAGACTAACAAGACCGAAACTGACATACAAGCTTTCTTATAAATGGATTGTACAGCGTAATATACGAACAATGCTTTATTTAATATAGTAATGATATCATACCTCACACAATAAATAATTGTTGTTATTACATCCTGCAGTACTATATTTGCCATTAATACCGCTTGATATTGAAAAAACAGCACAAGCTTAATTTTTGACATGTTTTAAAGGTTGTGATCCATGTGCCCACATTTCGTCAGAAATTTTCTTTCCAGTCACACATGATATGAAGTTTCCATCCAATTTAGCGTCAACTATTGTAGTACTAACGTTAAGATCCAAAAATGCTGAGTAATATGTTATAGATTTAATAAGTTGAAAGTATGAAAATAATTAAATATTTGTTATTTTATGTAAAATATTTAATGATAATTAATATAACAATGTTGAAATAGTTAATAAATAATTAATTAATAATAGTAAGTTATAATTATCAATAATACATAATTTGCTTTTGGTAGCAGTGAAGAACCTTTGAATGAATTGCACATATCGATCATGTTGCGAAAAAAAGGCCTATCTCGTATTTTGTCAGTGGAAGCAAAAGGCCTATCTCTTTCCCGAACATTATGGAGATGGCGCTCGAGATAGGTCTTTTGCTTCCACTGACAAAAAACGAGATAGGCCTTTTGCTTCTACTGACAAAATACGAGACAGGCCTTTTTTTCGCCACGCAAGATCGATATATATAGAAGAGATAAACATCATGTTGTCATAATTCCTTCGGTGTAGGCCCAATTTAAAATTTTTTACAGGGGTTTAAGAAAATACTAAAGATTAACTATTAATGAAAAATAACTTTCAGATTTTTTCCAGAACGCATTTGCTGAGAAAAAAAATCACAAAGTGACCCATTTTAATGTTAATATATGCAATATCTTCAATATAATTTCTTTCTTTGTAAAAATATCGTTAAAATTGTTTTAATTAAATCTCAACTTCATTAAAAGAATATTTCTGCAGATTACGCTGGTATTTTGCTGAGAAAGTTGATCAATTTAATTTTGCACACAATGAGCTTGAAATTTCGTATCTAAACACGCTAAAGTGCGGGCTTATTTGCGGAAGATTTGATTTGAGCTGAAACTTTTTGGATTCGAGTTTAGAGGATTATTGTTCTTTGGTTCGTTTATAACCTAAAAACTGCCATAATTCAGTTTTACGACAAAACTGCTACCCTAAAGTAAGGCCTTAAAACATTTTTACAAAATATATTATCTAGACCTTCATTGAGCCGATTTTTGATATCTTTTTTTTGTTCTATTTTAAACCAATTAAAATGTTGCTATAGAGTTTATAAAAAAAGCCGTCATTAAATGCCTTGTTTTTTTTTATTAGCTTTCCAATGGTTTAAAAATCATTTCTACCCGATGCTTAATTATTTAATTACTTTGGAATTACGAAGTTATATTTATTGTACTAGAGAAATGCGCCACTGTGGACAGTTACAGAAGTATATTCTATTTTGATTTTAGTCGAGTATTTTTAATATTTTCTATCATCACGATGTATACTTTTATTATTGCTAAGAAAGTGTACGAAGGTCCGCTTAGTAAACTCCCAAAACAGCGGATTTTATGAAAATTTTGTCTCGTCTAATAACAGAGTAGTTTATAGGTGAATGAGAAAAAAAGTGACCATATGAGTTGCTTGCTAGACATAATCAAGCTAATTTTATAATCCGTATTGGAACCTTATAAAATTAATATAAATATGTCATGATTGCAATAGATATGGTCATCGCAGGTCAAGCATTACTTTCATCTTAAAGAAAATGTGTTTAAAGTTATAACAATTATTAGAAAAAAAATATAATAAATTAAAGAAGAAAAGTAAGAAAAAAAAGAATTTATCAAAAGGATCAAGATTGTGGTAAAATTAATTAATATTGAACTATCATATTATAATTAAACAAGGGCAGATGCAGGGGGGTTGGCGAGATCGCCCCCCCCCCCCCCCCCAAACGGCCCACGTGGGTGGAAAAAAGAGGAAAAAAGAAAAAAAGAGAAAGAAAAAAAAAGAAAAAAAAAGATTGAAAAGAAAAGACAAAAAAAAAAAAAAAAAAAAATACAGACTTCGAAAAAATGACATAAAAAAATCGCAAGAGTTACAGCGTATTTCTTTTTTAACTGTGATACATAATTATATATTTTTAAAAATTTTGGCATCTCTAGGTGTATTAGTTGCGGAGAAATCTCGGAAATACGATTACATTGATTTGAATGGACAGCAAGCAGGCAGCGTATAGACCGCTTGCACTCATATTTAAGAGCCGCCATTTTGTTGGTCAGGAATACATAGGCCAGCATAGGAAAAACATCATTTTTATTTTTTTAATAGCAAAAGAAGCTTCAAACCTCAATCAAAGACTTATTTCTAGCTCCTAATAAGCTCAAAGGATATGAGAAAAATTTGTTGAGTTGAAATAAACTATTTTTTATATGAAAAATTAGGAAAAACGAAGTTTCCCCTATGCTGGACAATGCATTAGGCACCACAAACATGGCGACAAAGCGCAAGGATGTGCAAGGGGTCTATAGAGAGTAAAACGGCCTCTTCAGGTGCGCGTATTTCATGATGAATTAGTATATTAAATTTAATCAAATAATTTATATATTTACCCCATCTAAAGAAGTATTTTAAAAACTTGAATGTCCTTTATTATAATAGAAGAATAAAATAAGTAAACATACGTGGTTTTATTTTTCTTAAACACTGAGCATCTTCATTTGTTTCTACAGTGGCAGGAATAAGACCATATGTACAACAATCCTTCCATACTGTGTAATTTGGTAGCTAAAATTAAATTTTTATATATATATATATATATATATATATATATATATATATATATATATATATATATATATATATATATATATATATATATAGCATATATATATATATATAGCATATATGTTTAAATAACAAAATATATATTGAATAAAGTTTTACAATTATTATAATTTATTTCTATGGGGTGCATGCTTTCATTTTAAAGTCAACGCTATATGTTAGATAACTCAATAACATGGTTAAGCCATAGACCACATAAAACAACATGTGCTTTTTAATGAATAAACACGAAATGGGAACTTCAAAACTTATGACAACTTTTACCAGAATGTTAATATAGCCCCACGAGAGAGTGTGAAAAAACTGTAAAGTATGCAAATTGCGTAAAAATTCATGTTTATGACGTCAGAAACATGCAAAAATTAGTATGAAAATGTGGTGTGGGTTGCATAAATCGAATATTCTGATCACTGCTACGGGGCTACTGTTGGGTTTTGAGACAAACTAAAGTTATTCATGTAAGTCCCATCAAGTGTTTTGTGATATAAATGCTCATGTTTTTCTCCGGTCTATTCCTTTAGCATATAGGATAATAATCCATTTACCTATAGTTTAAATATAATATGCAATATTTTTAGAGCATGAATGCATTAATTTATGCTGTAAATATTTTGAATTACTATCTCAAGTATGTGAGAAAAATAATAATTACAAAACATTAACTAAATTTCTAAAGAAAATTGATATAAAAGAAGTTTATCCTATGCTTAGCAATGTTTTTCAATATTCCAGTATGGCCTGCAAGCGCATTAAATATGACGTAATGCGCGCATACACCCTATATAATTATACAGTAAATTAATTATCAATAGTTATTTAGCTATATTTCAATTATTATATAATTATTTTTTTAACTAAATTTTTATGTATTTAAATAATTGACAACAGTTTAAAAATTAAAAAAAAAAATACTGATATAACAATCTAAATGTGTAACAATTATTTAAAAACTGAAATGTTTACTCACATACATTAGTATCGCAACATACTGTTTTCTGCATCCCTTAGTCGCTTTGTGGACTGCTGGCAACTTTCCTATAATATATACATACATTATACTCATATATATATATATATATATATATATATATATATATGTTAGCTTCCAGAAGCGAATTCGCTCCGGAAGCGGAAAATATGATCCGAACGCGTTGGGACCACGTATGAGGCTTCGTAATGCGAAATTCGTGTTGGGAGCATGGTAAATTTAATCCCAACGCGTTGAGATCATGTCGAAAATTTTCAACGCAACGGGATCAAATTTGAAATCTTATGACGCGTTAGGAACATGCAAAATAGTTCTCAATGCGTTGGGACAAAAATTGAAATTTCACAACGCGTTTCGGTACAATAACATAATTATTTGTATAAAATATCACAAAATAAATAAAAATAACTATAAAAAACAAACCATAATTAGATCAATATAAAAGGTCTTTATTTTTATAGTGAACTGTAAAAAAAAAAAAAAAAAAAAAAAAAAAAAAAAAAAAAAAAAAAAAAAGAAAAAGAAACCGAACTATTGTTTTATTTTAAAAAAATAATGAAAAGCCGAAAAGGAACTTTTTTCAATTCAAAATTTTATGTGATGATTTGCTATTATTACTTATGTATTATTATTATGAATGTTAATATAGATATTGATTGTTTTTTATCCTAATAAAACTAATACATTTTTTATTTTACTTTACTGTATGTGTTTTGAGCAAGGTGGAGATTTGAAACGAATGCGTAGATCAATCGGTAAATCTCACGGACGGAATATATTGAGACATGAAAATTAAACTTACTAAACGATCTATCTGATTATTAATTATATGTGACCGGTACTTTTTTTTATTTTTAAGTGAACACTTACGATTAAATATGTAAATTAAGAGCCATTTGTAAAACCGTTGTCCACTCACTTTTTATTTGCACACCAACAAGCAACAATACACGTCAATTATTTAAATTCAGACATTTTCTTAACAGAATTCTGATTCCAACGACTACATGGTGAAATTATAAACCATGTTTTCCGCACAGAGACAAACCATCAACTGAACGTGTATGAGAAAAAAAATATCGGTATATTGTTATCACTGGATAAAATAAGGTAGACTTGAACTTTGAACCAATATATTATAAGGAAAGTATTTTCATAATAGATTATTTTGTAAGTATGTATGAAATAAATACTTATACATTTTCTTGATTTAAAATTGGTTTAAAATAAGGTGTGTTCTCTTTCTCTCTCTTTTTCTCTCCTTTTCTTCGACAGAAGATACCTTGGCAAATATTTGAGTTGAGAAAAATGGTTAATATTCGACTTTTGATTATTTTATGAAATGAAATAATAGTTTTTTTTAAGTTTGCTATAAAAATAAAGACATTTTATATTTATCTAATTATGGTTTGTTTTTTATAGTTATTCCTATTTATTTTGTGATAATTTATACAAATAATTATATTATTGTACCGAAACGCGTTGTGAAATTTCAATTTTTGTCCCAACGCATTGAGAACTATTTTGCATGTTCCTAACGCGTCATAAGATTTCAAATTTGATCCCGTCGCGTTGAAAATTTTCGACATGATCTCAACGCGTTGGGATTAAATTTACAATGCTCCCAACACGAATTTCGCATTACGAAGCCTCATACGTGGTCCCAACGCGTTCGGACCATATTTTCCGCTTCCGGGGCGAATTCGCTTCTGGAAGCTAACACATATATATATAAACAGGGTATGTTTGAGTCTTTGAGGATGTTTAGACATCCCTTGTCAAAGAAGCTCTCAATGGTTTAATATGGTAGCCAGTGGCGTAACTTAAAAAATTTGGCCAGGGGGGGAAATCTGTCACGGGCTCCCCGAAAGGAGGACAGTGCCGGGGAGGAGGGGGGGATGCGCGCCGCAGGCGAAAAATTTGGAAAAAGGGGGCGTGGCACTGAATTTTTAAGCTATTTTTTATAATGAAAATTAAAAAGTGTCACTAACATGAAGAAAGGAAAAAAAAAAAAAAAAAAAAAAAAACGTTAAAATGGCCTATCATACATGATTTTAATCTTTGTCAATAATTAATTTTTGCTATAAATAGAAAAAATACATATGATATTTGAAGAAGACATTTATAGAAAATTTAATTAGAAGAGGTGGTGACAGTTAAAAAATGTAATTAATGTTAATACCCTCTGTCACAAAATGCATATTTTCAAATACTGTTTTTCAACATAAAATTTAGTATTACCAATTTTTTTTTTTTTTTTTTTTTTGCGCCAAGCATCAACGGGCCCCCCCAGAAGTCAACGGGCCCGGGGGAACTCCCCCCTCTTCCCCCCTGGTAGTTACGCCACTGAATGGTAACCAATGTAATTATTAGATTTTCAGTGGTCAAACATTAAAGTCTTGTAGTTAACCATTGATTTTTAATAGTTAATAATTGGTAGTGGTTAACTATTAAATGGTTAACCATTGAAATTTTAAATAGTAACCATTCACGTCTAGTAGTTAACCATTACAAGTAGTTAAACTACTGAAAATGGTTAACCACTAAAGCAACCAATGGTTCAACTACTGCCAATGGTTAACCACTGAATATTTTAACCATAGGAATGGTTAACCACTTAGGATTTAACCACTGAATAATTTAACCATTGGTAAAAAATACATTAAACACAATTTCCAGTGCGTTCTAAGCAAAAAATTAAAAAATGCATAATTATAAATAGTGTTTAATTTTTTATTTTTTACTAGAATCAATAGTTTTTTTGGCCCATAAAGTGCATTTTTTTCAAATAGTTACAACCCCGTAAGAAAATTTATTGCGTTTTTTGATGTAACTCGATTTTTTTACCCATAAAAGATATTCTAAATCAATAATAAATGTATATACTAAATAAATAACTTAAGTTCTTTCACTTTTCTATAATGGGCACTCAGTGGTTACACCTAAATATTATAACTATACAAGTCCAATATGAACCATTGAAAGCCCAATGGTAACTATTGCAGAGCTCCAATGGTTACTGCAATGGTGTTTCAATACCATACATTTGGTTAACCATTGGATTTTCAATGGTAACTATTTGAAATCCCAATGGTAACCATTGATATCCCAATGGTAACCATTGCATAGCTCCAATGGTTGCTCCAATTGTGTTTCAATTCACCGTACAATGGTTAACCATTTTATTTTCAATGGATACCATTGGTCATTTTTTGACAAGGGATAAAGAAAACACACAAGACTTAATGTAAAATGTACTTTTTATACATCAAATTAAAGCGTGTCTCTGACTTTAAATGCCCAATGTGGTGGAGCACCATCTTGCTGAAAGATGAGATCATGACTTAACTTTGCTTGTGCTTAGAACAGCTAAGGGATTGCATAATTCTCTAGCATATCCAGGAAATTATCCCAATTGACCAGAATGACCAGCCTATTCTTCTTCCAAGAGCCAACAGTCAGGTGGGACCGTGGGATAATTTCTAGAGAGTTATGCGATCCTCGGCTGCTTCAAGCACAGGCATAGTGGGGTCAAGATGGTGCTTCATTACATTTTGCACATATTGTCAGAGACACGCTGAATATAATGTTTCCAGGTAGATGGCTTGGTCAAGATGGACCTATTGCATTGGGCCCAAGATAAACTGACGTCAGCTCCCCCCCCCCCCCCCTTCTCAAATTTCTTCCTCTAGGGCTACGTCAAGGAAAAGGTATTAAAAACACCAATGACCACTGAGTGACGTGCGAGAGCTGAAGCAGAGGACCACCGCGGCCATATCCAGTCCATCACGCCTCAAATGCTCCATAATAATTGGCGCGAACTAAATTTTCGTCTGCGTCTATCGTGCAGCCTTTGGTGCACACGTACTGATTGTACAGTTTCAAAAATTGTGTTTGAGAAGGTCAATAATTTTCGACAAATTCTTATTTTTTGCTTTTTCTCCTGTAACAGTTACTAAATATGTGATTTTAAAACTGTTAAATTTTCAAATTTGTAAAAATATAACGTAAGCTTTAATTTCATGTATAAAAAGTTTATTTCACGTTAAGTCTTGCGTGTGTGTTTTTTCGTCTACACATCATCAAAGACTTTACGGACACCCTGTATATAATAATAATATTGATTTATTGAGCACGAAAATATTAGAGACAATATACAGTCAAAGTCACAAAACATTGAAATATTGCTCAAAGGATAATTAAAAAAGGCAAAGCCCATGAAGTTAATTATCCATAATAGTTAACAAAAAAAGTTAAAAAACAACAAGATGGAAGACATTTTACATATTTTTGAAACAAAGCAGCTGACATATCTTTAAAGTTGCAGTTTAATTTATTATATAGACCAACACTTCTAGGAAAAAATGAATCAGTATAATAGTTGACATTGATTAGAGGTACAATAAACTCAGTAGAGTCCCTATTTTGCAATCTGGTGGATTTATATCTAATAGCGACCCTATTAGCTGAGAATATACAGGCAAATCGATCATACCAAGTATACACTTATGCAATATACCATGCACTTATACCTATATAACTAACTATTAATGCACAGAATTTTGCACATATTATTACGTACAGTCATTCCAATAAAAAATGAAATTCTATTGGCATATGGGAATAACATGTATTTAGATAGAGTTTTGCGTCAAATAAAATCTCCATCTGATTGCATTGAATGGCCATAAGCCAATACAATTTCATTTTTTATTGGAATGATTGTACGCTACTTCATGTCTAAATTTAACGCCGTTACTTTAGTAATAAAGCTCTTTAGTATCAGACGCGTACGTAGCTCTATTTTTAATAATATCCAAGCTTTAAACAAAAATGTTAAAATTTAAAAGAGATAAAACACTAGAAAATAATAAAAAATAGTTTTTGAATATTTTAATGTACTTACGTGGAATTTCATTTGTTTCCTGAAATTTATATTTAAGTTAGAGTATAACAAAGATAAGGGTTGTGTATGGCTTGTATCTCCAAATTTAAAAAGGAAAACTTCAAAACTTTTTAATCCCATTTGAAAGTTAATTGTAACAACTTCCTATATGATAAAATTTTCAGAACCTGTGACCATCAGATAAGCGCTAAAATAGTTATTGAATTCAACATTGGCCCTTAAGGGACTAACACTTCTTAAATCTAGTGACTACCCCAATTTTTTTTTTTTTTTTTTTTTTTTTTGCATTTTTGAAGATAACTTATCCTAATGTATCACTGTGCAAAATTTCATTTTATTTCTTTACAATTTTTCAGTCAAATCCCGCAGTACCTGATCTCCCATCTTTAAAAAAAAATGTCGATCACTTTGAGCGCCATATAAGACAACGCAAAAACTTAAATAATAATAATTCGTAATTTGTTAATTATTATTGCTTAAAATAGCAACAATTCTAGAATGTTAATACTTTGCATGATAAAATATTAATAATAAATAGAATTCATAAATATAAAACAAATATTACGTTTCTTTTTGTCAGCCAGGGATGCAATTAGTATACACGTACCTGTCACAACTACTGGGAAATTTAGTATGTGTGCCATGTGTGTAATATATTACTATATTGTTACATTAAATACTTCCCAAAAATTCCATGAAAATAAACAAAATAGTTAAAAAAAAAAAAGGTCGTTGCGCAAAGTTAATTTATAATTGTATGTTATAAAAGTACAATAGAATTCTGGGCAAAGTTATATGACTAAAAAATAAAAATGATAATAGTGCAACTTATGCAGTGGTTGAAAAATTAAATCTGTTAATAAATTTGATATAAAATTAAATTTAACGACAACATCGCTACCCTAAAGTTCTAAACATCTTACCGGACATTTTGCATATCTGCAACTTGTAATGTTGAATACATTTGCTAATTTGAATATTTCCTTTGCAGTGTAACGTTCTAGTGCTTTTGCTTCATCGTAAACGTCATTTGAAACAATAGGTTCACAATTAACTTCAAACTGAAATTTTCAAAAAGTTATATTTAAATAAAGACGTACAGAACATCTTGTACCAAAAAAACAAACATGTCTAATATCCTAACGTACTTAAAAATCAACGTTGATATGTCTAGAGTCATTGATTTATAATTTATTTTCCATTCCGAAAATGGGATATGTGGTTTTATGACGTCATTACTAGCTTGTTTCCACGCACGTGAACCAGCGAGCTGTGATGTCAGAGTCCGCTTTTGCCATTTCTTGAATAGAAAATAAATTATCAATCAATGATTCTAGCAAAATCAACGTTAATTTTCAGGTATGTTAGAATAGTAGACGACTTTTATATTCCAGTTGTTCTATACCTTTAAATACCGTCACATATTATAAATGTATATATTTTTGCGTATAACAATAGTTTGACTAATAAGTCAAAAGTAGAACTAAAATTTTAAAAATGAGTAAAATTATTCCTAAAGTTAAAACGTATTTTAAATATTTATGCAGTAAGGTCATTTTACTTATAAAAATGAACTTCTTTTTGCTAATGACCTTCAATGCAATCAAATGATGATTTCAGTTAAAGCAAAAGTCCATTTAAACATTTATATTTTATTCCCATATTGAATATTTATTTTCAGCAAATGCTCTGATATAAAAATAATTCAAATAAAATCTCAAATTTGGGGTAAATCCGACGACACTTTTTTCCAAGTTCAAGTAGACTTGCGACATTATAATAGCAGAGCACCCTCGATATGAAAATAGAAATTCATTTTTAAGTAAAATGCCCGTAAAATATAAATGCAATTTTGTGTATTTTTAACGTAATATTGCATCCAAATTTTTGTCCCATGCATAAAAAATCATAAGTCAACTAAAAAAAGACTAGGACTACTAAAAACTCATATATTTTAGCATTACGAAATCAAGTAATTGTTGTGATAATTTTAGCTATTCATGAACATAGAACATGCAAAGAAATATACTGACCTTAATATATAAGATAATAATACATTGAAGAATAGCAAGCCACATTACACGTCACTGTTTTAAAATCATTAAGTTCTGTATCATATTAATATATACTTCAAAATAATTGGCAATAAAAATAATTTTTGTAAACGCTAATGAATACCATTTGTTTATAGATAGAAAATTTATTATATCCGTTCGACAATAAAAAAAAATTATATAAAAATGAGAGACAAAAAAATAAATGATTGTGTTTTATATATGTATGTATTATATGTATAATAAGCACTGATGTTAAATGACATGTATAGAGTAATTATTCACTTCATCTTAAATCTGGAAGTTTACTGTTTCCTGTTCTTATTTAGTTAGAAAAGACAGAGAGAGAGAGAGAGAGAGAGAGAGAGAGAGAACTAACAAGTAAGGAACATTTTATAGAAAATATATAAAAAATATGAGTGTATTGGAAGAAAATTTATAACATATTTAAATAATATATAAAATTATTATCAATTGATTACCCTTCACATAATGCAACTATTGCGTTAATTTTGTATAGTAAAATAAAATCATGTTTATAATAGTTATATAAAAAAAACTACTTGTAGATTTGTTTACTTGTAATTTTTTTACTTTATATGTAAAGAAATGCATTGACCTTCAAATTTTAAGATGTAAACCATCTGAATACAACCCTTGATAATTAAAAAGAATATTTTGTTTCAAGTGGTATTTGGCTTTAATAAAAATAAATATATAAACCAAAACACGCATATAAAACAAATCATTTTAATTTTCAAAAATTTTAATTTTTGAAAAATGCAATTAACAAATCAAAACTGTTATAACGTTTAAAAATAGCACTGAAAATTGAATCTCTATAAAAGTATAGTCTATGTTTGGTGGGGGGGGGGGGGGCGAAATTGATTTATAAGGCTAATTACGAGTTTAAATATTATGTTAAAGAGATTGCTTATAATTGACAGATAATAAATTATTTAAGTAATCAATATAGGATCAATCAATTTCAATTATAATAACTGTATCTAATGTTAGCGAAAAGTTATGAACAGGTAATTTATGAAACATAAACCAAATTATGTTATTAAAAATGGCATTAAACATGATTTATCCGTATTTTTTTATATGAAAATTTTCATGACTAAAATAAAACTAAAATAAAACAAAAAATACATATGTAAATAACAATATAAATGTTTCAAAGTTTATTTATGTCATTTAATATTTTAATTTTATTATAGTAGGCTTGCATTATCATGTTTCAAAAAAAGTTCATATTTTATATTTTTAATAATCAATGATCTTCTTCTTGGTTTTCAAAAGTTGTAATATTTTATCCAGTTTCAATTTAGACTTCATGATATGTTCTTTAGCTGCAGGGTCACATTTCTGGTAATAAATATATAAAAAATTTAAAATATATTAGAAATAAATTGCAATTAAAAATGTATCAACAAAAAAAAAATTATGTAACATTTTAAAACTGATAAATGTATTGTTTTATTTTTATTTTTGAAATAACTGGACCATACAAACATATACATATGCGTAATAGTAGCATATGGTCGAGACCCAGTTGTTGGCAGAAAATTAAGTTAAAGAAAATATCAAAAAAATTAATAACTTTTCAACCAATAAAGCCAGATTTCAGACTTGAAAATTTAGATACTGAAGATTTTGGATTGGACTCAATGGTGGCATCACAAATGCTCTCAACTCAATATTTCTCTAAGTGCTAACAATTGGGACACAATTTTTTCAATTAAAATAACCCTTAAAAAGCCGTTAGCATGTCAACTACTAGGTCTTTACCATAGCAATTTCGTGCTATAGCCCAACATTGGTGACAATATACGATTAAAAAAGTAATAAACTACAGCGGTTAATGTTAGTGGCAAAGGCATGGATCACGGCTTATCTCAAAAAGTACACATATCAATGCATACGTGGATGTTAACCACATTGTTAAAAACTTACTGTTTGCTTTGTAAGCGTACGCCGAAGTAGTGCATTTTAATTGTTGCATAAAATTATTAATAATAAATCACATTTTCTGAAACTTTGTAAGTGTATGTAAACTAATGTCAGTCACAGTTGTACAAAATTTTAGATTTTTAAAACAACTTTTGAGCAAGACACTACTTTTTATGCATATTTTTGCAAGGTTACGTCATATATCACGCCGTTGCTAATAAACTATAAGGTGCAAGGAAAAATTAAAGCAATCAATTTATAGCTAACATACCAACAATTCAGAATATGTTTTTATTATTTTAATGCAACGTTTTGTTCATGAGAAATGATTTTTCAAAGTTCGAGTCCACTAACTTATTTCCTCGACTGCAGATAATTGATCAGACTTACAAAAATAACTTTTGTTTGTCTAAAAACCTCCATTGCAGTGTTCAGAAAATTTCAATTTTTGTGACCCGCACAAAATTATTTACTAATTTTTGCATATTTCTGACATCAGAAACATGAATAATCACGCAAATTGCATACTTTATAGGATTTTTACGCTCACTCGTGGGGCTACATTAATATATGGTAAAAATTGTCATTGTTTTGAAGATCCTATTTCGTGTTTATTCATTAAAAAGCACATGATGTTTTATGTGGTCTATGGGTTTACGGGTGCAGTTTTCGATTTATTCTTATATTAATAAAAAAAAATTAAGTATGAAATTAAAGTTATGATTATTTCTTACATTTTTTCATGTTTAAATTATTTCAATATATTTAATTATTATGAATAATTTTCTTCTTTGTTTTCAGAAGTTGTAATATTTTATCCAGTTTCAGTTTAGACTTCATAGCATATTCTTTAGCTGCAGGGTCACATTTCTGGCACTAAAAAACAGTTAAAACTTAAAATAGCGCAACGACAAATCAAAATCAAATCCTTTGTGTGACTATTACTTATAATTGAATGAATAAAAATATGGTTTTCAAAATATTTGTCTTTACACTCTGGCTCTCCTCCGTAGGGCTACTCAGTCTTGGGGTGTTCAAGTGCAACTTCGAACATTTTTCGAACAGCACACAAACTCAAAGAGTTCGTGTTTGTTTGGATTTTTTGAGATGTTTGAGTTCGTGTTCGACGAACACCATTTTCACTGCTATAAGTGTTAGAAATTTTGAACGCAAAATCAAACACCTTTGCAATTAAATTTTAGGTGTTAAAAAAATTTATTATGAATAAAAAATTAATGATTTGTAAAATTAAAAGAGTTTCAACCTTTTCGATTATATATATATATACATATACGAACATCCTCGAACAGCCCCTTTAACTTGTAAAGAGTTCGAAGTGTTTGTGTTTGAATGGTATTCAAAAGAATTTTAGGTGTTCATGATCGGTTTGAGTTCGTCTAAAATGGTGTTCGACGCCAGCACTTGTGCTACTACAGTCCGTGCCACCTAAGGATGTTTGCAATTAATCGAAATCGAGCTACGAGCCAATAGACGTTCAAGCGCTCAAGGTCACAAGGAGGTGATGTAATATTAACTAAATGGAGAGTTTTTAGGTGCTCTCTCATTGGTCGCATCCTTAGGTGGCGTGGACTGTACATGCCTACACTGTACAGAAACAATAATAAAAGTAAAATATCTTCACCTTAATAACCTCTTGTGTATTTTGTTTAGGACAATCTTGAGTTTTAGTGATGTTCAGTTTCTCACTCTAAAATTTTCACACATATATAAAAATTTAAAGTTTACATTATAGCCTTTAACCTTATCTTCGTGAAGATTATAATTATAATAAACGTATAATTTCTTTTAAAAAAAATAGAATTAAATTTACCTGTAACAATAAAGAACTTTCGCTTATTTCATGCACACTTGGTGTTTTATTCATTGTTGTTATTAATGTTTTTTTTATAGAAATATCAGGACGTGTTACATTCTAAATTGAAAACAATAAATTACTTATATATACGATTATATAATATATTCATCAAGGGTGCTCCGCTATAATGTCGTAAGTCCATTTGATCTCGAAATTTTTTTGTTGCTGCAAATGTCTTGAAATGGAAAAATCCAAACTTTGGCGTCGATCAGACGATTTTCTATTTTCAAGGTCAAATGGACTTGGACTTTATTGCGGAGCTCCCTCGATTTGCATTTTTCAAGTTCAAATAATTTTTATTATCTCTCTCTCTGAAACTCCTGTTATTCTTTTCTACGTACGTACAAGCACACAAAAAACACATACAAAGACACATAGAAAAACACACAGTGGCGTAACTACCAGGGGGGGAGAGGGGGAAGTTCCCCCGGGCCCGCTGACTTCTGGGGGCCCGTCGGCTTCTGGGGGGGCCCGTTGATGCTTGGCGCAAAAAAAAAAAATAATAATAATAATAACCAAAAAAAAAATTGGTAATATTAAATTTTATGTTGAAAAACAGTATGTATTTGAAAGTTAAAGTGGATCAATCAAATAATATGCATTTTGTGACAGAGGGTATTAATATTAACTAAATTTTTTAACTGTCACCACCTTCTAATTAAATTTTCTATAAATGTCTTCTTCAAATATCATAATTATGTATTTTTTCTATTTATAGCAAAAATTAATTATTGACAAAAATTAAAATCATGTATGATAGGTCATTTTAACGATTTTTTTTTTTTTTTTTTCATGTTAGTGACACTTTTTAATTTTCATTATAAAAAATAGCTTAAAATTTCAGTGCCACGCCCCCTTTTTCAAAAATTTTCGCCTGCAGCGCGCATCCCCCCTCCTCCCCGGCACTGTCTCTCTTTCGGGGGGCCCATATCAGATTTTTTCCCCCCTGGCCAAAATTTTGAAGTTACGCCACTGAACACACACACACACACACACACACACACACACACACACACACACACACACAATCACACAACGTAAAAACAGTCAATAACAAATTTCATACATGTTGCATTTAAAAAAACTATTTTAATAAAATTGACAGTAAAATTTAATGCACATTTTAAATATTGCTATGGATTAAATTAAATTTATTACATTGCATAGATAATAGTTTAAAGTAATCAGCATGGAGTAATAACTTTTACTCTTCAATCAATTTGTTAAAATGAGGTTCTAAAATTACGGATAATGTTATACTGAAAAAACAATAATTATATTTTATATGATCTTAAAAGTTACACGAGGTTATTATTTACAAGGACTCACAAAAAATAGGCATTGCAAATTCAATATACATTTTTTTTAGGTATTAGTGCGAACTGAAAATATAAAATATGTAAAAAAAAAAAAAAAAAAAAAAAAAAAAAAAAAAAACGTAGTCAAGTGAATGAGAAGCTCTTACAACGAAAATATAGAATTATGACATGAAAGCAATGCAAAACGTAACTCTTTGTGGTTATGTTCAAAGCACAGCCTTATTTATAACAAAAATATTCAATTTAAACAAACGAATATGTAAATAAAACTTTCCTATTAATTTAACATGTACTCGAATAAATATGAACGGTCGCGTTAAAGTTTCCCCATATATATAAAAAAATTGAAGAACATGAACACAGCGGTCACATTTATTCGTGAAGATGAGTGTACAAAAAAGTTTATTTTCCCTTCATAACCTTTTAAGACCATAAAAATTATTAAAAAAATTGCTGATTAAAAATATTTCTCCGTGGTAATGTATGTAGTATTATCTTACGTCACACAATAACCAAAATTCATTAGAACATTTTGAAGGTATGTATTTGCCATATAGTGAAAATGTAAATCCCAGAACAACACAAGCCGCATCTTTAACATTTTTTGAAGGTTGTGATTTTGTTTTCCACATTTCATCAGGAATTTTCTTCCCATTTAGACATGATATGTAGTTTCCATCCAATTTAGCGTCAATTATTGGAGTATTAAGGTATATATCCATGCCTGTATAATATTCTGTAAAAATACCATTGAGTTATTTAAAAATAAAAATTCAAATTTATTTAATATATAAACGTATATTATATATATATATATATATATATATATATATATATATATATATATATATATATATATATATATGTGTGTGTGTGTGTGTGTGTGTGTGTGTGTGTGTGTGTGTGTGTGTGTGTGTATCTTCTAAAGTATTCTTATTACATAAATTATAATCTAAAATGTTATTATATTAAATAATAATATCTGGGCAAATTGGATTACATGATAAATTTACATTGAATAAAATAAAAATCGTTGTATGGCCATTTTATGTAAAATGAATTTCTTTTGGCATGTGGAAAAAAATGTATTTATATTTTTAAATTAAGTTTTGCGTCAACTGAAATCACCATGCAGCTGAATACATTGAAAATAGCCATATACTGTATAAGCCAAAACATTACATTTTTAAGCAAAATGACTTACATCCACACCTAAAGAAATCATTTCTATAAACTGATTGTCCATTGTCCATTATGATGGTAGGACAAGGTATAAAGTTATATAATGTCAACTTACGTCGTATTATTTCTTCTACACACTGAACTTCTTCCATTGTTTCCACAGTGGCAGGAATAAAACCATATGCACAACATTCCTGCCATATTGAGTGAAGTGGTTTCTTAAAGGCATAGAAAACTTTGAAACAATAGTATTGTTTAATAAAATTTAAAGAAAAATGTAAAGAAAAAAAATTAAATTGTATTGATTAGGTCAATTTTGAGTCAAATTAAACAAGGACGGTTATCACACAATGTTAATCGATGTGATCAATGTGTATCGAAAGGAATCAAATAATTTGAACACTTGTTTTAATAGAAATTGTCAGAAAAATGATTTTAAATTTACGAATTGCGATTGATGTATAAAGATTAGAAAGAGTAATAAGAGAGATTTTTATTTTACTTAATATATGTTGTGTTTTGTAATGGGCAAAGCAGACAGGACAAAATGCGAGATATAATTAAAGCCCTTGTCAACTTACTTTTTTATCATTTAGAATACTAGACTGATTATAACCATACCTTAAATGAAATTTATATATCAAATATATTTTTACGTAATTCTGTTCTGTAAATTATAGGGAGGCTCTTTAACAGTAAATGGCTTCCACCAAAAAAAATAATAATAATAATGACACATTGATTGGTTGATCTTGTTTTATTAACCAAAAAAAAATAATTCGCTGCTGAGCATGATTTTGTGTGCCGGAAGAGGAAACCACGCGACGCTAAAAGTGCGAGGTAGCTCAGGATTATTTATGTTTACTTAAAATGCGGAAAAGGAAGTGCCGGAAGAGGAAACCACGTGACGATAGGAGGTAACTCAGGCCTAGCTTGCTGCTGGCACCAACTTTTCTCCCACTTTTACCGTCACGTGGTTTCCTCTGCGGTCACTTCCTTTTCCGCATTTTGAGTAAACATAAGCACTCAACGTTGTGCACAGGTAGTGACTTAAAGGATGTCTAGCGTCATGAAATGTCTAATTTTTATTGTAAACTGAAGCAAGCTAATTTTAAATAATAACTCAAAAAGTTTCATTCAAAAATTTTGATTATTAACCCATTAATATAATAACTAACTATTATAGATTTTCAGACATCGGCAACATTGGAACAAATATTTTGAAAGAAAGAATAAAAAGTAGGAGAAATTAATTTTAGAAATAGGGGAATTCTCCCTCTTTCAGATATATATACTGATTGCGCACTAAAGTAACGAGTAACGAGTTACCTCAGTCAGTCTCAGGTAAAACTCTGCATTATTTTTTATCACTGAGTGGGTACTTGCATTGCAACAAGTATATTTTAGCCCCTCCAAATCAAAGTAGGTGTGCGAAATAAAGAATAACAATGCGAGTACTAGCGGTACTTGCATTGTTATTTTTTTCAACCCTTTCTCAGTGGTCATTTCTCAGGTGACGGCAGAATTTCAGGCCAATCGGATAAAGTCACCAAATCTAGCATAGAATATAGGGAGCGCTGTTGCCGATGTGCACTTTTTTCGTGAAGTAGGCTCTACTTCACGAGAATTTTGTTAATAATTAGAAATATATCTAATTAACGGTATTTTTTTGATTTTTTTAGTGGTATAAGTCTAATTAAGTCACAGTAATCAATTAATATTCAAAAATTACATTTTTACGCCAGACATCCTTTAAGAAAGGAAAAATATCGAAACTGGCTCAATGTGTATTATGCAGAACGAGCAATATATAATACAATTATTAAAACATCTATAGTTTATATTACAGAATATATATAATATATATATATATATATATATTGTTTAAAATTTTACAATTTAAATAATTTATTTCTTTAAACTTAAAGTATTATAATATTCATTAATGTTAATATATTTTTTTTACGAAAATTGAAATAATTTGGTATAAAAAATTAATAACAAATGTCCTTCAATTTATAATATATTAAAAAAACAAAACGTAACTTACATATACGTCTATCAAAACAAAATTTTTTTTGCATCTCGTACGTACGATGTGCTTTGCTGGCAAGGGTCCTAAAATAATTTAAAAATTAATAAAAATAATGTTAATATATTATATATATATATATATATATATATATATATATATATATATATATATATATATATATATATATATATATATATATATATATATATATATATATATATATATATATATATATATATATACACGGAGGGAAATTATGGATTGGAATAACTCAAGATTTATTTAAAAACGAACCACTTCACTTTTTGTTTTGATTTAAATGAAACTTGAGTTGTTGGTATGAATATGGCATGAGTTATATACCAACTCAAGTTTCAGTTATATCAAACCAAGAAGTGAAATGGTTCGTTTTTAAATAAATCTTGAGTTATTCCAATCCATAATTTCTCTCCGTGTATATATATATATATATATATATATATATATATATATATATATATATATATATATATATATATATATATATATATATATATATATATATAAAATTGTATACATGCATGCACGAAAATAATAAAATGTACTATATAAACACATAAAGAAACAAGAGTTTTTTTTTTAATATTTAAATGTACTTACGTATGTTTTCTATTTGTTCCTAAAATTTAAATTAAATTTATAGTCTAACATAGTTAAGAAAGTACTTGTCGCAGTTTAAGTGACACTAGACCCCTCATGAGCATAGGAGCATAGATAAGAGGAGGCAGGAGGCTATATAGACACTCATACACACACACGCACGTACGCACACATACTGCACACATTAACATATACCACAAATACCTAGCAAACACTTACTAGCAGCAAGCCTACATTGTTACAATTTTGTAAGCCTAAATATTTCAAATTAATTTGTATTCAGCAATACATAACTATACCGATAATAATACGAGAATTTTAAAATTTACGCAAATTTTAAAATTCTCGAGTCAAAGTTTGCAAAAGAAGACTGCGCTGCAAATTCAAACAAACGACTAACGGCACAGGCTTCTTGGGGGCGTGGCCGCTACTTTTAAATCATAAATGGATTGCTGAAATTTAATTATTAAAGGTAAATATTGACGTCAATATAGAATCTACTAATTATACTCTTTCTAAAAATGTGCTCAAATACTGTGCCAAAAATTATTAGTCTTCCTCATTAGTGATATCTACCTGTCACAACTACTGGGAAAATTTAAGAGGCATGCAGCACAGTAATTACAAAAACAGTAATTCATATTAAATATAAGATAGTAAAGTAAAGAGAAATAAAAGAGATAATAGAAAATATGCTATTTATTATTATAGTAAATCATTTATTTTTCGTAAAAATATAATTGAAACTATCACCAATGAAATAAAAGATAATAAAAAATAATAAAATCTTACCGGACATTTTGCATATCTGCAGCTTGTAATGTTTAGTTTTACTAATTCATCTACTTGTAATTTACTGTAACGTAGTGGTGCTCTTGCTTCATCGTAATCGTTTTTTGAAACAACTGTTTCACAATTAGCTTCAAACTGGAAGTTTATATAATATTAAATAAATATAAGTTTAGCTCCTATATTATTATTTTGTATAAAATAAGTGTGACTAAACACTACGACGATACTATTTTTAAATTTACTTTAAGGTATTTTCAATAATGCTGTACAACATATTATATCTTTTAGCTTTATCGTTATATTGCATAATCTATTGTACGCAGTGTAACAAATAGAACTGTAAAAAAGTCGATTTTTTTTTTCATATTTTTGAAATTTTTGAGCCTGGTTTGACTTGAAATCGCGCTTAAACTTGAAAAACTAGCCAAAGCTCGGAAAGCTCGGTATTTGAGCCGAAGTTTGAAAACGAGCTTTTGAGCCTATGAAGAAAAAAGCTTGATTTTTATTATGAAAAAACTATTTTTGAAGGATAAAAAAAGTCATAAATAAAATAAAATAATTTTTAATAATATATTTTAAACAGTTTTTTTGCATGACAGTATAATAAAAAACACGATTTTTAATCAAAATTACAATCTTTTTTCTTTGCTTCCTGTAAAATTTGTTCTTTAGCTCTGTTTATTTTTTTTTTAAGTTTGATTTTTTTTTACGATGAGTTCTTCACGAGCTTAACTCGAAATAGCTTGTTTTTGAGCTAAAAGCTTGAATCCCGGGTTAACCATTTAAAAAAAAACGAAGATTTTGGCCCGGGTGGGTGCTTGAACCGGTTTAAATTTACAGTTCTATAGTAACAAATCTTTAGTCAATTTAAAAATGACTGAAACTACTAAAAGTAGAGAGTTTTAACAGAGAAGTGACATCCCTTTGTTTTAGGCAGACCTGCAAATACGCAAGACAGTTAATACGAGGCACCAATAGCAGCCCAGAACAAGCCATTATGAAGCACCAATAAGATAGTGCGTATAGCCCAGGACAGCGGTCAATTCCTTATCACTTTTAGTCGGATAGGATAAGAAATACGGCTTGTTATTGGTTAATTTTTATTATCAACCAATAGGAAGCTGTCCTGGCCTTAAGCACACTTTTGATGCCTTCACTCTATAGTGCGCTCAAAGTGGTGCCTCGAAATGTCCTGTTTTGGGTAGAGAACTAGAACTTTAACAGAGAAGTGACATCTCAATGTATTATAGGCAGGCTTGCAACACTCATTTCTTTTAACTTGGCAACGCTGCAGACGAAATTATTATAGCGCTCTCTTTGATTGGTGCCTTGAATCGGCTACTTCTGGCCTCTGATTGGTGCTTTGAAAAGCAACGTTGCCAAGTCTGCAAACAAAGTGTTGCAGTCTGGCTAAAACATGGGGATGTCGCTTCTCTGTTAAAGATCTCTAGTTCTGGGTGACCTTGAAATAAAGTGAAGTGGGCTCACTCTAGTACGTATGCAGTTTGCCTAAAATGTGGGGATGTCAATTCTCTGTTAAATTTCTATACTAAAAGTTCCTCTATATTATAGCATTACGAAATTAAAAGATTGTTGTGATAATAGCTACGTTATTAGAACATGCAAAGAAATATACTGACCTTAATATTTAAGATAATAAAACATTGAAGAATAGCAAGCCACATAGCACGTCACTGTTTTAAAATCATTAAGTTCAGCCTCAAAAGCTCCATAATTATTGACGTAAAAAATATACTTCATTAACGCTAATGAATACAATTTTTTGGTGTATAAATATTTTATTTATAATATCCGTTCAACAATAAATATATATATATATATATATATATATATATATATATATATATATATATATATATATATATATATATATATATATATATATATATATATATATATATATATATATATATATATTATGGGTAGATTATAAAAATAGTATATCATATAATAAAAGGAACACACAGATTAATTAAATAAATGTAATATAATTGTTCAAATATGTAATATTTTATTGTTATTAAATATATTTGTATATCAAAATAAATATAATACTTATATGCATACCTATATAATAATAACGGCTTACGATTGCATGCCCTGAAAATTTAAATATATTATACATATTAAGTTATACACAACATACTACGTTATTTCCAATTTTACTTTATAGTTTTAAAGTAAATAAGTCATAGAATAAAATTTAAAATAACACACACGCGTGTATATAGGTGTGTTTTACTGATATACATTATTTAATATGTGTACTGTACATACCTACAAATGTCTGATATTATTTGATATTTGACTATCATTTTCAATGTAAAAAAAAAGTTCTAGAATATTATGCAAATAGATGAATATCGCAATAGGAGTTTCAGTTAGCAGTGCTGTATTATTTGCCTCTTAATATGACAGCAACACACTTTCCACTTTGTTTTGTTGTCTTGGAATATTTTTAATATTTGTTTGTTTTACTAAAAGAATGTCAAATAATAACAATTATACCCAGAATTTAAGAACATTTAAATTATTATATTTAAAATAAACTAAAAAAAAAAATAATAACGTAAATACAATAATAGCACTTTTTAATCATGGATATCCTTTTATAGCATACATTTTTTAATAAAAAAATATTTTATTCCCTACTTTGAACATTGTTATATCCCAAAGCATTGATATATTAATGCTATTTAATATATTAAATAGTACTGCACACAACTTAAATATTTAAAGGGGTACTCAATGATAACTTTTTAAATAGTAATCAATATATGTTTTTAAACCTCCCGAAAATGTGATATCAAAATTTTAATTATTAACGCTGAATGAGATCAAAAGCCGTTACAGCAATCTGAATCTACGTCACAACTAAGCTTGCTCTGGTTTAACGCGAGCTTGAGTTATGTTATCTTTGCATAAATTATTTTACTACATATAATATGTAGACACTAAAAAATTGTATTTATTATACATAAAATGTTATAACGTCAAAAGTAGCAAGAGCAAAAATAAGAGTAACGCACTCGTACACCTAGAGAACTTTAACAGAGAAGCGACAACCTCATTTCTTAGGCAGACCTGCAATACTTTTATTTTGAAAGGACCGATTATAAAGCTACCTAAACTTAAATTGCAGTTGAAATACTCCTTAGCCAATGAGAAAGCTTTAATTTTGTGGGCAGCCAATAATTTAGCTTTGGATAATTTTAGCGAGCCTTTCAAATTAGATGTATTGCAGGTCTGCCTAAAACATGAGGTTGTCGTTTCTCTGTTACAAGGTTCTCTAATCGTATTAGACTAGCGTGAGAACAAGTTGTGACATAGGTTCGAGGCATTGTAGTTACGCATTGTTCTTATTTAGTATCATTTACGCTATAATGATATTAATGCAGCATAGTTGACGTAATTTATAAAATCTGATATGAGACAAAAAAAATCAATAGGGTGTGTGTGCATGACGTCATTTTCAATGCTTTTCGATGCTCTTCTTGAGTAATAAATAACATTGTTCAGCATAGGACAAACGTAGTTTTTGCTATTTTCTTTGGAAAATTAACAATTTTTTTCTTATTATTATTTTTCTACATACTTTAAAAACCAATACACCCTGCAAACAGCATTCAATATGCATTAAAAAATATTACGAAGTTTTGTTAACTGGCAAAATGAGTCATTTTCCTATACTGGCCCATTTTATTTAGCACTCACTTTTGGCGTCGACTTTAACATGAATGAAATCATTCTTTGATATTAAAAAAAATAATAAAAAAAAATGCTCAAAAAACAACAACAACAACGAAATAATAATGTTAATTTAAGTAGATTGTTTATTCATAGCAACAAAAGCAACATAATTATTACTGTATAATATACATACATAGCATACATTTTTTTATCCACAATAATATAATATAATTTTATTCCAAATAAAAACAAAAATATACACATTTTCACTGCAGCATATTATTACGTAATTTAATTAAACCTGTTTCTATTAATTTAGGGGGAAAAACTATAGAAAAAGAAAATTAACAAGTAAATAACCTTGAAAATAACTTTAAAAAAATTATAAGTACATTAGATTTAGATGAATATTTATAAAATAAAAAATAAAAATAAATTTCCTGAATATCCTGCAGATTAGGCAACAATTGCGGTAGATATGTTGTGCGGGTTGCATT